>CM072816.1:46195961-46795702 GCA_036937905.1 Salvia rosmarinus
TACCATCGTACCAACCCCGCATACTTCAAAAACAACATGCGGTGGCTGGCACAAGAAATTGCACTTTGAGCGGACCGTGCCGAAACATTCGATATGATTCTGGATTACGTACTGCCAATATCGAAAAGTCAACATGGTTTCAGAAGTAAAATGCCTCAGGTTACCAAATCATTTTCAGCTCTCAGCATACCGTCAAGTACTTTCGTTTGTAAGGATCCGTATCTCATGTACCACAATAATATAATAATAAATAATAAACGCTTAGAGGAGGCTTCCATCTACGACGCTGTGACCGGCAGAATCCTGCATACAATACAGCAAGCATATGTTAACACGCCGATAGTTCCAACCTCACGCCAATCCTAGCTGTGCATTTACCATCCGCACAGACCCGACATTAAAAGGTCAAGTTACCACAACAATTGATATAATAGTTCCAACTATTCCACAATTTCACCCGCATAACAGATAGGATCCATACACAAAACTAAATATTTTCGCGTGTAATGCAAGAAACATTCGATAAAACATTGTAGTATAAGGTCAGAATAAATTCATTTGTACGACAAAGAAAGTCACATTTTGAAGATAAGTCTACATTCGCGAGGTAAGAAAGGGAAAGCCCACCGACTATGGTTCGTAAAGTCCTCTCTCTGCTCGTCAAAACCCGTCATTTAAGCCATATTCACACCTTAATGAAAAAATGAGGCTGACGCCGCGTCAAGTCTCGAGACTTTCGAAACTAAGATAAACTTCGATATTTCATATCGATGTAGACCCAATTCTTAGTGATTCAATGCGCCTCTAATGACACGATCACTTTTCTCGCTCGAGATATGCTCAACGTGAGCAAGCACGTTTATATGGATTTTATTTAGAAAGTCTTACTAATGAGGTATCATACCAATTAGTATATTTACGCTGCATCGACGATTATAAACGATAATCGTATGTTTGACTCAAAAGTCAACGAAGTCAACATCGTCAACAAAGTCAACGATTTTCACTTTTAAAAGTACTTTTACAATTTTGTTTATAAATTAATTTATCGACGGAAACGAAGTCCTATCGCTTTCGATTTATCTTGTAAATCAAGGACTTATAATTATTTTCAAGATTTTTAATAACCCTTTTATAAATAAAAGTGTATTTCGTATTTAAACGCTATAAATGAACGCTGTCTCAAACATAGAAATCTATGTTTATAGAATTTTATAAATTTCAAATATGTCCGAATATAATTAGACATATATTTTATTAATAAACTGAATTAAAAGGATTTTAAAATCCTTTTAATTATCAAATCTCGATAATTAGCTTAAAATACTAAATGACTTTTGAAAAAATTTAAATTAATATAGTGTATTATTATATCACTATGATCCAGAATATAATTTATAAAATCCATATGATATTGTTTGCCATTTATTAATATATTTACATATATATATTCGGTAATTCATATAATATGGAATAATTATCAAAAATTCCCAAAATTAACATACACATAGTATAATATCAACATCAATATATATCATTAATATAACCTATAGTCCATCATAAACATTCATTCCACAATAAATCAATAATGCTCACGGTAATTTGATTTAATTACCACATAATTATCAAACAATTTCTAAAATTCTAATTAAATCATAACATGATTAAACATTATATTATGACATTGTAACATCATAATATCAACCAAACTAATTTAAATCGTCACCATATGAGCTTGTAGCTCTCGGCTTTCGATTTTATTTAGCATTTGTTTTCAAAAATCTAACAATTATATACTATGTATAACTATAGTATATACAATTTAACATCATTTAATCATCAAAACCAATTAAATCATCCCTTATGCACATAGTGCTCACTTTTTGATTTAAATTAGGTATTTGATTTCAAAATTCTAATAATTATACATATGTTTATACATTATAATCTGACATTATAACATTAAAACATTCGTGAAAAAAAATACATCACATAATATCAGCAGCTCTTGTTTTATAATTAATATTTGATTTCAAAATTCAATCAAAATCAATACAATACATAAACAATATATTAAAACATTAATATACCATTGTATGATCAAAATAAAATTACCTAACATTGTAATATATGCTCGCGATTTACTAAATTAACATATTGGTTTCCAAAATTTTAACATACATAGTTTAAATCATAATCATAATCAATAATCAACTTAAACATTTTAACATTAAAATCGTACATGAAATAATTTTAAATTTTTCTAAAATTATAACAAGTGATATCTATATTTCAAAATAAGTATTAAAATAGAATCTGCTAGTTTTTAAAATTTCAATAAAATCCAATACACATATTGATTTATATCTGAATCATTATATTTCATATTTGAAATAGTAACCAAATCATATGAACAAATATAACTCATGATCATTCAAGAACACTTAAAACAACACATATACATATATGACATTGAAATAATATATATTGAACAAACTTTTTCAATGGAGATGAAGATCGGTACATAGTGTGTTTACCTTTGAAATGGTATAGGATCCAAGAACACTATATAGATCAGGTTTCGAAAAGGATGGAAAAGAATGAGAGGAGAGATCTGGTTTGAATTGAAGAACGAAGATGAAAAGTAGAGAGGTTTCGATTCTAGTGAAGGAGAAATGGATAGTAGCTCTGTATAGAAGCATATACGGACGAGGATTAATGGCTGAAGATTGTTACTGATTGGAGATGAAAATGAGAATTAGTGTAGGTGATGGAGAAGGCTCTTCGATCGCATTGGGTTAAGAAGGTGGTAATTCATGTGTTGAGGAGTGAGAGAGTCAAGCATGGGGGTTTAGAAGGGTTGATTTGATTTTGTTTATGTACATTAATACAAGTATCAATCATAGTATAGGTCATAGATGTATTATACATGCCATAAAAATAATTAAACAATGCATATAGCATATCAAATACCAGATAAAATGGAAAAATAGGAATATAAAATCATCACCATTATTGATACTCATGTAATTTTCGATCATATATATCATAATATATGATTTATATATTAAATAATAGCATAGGATAAAATTATAGCATTAATATATGCATATGAAACCACAATTTTAAAATTGGGTTTGAAAATTATAAATATATGCATTCGAGTTTTAATGCTCCAAAATAAATTTATAGCTAATAACATTCATATATTCATAATCATATAGTTTAGATACCATAGGATAATTTAATGGTGTCATTCATGTGAAAAACCATAGTTTATAAACTTAGGGTTTTGAAAATTCAATTCAAAATATCAATTTTAATAGCTAAAATTCGATTTTAATAATTAACAATACTGTAATTATACAAAATAATAATAGGAAATTAATTATTATAATTTCACGAGCATTAAACTCATTTACAAAGCTCTGAGCGTTACGCTATAACGTCTCAAAGCGTTCAAATCGACTCATCTCAAATGGTCGTAGTAAGTTCACTTATAATATATTCCTTTTAATAAAGGAATTAAGATGGAAATAAATTCAAGCTCAAGCGAATTTCCATAAAATCTTGACGCTCGTAATACGCGTTTGACGTTAAAATATACAACGTATCATTTCATAAATTTCATCCTTTAATTCACAATCCTTAGTGAATTATAAAGGAGTCGTTATAAGATATGTGCATCGAAATCCAAATTCGATGTCGTAAAAATTTATATCTGTGAAAACCACAATTACGGGTTTAGAACTGTTCGTATGTTCGTTTCTTTGGAATACATTCCACCCCTCACGAAAAATTTCATCCCGAATTTGTATACCTTAGAAAATACCAGACGGGTCATCGCTTCTTCAAGCTCCCACGTGGCTTCTTCTGTCCGTGGTGTTCCACAAGACTTTGACTAACGGAATCGACTTGTCTGTAGTTGTTGGACTCAGGGTCAAGTATGGTCTGGTTCTTCCTTATAGCTCATGTCCGCCTCGAGATCACGCCATTCGCAAATCACGTGCTTTGGGTCGTGAACGATTTCGAATTGCAGACGAAAACATTATGGACATTCCTTGTTTGGCGGAAGAGCCAACCCATAAGCTATCGGGATCTATCCTTTCTAGATCTCATAAGGTCCCATGAAACGGGTCTAAGCTCTTTCGTGCCAAACCGATAATCCTTCACTGGTAGACCTTAAGAAATACTTTGTCTCCACCTCAACCAGAGTTTGACTACGCAGACGTAAGATTGCCCCGTCCCGGCCTCTTTATCCTCATCCCACTGTCAACGATTTGATCATTTCGCTCACCGCATCGTGCACGACTCTTTCTCTCACCGACTTCATCCCAATAAAAGCATTCACACTTCGCCATACAAGTGCTTCGAGGGGCCATGCCGATCGTTGATAATCGTTGTTGTAAGCAAATTCAATCAGAGGTAAAATCTCTTCCATTTTGCACTCTCGATCCAAAATTACGTCTAAGCATATCTTCTAGCTGTTGATCGCTCTTCCGATCGTCCATCGGTTTGCGGTGGAATGTCGCATCAAGTTTAACTCGCATCCAGCCTTCGCAAGCTAACCAAAATCGGATGTAACTGGAGTCTCGATCGAGGTATAGATTTTGCACCATGTAGTCGCATACTTCCTTAACGCATGCCTGGCCAACTTATCGATCCATAAGTTGCTAATAGGTAAAGTGAGCACTTTGGTGTCTATCCACACCACCCATACGGCCGTGTTCTCTTCCTCGACGGTAAGCTTGTAACGAAATCCATCCATATCGTCCCACTTCCATTCGGGATTTCTAACGTTGAACTTCCGTAGGGTCGCGTGCAGTGGCTTTCACTTGTCGACAAACAAGACACTGCTTCTACGTTAAGCTTGCGTCTCGCTTCATGCCTTCCCACAAAACTTTTCCTTCGTGTCCGTACATCTTAGACCGCTCGTGGGCGGTAGGCGACGTGAGCCTCACTCATGATTTCGCTCAAGCTCGCGCCAAGAACGATATCCTACCTTCAAACAATAAGTATGCTATCCGCCTCTTGAAAATTCTCAATCTTTCTAACCTTAGTCTTTCTCGATCTTTTCCAACTTTTCTCAACTTTCGTTTCTCGACAATTCTTTTTCTTAGGTCGATGCCAGCGGAGTGTAGCGACATGTACCACAATTGTCTCGTGGTTTCACCAATTCAATCTTCATTCTACCAAACTCTTCAACGAAGTTTTTCCTCTGTACAGAGACATCCTAACTGGTATGGCTCTACGACTCAAGGCGCCACTACTACCCGCTTTGCCCGGTGATAGTTAATACCACGCCGAATCTTTACCGCCTGCCATCTTTGTCTTCATATTCAGATCTTTTGTTCAAGAAATACTTCAAACTCTATGATCCGTGAAGATTTCACATCACACCATAGAGATGGTGTTCCAAATTTTAGTACGAACCATACCGCTAATTCCAAATCGCTGGTAGTTCACTTCGGTCCGAGTCATTGGATAAGTTATCACCTTTCCTTCGCATCAAAACACAACCTACCCAGCTTAGATGCGTTGATAGACCACATACCCCTGTCCGCTTCGACCGCTAGAACCGTGCACTGTCAATTTTTCCTCGAGTATTTGAAAAACTCGCACTCATCGCCCAATCAACTTGATTCTTCCTGAGTAGCTGGGTTATCGCCTGTAACTGAGAATCCTTCATGAATCTCCTATAGTAACCACCAATCCTAGGAAACTCTCATTGTGGTTGTGTTCTTGTGATTTCCATTCTCGCACGGCCTCTACTTTGGATCTACTTTATGCCTTCAAAGAGACACGATGTGTCCAAGGAACATAACTTCCTTCAAATTAAACTCACATTTGTTAAACTTAGCAAAGAGTCTTCATTTTCAAGGTTTGCAAACCGTCTAGAGATGTTCCTTTATGATCCTCTTCGTTTTGAGTAGAGTATATCATCTATGAAGACAAAACGAATTTATCCGTAAATGTATGAAATACTCGCTCACGAGGTCCATGAATACTGGTATGGTTAATCCGAATGGCATAACTATGAATTATAGTGGCCATATCTGTTCGGAATGCGCCTTAGTACATCCTCGGATCGTATTTTCACCGATGATCTCGACTTAAGATCAATTTTGAGAATACACCACCTCGCAACTGATCAAACAGTCATCAATTTGCAAGGGTATTTGTTCAGTGTCATCTTATTTAGCCCCATAATCGATGCACATCCTCAAAGAACCATCCTTTTTCTTAACAAACAAAAACAAAGGCCCTCAAGGTGAAACACTTTACCATGAAACCTAGATCCAAAAGCTCGATTTTGATTTAGTTCTCCAACTCTTTGGGGCCATCCTATAGGGCGCTTCGACATCGGGCTGATCCGGCTCCAAGTCGATGGTAAACCTAGTTGTTCATCGAGGAGTCCGTAGATTTCGAAATACGTCCAAAAAATCCGGACGACTTCAATGTCTTCACCAAGGCTTTGGGTTTATCCTCATCGCTTAAAAAACAAGGAACGTATGGCATCCCTTCCGGGTTCATCATCCTCCCACTTGTAGTGACGATACTATCGGAATCCTCCTCCCATGTCGATCCCTGGAAATGCGAGTTTTGTCCAAGAAAGTGAAACGAATTTTCCTTTCCTTACAGAGAATCGGAATGATTTAGCTAACCAATTCATTCCGAGGATTATGTCTACATCATCCATGGGTATTATTAGATTGTTAGCCGTAACCTTAGTGATCCTAATGTCAACTCTAGGTTCGAAAAAAGTGGGTAACGTCATAATCCCTCCTATAGGCGGCGAGATTCTCATATCCTCGGCTCGATTTTTCGCACTAAGGCTCAAAGATTTCACGCATGATTTTGCAATAAAAGAAGCTACACCAGACGAACAATACTATAATGTAGGTTGAGGAGAACCCATACCGCCAAGTTCCCTGGTTTTGTCTCGTCGCCTCCTATGGTATGAATTCTACCGAGCCACCGAGGCCGACGGGCTACCGTCCCGCTGATTCGGCGTTGTTGCTCGCCTCGTTGTCGCCACACAGCGCTGGCGCGGTTATTGCCGCCCGCCGCAGTTCAGCGGTGGCGCCATCGCGTTGCGATTTGTGCCGCGCGTTACGCCATTGTTGCGGCGAGTTGTTTCAGGTCATCACATAAGTCAAGTGTTGGGGTCAAAACCGCGCGCCGGGTTGAAGCTCGATAGCAATTTTTAACGGCTGAGATTGCCCGCTGGTTCGCCTTACATCCGAACGTGATCGCAATTGTTGGCGAATGCCCGTCATTTCAAGATTTATAAACAAACCACCATCGTCACAGCACACCGTGGCCCTCTGGCATCGGGGCATCGAGGTCCTCGACGGCTCATGTGGTCCCCTTGCTGGTGAGCATAGTCGCCTCTTCCAGCCTTTGTCCCGTGGCGCTGCCTCGCTGCCACGGGCCAGACTGTGGTCCCAAATTTTCCACGTTGTTATTCCCATGGGTTCCCATTTCCTTCCTCTATCCAAGGTATTGTGTGATCCAGACGCCACCGACTTATTTTCTGGCCATGGTCACCTATATCTAAAGCTCGTACAGAGCTTCATTGTAGACAGTCTCCATGGCTGGCAAGAGACATGCGTATTCCATTCTTAGCCCCGCTCAACTTTTCCGACATTTTCAAGTTTGTGTCCACCACCGTGTATATCTCGACATCTCGCAGGTGCGACTGTACCACACAAATATCTTTCTTGTTTTAGCAGAAAAATTCCCGCTTCCTTCTTCCTCTTATAGCTTTAGGATGTAATTTTCATACGCCTCCTCAAACTCTCCCAATCTCGAGTCAGTTCTCACCGCAAAAGTTTTCTTTCGGCCTCCCACCGTGTCACTGGTCCTATCACCGTAAAGGTAACACACGACAACCTTCCTGCTGCACCCAAAGGTAAAAACTGCTCAATGGCCCTAACCCATTGTTCGCTTCTTCCCTGGCTTCCTCCTGCAGCACATGCGAGGTTCCGCCTTAAACATTTCTTCGATCTCACATCTAGTTGCAGAGGTGGTGGTTAGGGAATCCTTCCGCTCTGCTCGGGATCCTACCCTTCCTCTCGCCTTCCCGACCTCACCTTCCTGCCTCCTGACCTCGAGGCATGTCACATAGAAAATGTGTAATCACAGCACTTATTCTTTTCATCAAACATACACCAACGCTTATTACGGCTTCACCGAAAATCGATTCCAAATGTAATATCATTCTAACAAACATAACGTCATAAAAGCCCTATTTGGGTCATGTATATATCCAAAAAGTTTCACCATAGGTGATGTTCAAACCAACTGTTATACAAAAGAGAAACGAACATGTCCCGCCCACACGGCCTTCCAAAAGCTAAGGTTCTAAGTTCAACACTAAAGATTAAACATAGGAAAGGAAACAATGTGCTTAAGCACTTCTTTTTGCTTCGCTGTGGTCTACATCATGCGGGCCTCCCACCGTCCGTCCTCCTGATCTTCCTCCTGAGTCGCCCTCGCCGTTCGAATGTCCATGCGGGCGCCCTCGATGGACCGCCCATCGCTTCCAACGTCTCGCAGGTTAAGAGCATTCTGCATTCCACCCGATGCTCGTAGTCCGCCGGGGATCGGGCCGCCACCGCGACATCTCGTTACTCTCATCCGTGGCCGTCCACGAAAGCTCACTGGTGGTACGGCTGGGACCATAGGTGGTGAGTGGTACTGGGGCGATTGTGGTGTCCGGCTGTAAGGGTGGAAATACGGCCTCCCATGCTCCTGGCCGCCTTCTAAAAAGGTGCCTTAAAAGGAAGCGAGGCACGACTGGTCAACCGCCCAACCAGTAAACACTCCGACTCATCCCGCCAGTATACTCGGGAGTGAGGTAGGGTCCTCTGTACGCCCAGAATGTCAGCACGTAAGTCGTGACTTACTAACCCGCGTATCTCCCACCAAGTCGAAGTGCTCATCGCCCTGTAGACGTAATCTCGATATCTTCGAAGATACCCATCCTGTGTGCAGAGTATCGCTACTGATGCCGCCATAATCACCAGGAGTTTCAAGGCCTCCAAAGACGGAGATAATATGCCAAGAACTCACCAAGTCTTCCCAACAAGACATCCAACCTGGAGCATATATACTACCTCCTCTCACAAGGTGTGGTCCAATCCTCCTCCTAGAGATATCTCAACCTCCATCCTGACTTAAAACTAACATAAGTCAACTATCACATCTCAAAAGCAAAAGATATCTTAAACGAACGTGAAGCAACTAGATAAGGTCAAGTGTCATATGTAGGTAACATCATACCCATAATACTCATCACAACTTACCTTCTTAGTCTTACCCAAAATACATAAGCCAACAACATCTTAATATAAGCTATGAGATCCTTATTCTATACCAAACACTCAATCCAGAGTTCAATCTGACTCTATCAGACTGGAGGCGCAAGTGATTCGCCTTCCCATCGCTCTTTCTCGCGTAAGGAAAGAAGTTCAGATTTCATGTTCTTCACACACGTGAACATGCTCCTTAGAATCTAAGTTCGCCTCATGATAACATATCGCTCATCATAAATAAAAATTGTGTCAAGATGTTTCAATTTGAAAATTTTGGAAATCCTAAACATAGCAATCATAATCAACCTATATGCATATCAAAATGGATTCATTCATCCCATGTCGATCATTCAACCTAGTACCACAGCATCTTCATATCAATACTCAGTATCGCATTAGTTCAACTAAAATTTTGAAAAATTTTCGTCAACTTTCATTTTCATCATAAAATTTCATAATAATCAAACTCTTCAAAAGTCCATCCAATTGTTCAATCATGTAAAATTTCATTTCATGAGTTTTGAAAGGAACGCTTACTCTTCCGCTGAGCCGTGATGGAGTGTTTTGAGTCATTGTTTCTAGAAGTCCAGCGACTGATCTGACTTAGAATAAAAGAATTGGGTTTTCAAAGAGCAAAAAGCGCCCGACACCACTGGTTATGACCCCATTCCCGACCAACCGCGAGGACTAATCTAATGGGAGTATTTCAGGGTACAATTGGATAGAAAGGGTCACATGGCATGAATAAACTACATGCTGAATGTCATTTAGATAGATTCTCATAGTTATTGAAGGTTTAGCTACCCAGATACAAAGATCGGCCATCCGGACCTCAATAGTTTAGTAAACACAAATGTAAAAGGGAGTTTAGAGGTAAGAATGAATTGTGAATACATATGATGATATGTATTCGGAAAACCAAATTCTAACACATGACGACTGGACTTCTCAACCACCTCCATCATCATCATTGAGCTCAACCTGCAACATTTAAAACAAACATGGTGGCTTGTACAAGAAATTGCACTGGTGGACTCATGCCGAAAAATTTGATAATTTGAATTACTCCAATATCGAGTAAGTCCAGAGGTTTTAGTTAAAAATACCTGCTTACAAATCTCGATCAGAAACATAGCTCGCGAGCATTGGGTGTATGGTCCGTATCTCATAGTAACACATATAGATATTAAATAATAACGCCGAGAGGGTCTCCTCTACGACGCCGTGACCGGCCGTAATCCCGATTAAGCTACTAACCTCAGCATATGTTAAACAACAGTAGTTCCGACCCACGCCAATCCAGCGGCATTTACATCCCGCAGGACCCGAGCATTTAAAAGGTCGCGCCCGACAACAATTGAATAATAGTTCCAACTATTCCACACATCTACCCGGGCATAAGCAGATAGGACCATACACAAAACAAAAATATTTTGGCGGTAGTGAGAACAGTTGTACCAGAGAATAAGTATTGTAAATAAACTTCATTTTGGATAACGGAAAGAAAGTCACTTTTGAAGATACAATTTGAAGATAAAGCCACGGACTATGGTTCGTTGTAAGAGTCTGTTGTTCGTCGCTCGATCCGTCACGCGTTTGCGCACACCTTACGAAAGAGGCTTTAGACGTCGCTCAGTCCTCGAGACTTTCAAGCTAAGATAACCCGATTTTATATCGAGTAATAATTCTTATATTCGAATGCTCAATACGTATTACATGATTTTCGCCTCGAGATACGCTCTAACGATGAAGCACGCTTATATATGGATTTCATTTGTGAAATCTTTTCACTAATGAGGTATCATACCAATTAGTATATCACGCATGAGACGATTTATAACGAGATAATCGACGCTTTGACTTAAAAGTCACGAAGTCAACATCGTCACAAAGTCACATTTTGACTTTTAAAGTAATTTCTTACCATTTTATTTATAAATCGAATTTGATCGATTAAAAGCGAAAGTCCCTTTCTGATTTATCGTAAATCAAGGACTTATAAATTCGTTTTAAATAACCTTTATAAATAAAAGTATTTTGATTTTAAAGCGTATAAATAACGCTTGTCTCAAACATAGAATCTATGTTTATAAAATTTTATAAATTTCAAATGTCCAGAATATAATTAGAATATTTTATTAATAAACTGTTAAAAGGATTTTAAAACCTTTTAATTATCAATTCGATAATTAACTTAAAAATTACAAATGACTTTTGAAAATTTTAAATTAATATAGTGATTATTATACACTATGATCCAGAATATGAATTTATAAAATTCATATGATATTTTTGCATTTATTTATATATATACTATATATATTTGGTAATTTCCAATAATATGGAATAATTATCAAAATTCCCAAAATTATAATACTATAATAATATCCAACATCATATATACATTAATATAACCTATAGTTCATCATAAACATTCATTTAATAAATATATATGCTCAGGTAATTCGATTTAATTACCAATAATTACAAACAATTTCTAAAATTCTAAATAAATTCAACATCAATTAAACATTATATTATACATTGTAACATCATAAATCAACCAAACTAATTTAAATCGTCACATATGAGCTTGCGCTCTGCTTTCGATTTTATTTAGTCATTTGGTTTTCAAAAATTTAACAATTATATACTATGTTTATACACTATAGTATAACATATAACATCAAATATTTATCAAAACAATTAAATCATCCCTTCAGACACAAGCTCCGTTTTGATTTAAATTATGTATTTGATTTCCAAAATTCTAATAATTCAACAATGCATAAATAATATACTAACATTAAAACCATTCATGTCAAAAATAAAAATACATCACATTATCGATACATGTTTTCTTTATTAATTAGCAATTTGATTTTCAAAAATTTAATAAAATCATAGAAAATATATAAACAATACATCTAAAGCATTAATATGTCATTACAAGCTTGAATAAAAATTATACACCATGGTACCATTTGAATAGCTCACGGTATTTAAATAAATAGTAGGTTTTCCAAAATTTTAATAAATACCATAGTTATAAACATATACATAGATCAATAATCAAGCTTAAAATTTTCAACATAAATCGGTCTCATAAGATATATTTTAAATTTTCAAAATTATAATCAAGATCATACATAGTTTCGAAAATATATATAAGATGCTAGATCCATTTCAAAATTATAAACATACATATGTTATTTTAACATATATTCACATATTTGAAATAGAATCTCAAGAACAACATATCTCATCTTAGAAATTAAACACATATACATATATAACATCTATCAAATTATTGAACAAACGAAAATAGAGTCTGTCCATAGTTTTAATGTTTCTGAATGGTATAGGATTCCAAGAAACATATATAGATCAAGGTTTGATGAGAATGAGAGGAATGGAAGAAGAATTGAAAGGTAGAGCTCTCGATTTTTTAACGGAGAAATGAGAGAGAATGAGAGTGTCAGAAGTATATGAGGACGGGTTTGATGGGAATGAGTTCCATATACTACCTCCTCTCATTTTGCCAAGAATGGCAAAAATCTGCACAAAGTTAATGGAGTTGTGATGATTAGGAGGTTAATGTGCTCTTCATGCATGTCTTTTAAAAGTGGTAATCATTTGTAGTGTAGAGGTAGAGAGTCAGCGATGGGGGGTTAAGGAGTGGATTGTTTTATTTTTTTAATACACTAATAATGTATTAATCATAAGGTCATAGGTATATAATATGCCATAAAAATAATTAAACAAGATATAGCATATCAAATACCGATAAAATAGAAAAATAGAAAAATAAAATACATTTATTATTGATACTCATGAATTTTCGATCATATATATCATAATATATGATTTAATATTAAATAATAGCATAGGATAAAATTATAGCATTAATTATGCAATGAAACCTAATTTTAAATTGGGTTAAAATTATAAATGTATCGAAGTTTTAATGTCTAAAATATTTATAGCTTAATAACATCATATATATTCATATAAGTTTAGATACCATAGATAATTTAATGTGTCATTTCAGTGAAAAACCAAGTTTATAAACTTAGGGTTTTGAAAAATTCAATTCAAAATATCAATTTTAATAACTAAAATTCGATTTTAATAATTAAAATACTGTAATTATAAAAATTAATAGGAAATTAATTATTATAATTTACGAGCATTAAACTCATTTTACAAACGCCTCCAGAGCGTACGCTATAACGCTCAAACGCTTCAAAATCGACTCATCTCAAAATGGTGGAGTAAGTTCATCTTACTTATAATATATTCCTTTAATAAAGGAATTAAGATGGAAATAATTCCAAGCTTCACCGAGATTTCCATAAAAGTCTGACGCTTAACGCGGGACGTTAAATATACGCACGTATCATTTCAATAAATTTCATCCTTTAATTCACAATCCTTAGTGAATTATAAAGGAATTCGTTATAATGATATTGCATCGAAATCACAAATTCATGTCGTAAAAATATATACGAAAACCCAATTACGGGTTTAGAACGTAATCGTATGTTCGTTTTTGAATATTACGTTAAGTTCTCGAGCGCTGTTAACTTATAGCCTACACACCTCGAGATCAGAGCTGAATTTGTTGTGTTTTTGTTTTGCCGAGGACAAACAATATTTTAAGTTGAGGGTTTGATAAACGCTTTTACTCATTTATTCATGATTTATTTAGATATTTTAGATCCGCTATGTGTTTATATAGTCGATTTAATGCTTTTATCTATTTTGGAAGATAACGCTTCGTCCTCTTCGTGTTTTGTAGCGCTAAGATGATAATCGAAACACGGCGAAGTGACGCACAAAGACAAAGAATGGTACAGGGCCACTCAGAAGCAATGCAGCCTTACCGCGAAGCTCTAAGGAAACGCTCGAGGAAAAACTAATGACCGACCCATGACCGCTAGTAAAGCCAACGATCGCGAGCCCATACGAGAGACCAGAAAGTCTCTAAAACTTGACCACAATGATCTACACTAGGCAAACCACGCCATCGCACGCCATGAGCTCATCAAGAACGCATTGATTCAGCCAACGACTGCCACTGCCGCCAGGCTACGGCCTCGGCATGAATTAGGGTTTTCATCATTTATATATACCCCTAGACTTGTGTGCCTATATAACGCTTTTTCAATAGAATTCGCTTATTTTCCGACTTTCTTACTTTAGCTTTGATTTTCATTCATCTAGCTTTACATTATTATTGTCTACGCTTGATTTACGCTTTGTAATCGCTTAGAAACCATTTCATCCAAGGAATTCAAATTTTTCCGCTTCTTGTGGGATTGGATTCAAACTCAACAATTGTCTTCCAACGCTATTATCCGGTTTTAATTTATCAATTCTTATGTTTTATTCGTATTTTATTCTAATTATGTCTCAGGTAATTTTCCTTTCTAATCCTGTGGTTTCATCCGATCCTATATGTTGTGTCGATCTCTATTTACCTTCCGTGCATTTGATTCATGATTCTGGTGCTTATTTATATGTTAATTCGATCAATCTTGATGCATATCTAGTCGCCAAATAATCGAGTTAATTGTCAATCGATCTTCGAATGCATGATAGGATAAACCTGAGTCAGATAGATAGGAACATCCAGGAAGCTTATTCTTTGTGATCTTTGAGTTGCTTTTTTCACCTGAGACGTAAAGAATAGGGAAACTAGTAATCTACACGCAATTGTCGAATCAAATTGTTGGTTATATATGTGATCTTCCATCTGTCGGATTAAAATCGTAATAGAAACATGATAAACATACTGTGGGTAGGATTAATGTATCCCTAGGTTACTTTTCTTATCTTATCTATCGACGTTTTATTGTTTCTTATTTTTTTTATTTCATGGTTACCTTTGTTTGATTATTCAAGCTTAAACCTTTCACCCAATTTACTGAATAATGATGAAATTACGTTAGCTATCATTTTCAGTACATAATCCCCGTGGATACGATACTCCTTACCTCATATACTGCATCGCTTGTTAGAAAATAGTGTGATCACCACCGCCACCACCGCCGATCAGCCCTTCCCAACAACCTCCACTTTTCGCTTTTGTCATTTTCTGTTTTGATTCGCTTTTCATAGATAGATAGCATAGAACTGGTTTCTGCTGGACGAGGCGAGAAATGTTTGAGGTCTACGAAACCGCCACGACCACCACCCCCAATGTCGCTTCACCGTGATTGTTGACACCGATTTGGTGGTCGACGAGCCACTTTTCGCTATGGGCCTTTAGGTTTTGAAGTCTTGACCATGTGTTCTACTAGCATATTGATTTGTTGTTTTACGTGTTTTTTACGCGACTTTTCGTCAAGCTTCAGTTTCTAAGGAAGAATGCCTGGTTATTCTTTTTTCACACGGCTTGTCATTCCATGTTCTTGTTATGCATATTGGTTATGTTTCCATTTTCATGCATCGGTTTTGGATGGTTTATCCTAGATCCGGGATAGCATCGATTTTTCGTTTTGTCGCTAAGAATTGTGTCATCTTTCATGCACTGCATATTTTAATGGTACCCTATTATAGATCTTGATGCCTTAAATATATTTTCCTTCTACATCGAAAGTTGATTTGAAAACTCGTAGAGTGCCAATGTGGGTTCGCAGTTAAAACCCCCGCTTTGCTTCGATCTCCGCTTCGATCACGTTGTTGCTTGTTTTGTGGAATATGACTCAAATTTGTTCCATCTTGTTACAACCTACCTAAGGAGATATGCGAGGTCGCTGATCCGTGGATATCTCCTACCGACGCTTTGATCGCTCGTGCGCGATATCATCTAGACATATATTATGTCATACGGCCATTAAATGCAAGAAAATAAACGGGTAGCATTTATTTAATGAAAGTGCCGAAAATTTCATTTATATGTGTAAGTGAATTAAACTTATCTTTAATGATGCTATGAATTAATTATGATAGTGATAAATTATTAATGCATAAGATAAGGTATAAATATCAATTGGGATGTTGGTAAGTTTGTTGCTTAACGGAATGTAAAATTTGGACTTATAGCGTGAAATTGATAAAATATCATGCCCTATTAATGCTATGTTATTATTATGTTGACAGGATATTATTATCGACAAGACAGAGTAGTATTCAATTTGAACAAGTAACTTGTCTTTGGATTGTAGTAGTAAATTGACCAAATTAAAGAAAGAAAATAAATTTTCCAACCTTATGATAACGACATATATCATAAGTGAATATTTAAATTTTCAATATATCATTATCCTATAATAATATTAAGATATATGATAGAATAAAATAAAATTTATTCCCCATACTATGTAATAGCCGAAAACTATGTATATAGTATAGTGTCAATTTTTTTATTTTGCGATAAGGATAAGAATGAAAATATCACGTATTATATATAAGATAAGATATTATATTAAGATAAAATAAAATATTATTTTTGTCTTTGGTTAAGCAGTGACCCAAAACCTGTATTAAATGGATAAGTTGTACAACTTGGATCAGATGTGTATTATGGTAAGTGATGTTATCATTACGTAATATGAGAAAAAAAAAATCTTATCTTTAGCCTACCAATTGACCGAAAATGTCGATAAATTGTAAGTGTATTAATCATCATTTTATGTAATAATTATTAAACAAGTGGACTAAGTCTATATATTACATTAGATCAAATTTTCTCCCATTTGATACCTTAGGAACCGCGAGTTTTCAAAAAATAAAGATAGAGTTGATCACTTAGTTCACAAATCTTGATAGAAAACTGTCGTTAAAAATCGACCATTAAAAGGTTAGAAACGAGCTTTGTATACATGTTAGAATTTTCGATTTTCATTCATGAAATCTTACGTTATGAGCTCATATTATGTCACGCCCCAATTAATAACCGATGGAGGGTGCACTAATACTAGGAATAGTATTTGGGGTTCACGGTTAATATAGGAGCGTACATATCAAACTAAACTAACATGCTAAACATAACATACGGCGATATCAAACAAGTCGTGGTTTAGCCATCGACCCAGAGGTCGGAATGGTCGAGCGGACCTCAACGAGTTAACATCATACTAAAACATAAATAAGTTCGAAGATTGCAGTGAGAAAGTGTGTGAATACATATAGGACGATATGCATTCAAGATAAACCCAACTTCATAAGTAACAAAGCGATCAGATGCGGACTCTCAACACTCCTCCATCACCACTCATGAGCTCAACACGCATTTAAAACAAACATGCAGGGTGAGTACGGAAATGCACTCGGTGGCTGCATGCGAAAACATTTTATAATTGAATTCATCGCCAATATCAATGTAAGTCAGAGGTTTTAGTTGAAATGCCAGCTTGCTAAATATTTTCGCTCAGAAAGTCGCTTGACAGCATTTTCTGTGTGTATGATCCGTATCCCATATCCTCATTTCATCATAACATCAAGATCCAACGCGTCATGAGAGGCCTCCTCAACGCCTGCGATGACCCGTGTGAATTGGTCCTTCAGACGCAATACTTCATGTACACGTTATGCCTGTAAGCATCGTCCTTCCCGCATAGGACCATATCGATTATAACAAGGGACGCCAACAAAATTCATAACATTTCATATCATCATATCCATCCACAATATTTCACATCATTCATTCCGATAGATCCATACACAAACTATAAATATTTTGGGTAATCATTGTAAAAATCTTATCAACATAAATGCAACTTGTAATAAATTCATTTGAAATAATTCAAAATGAAAGCTCAAATTTTATTTGGAAAAGAAGCCCACCGGACTATGGTTTCTTAATCTTGAGTCTCAGGTTGATTGCCCACGTCGATACCGATGCGTCACGTCAGCTACCACACCTTTACGTAGGCGGTTTAGATGCGTCCAGTTCACGCTTTTCGGTCTCGAGTCTAAGATAAACCTTGATATTCTATATCAATATAAACGAATTCTCTAAGCAATTGATACGCTTTTCAACATGCGTATTTCATCGAATTGCGTCGCTCTTGAGTATGCTCACTATTTCGCTTAACCTTCCTTTAACGCTATGATTATATAATACGTTTTGTATAAGGATTTAATTAGAAATCCCTTTCTTACTATGAGTATCTTGACTCAATTAGTACGTCTTCGCAGTATTAGCATTTATCGAACGAATTTCGATCGATTTGACTTTAAAAGTCGACAAAATCGAAACCAAGTCACAATTTTGATTTTAAATAGTAATTTACCACTCATTTTATAAACGATTTTCAATCGATTTTAATTCTAGTTCAATTTCGATTTGTCACGAATCGATAGACTTTATTAATATTTTCAAATATTAATCCTTTAATCATTAAACCTTATTTTGCTTATACGTATATAAATATAACGCTTTGTCTCAAACATAAATCTATGTTTATAAATTTATAAATCCAATATGTCTAAAATAATATTTAACATATAATATATTATTACAACTTGATTAAAAAGGATTTAAAATCCTTCTAAATATTATACGCTTACTGTAATTTAAATATTACAAATGATTTTCAAAATTTTCTAAATTCATTTAGTGTATTATTATACACTATGGTCATTATATATATTAATACATATCCAGATGATATTCGATTATCACCTATTAATATATTATAAGTATGTGTAATATATAAATTATGGAATAATTGTCCACTTAATTTCAAAATTTTATACACATTAGACAATGTCCCAACATTAATATATAACATACTTTATAACCTATATCCATCATAAACAATTTATTCATCAAGGAATTAAGCTTCCCATAAGCTCACGGTAATTCTAAATCAAATACTAAACAAATTTAAAAATTCCAAAAAATCATATCATGCTCAAACATTATAGTATAGCATATATAATCATAACATTAACCAAAAATTTGAATATCACCTTATGAGAAGAATAGCTCCTTTTCGATTCTTATAGGGTATTTGGTTTCCAAAATTCTAACAACTATACACTATGCTTATTACATATAATATAACATATAACATCATACAATTCATCAAAAACCATTTATCATCAGCCTTAAAGAGCATTAGTAGCTCACGGCTTTTTGATCTTTAAATGGTAATATGATTTCCAAAATTCCAACAAAATCATGTAACACATAATCGATATACTAGATCGATCAATATATCATGATGTTAAAAAAAAATATACACTAAGATATAAAATTAACTAAGCTTGTCCATTATTCAAAAATAGCATTTGGTTTCAAAAATTTAATAAATTCATAGAACATATAATTCAGGTCCTAAGCATTAATATGTCAGCATGCTTAAAATAAAATCATACACCAGGTATGACATTATAAGCTCAATCGGAATTTCTATCAATATTAGGCTTTTTAATTCTCATCAAATAAATTACTATGACTCTAAACATATCATAAATCAATATTCCATCCTCAAAGTAAATTAAAAGCAATCGGTCATCATCCAAAATTTTTATCACTTTTAAAATAATTTATTTAACATTCTAGGTCTAAACATAACTATATAAGGCTAGATCCTTTCATATTTCATAATGTCTAAATATGTCCTAATCATAACATTTCCTATTTTTTAAATAAAATCATCAAGAACATATATGAACACATCATCTTCATACAAACATTAAGAAACATTATATATACATACTGAACATGACCGAAATGTTCATATTCTTGAGAAAAGGGATGAAAATCAGTAGGTCCTTGGTCTCTCACCTTTGGAATGTATGGATTCAAGGAACAATACTATGGTATCTAGGTTTGGTGATGAATGGATGAAGGTTAAGAAGGAAGAAGATTTTATATTTTGAGAAGGAGAGGCTACTTGCTGTTCTTGCTGGAGTGGAGAGAGAACGAATTGTGTCCAGAGAAATGGAAGATGTTTGATAATGATGGGAGATAATGAATGATGGGAAGTGGGAAGAGGTCCTCCCTATAGTCTCTCCCTCTACACGCATGACATCACCACAACAATAAAAATACTTTGCAAATGAGAGGTTAATGATGATTTGCTAACTAAAAGGTCTAGTGCATGTCAATAAAAGGTATAATCATGTTGTTGTGGAGAAGCATGCGTGCTATATTATGGGGTCCAAAAGGTGTGATTTATATTTTATCTTGATACCATAATACTAGTATTAATCCATGATATAATCATAGATATAAAATGCGTGCCAATTAAATAATTAACACATAGTACATATATCAAATGGCTAATAGGCAGTAAAATACTAAATAAATCACGCCTATATACATTTAACATAGTCATTTTGTGCAAACTTACTCATATATGTCATAACATATAGTTTAGATAATAAATAATAGCATATGATAATTAATGAGTATCATTTTATGAGAAACACTAGTTTTAAATTGGTTTCAAAATAAAATACACTTGAATTTCTAATGCTTAATATTGCTTTGATAATAATATGTATTATATAATAATAGTAAATTAAATATTATAATTTTGATCATTAAACCATTTTTCGTCCTCAGGCGTGGCGTCAAACGTCTCAAAGCGTCATAATCGACTCATCTCAAAATGGTCGTAGTAAGTTCGCACTTACTTACAAATAATATTCCATTTAATATAGGAATTAATATGGAATTAATTCAAGCTTCATTGGTTAGAAAATTTAGAGTAATATCTTGAGCTCGAATCGTGAATCGAGCTGTTAAAATAATGTTGTGAACTATTTCATAACTATTCTATTCCTTAATTCACAATCCTTAGTGAATATAAAGAGGAATTCACGATAAGATACTGAATCGAAATCAATATTGATGTGTCCATAAATAAAATACGGCAAAACCCTAATTTACGTTTAAAATACCGTAACTGGCTTCCTTCTTTGAATATTACATTCCATCTTATGATAGAAATTTTAAGGAATTATGTTCATATGCTAAGTAATTTAGAAATGATGTTTATACGATGTTTCTAAGCATATACTATGAAAATAATACAAAGTTAGATGTATTAAAATTTCATGTCATGATCAAACCTTATGAAGGATTTATTAATTAATTGTTGATTTGAGCATGAAATAATGATAGGTATTAAATATGTTTGCATGATTTTATGTGAATTTTGGAAAACTATAGTATATATGTTCATGATTTTGAAAAATTAGAGCATGATAATATGTTGTGATATAATTCATGTAATATTATTATAGCATATTATGAGTGTAAGATTCATAATATAGTCTATATGAATTTATTGGAATGTTAAAAATATTTTACCATAGTCTATTTTAAAACTATAGTAATTAGGATAAATATCACAATGTGTAATTATGTTGAAATAGAATATTATGGATAATGTATGTGATTTATGTAGAATTAATTAGATTTTTGAAAATGTTTTATTATCTAAATTTTCGAAAACCATAAGTAAGTATAATATAAGTGTAATTTTCTCTTGACAAGTAATACATATTATTAATAATAAATGTAGATATATGAATTTATGATAATTTATACAAGGATAATTAAAGTATAGTGACCGAAAACCAAGTTGTATGTAAATGTTTAAGTTTTAAATTTATTTTATCAAGTATAATATCATAATATGTTCTAAAATGATGTTTTAACATATATGAATTTATGGATTTTAGATAGTTATAGGTTTACGCAAAACGTTATATTTACTAGACGTAGAGTTGAAAAATAAAGTGCTAAGGTAATTAGATCATACTTGATGCAATATTTAATGCAAGATTGTTAATGAAAATCGAGAATTAGTGTAATATGAAAAAAATCGATTGAAAATCGATTTAATGAAACTTATCAATATGAATAATCAAATATTGATTAATAAAAGTAAAAGAGCTCGACTAGTGTCTAAACGATGAAATATGTTAGTACATGATCAAAGTTGATGTGGTACGCTTAGTAGAATACGGTTTACGTTGATCGAGACACGCTAAGACTAAAACGATGGAATTGGTTGAGAGATCCCCAATCTTATTAGACTGATCGTCACGCCTCATTCCAAAACCCGGATCGAGCCACCACTAATACTAGGAACAATATTTAAGGTTCATGAAAGGCTATATGAGGATGCATATCACATGTAAACTATCATGCTTTCAACATAACATACATTAATAATCGATATACTAGCGTGGCTAGACCAATGCATCTAAAGATTAACAATGATCTCACGACTTCAATAGTTTATATCATTTTATCCTCCACAGATCCAAAAGAATACTATAGATCCAAGGACTTCAACAATAGCTATATCTTCTTATCATCAAAACAATAAATAATTCGTAGTTGCAATGAAAACGTGAATACATATACATTATATGTATTCAAGGTATTAACTGTCTTATAACATCAAAACACTCGCTTCTCAACACCTCCATCATCAACATCGAGCTCAACCTCACATTTAAACAAATACATGGTCGAGTACAAGAATGCACCAGCGGACTCATGCCGAAACATTTTATCATATTTAACTTACACCACACTGGTAAGCACACGCGGTTTTATTTGAAATGTCATTACTAAAATCATTTTCATCGCTCTAGGTCGTCACAAGCATTTTCCCGTGTATGATCCATATCCCTTATCCTTTCATCATAACAACATAGTCGAATCATGAAGCGAGGTCCTCACGACGCCGCGACCGCCGCGAATTGTCTTACAAAGACACAAATACCTTAGGTGCACACTTAATCCTAGCTGTATAGCCTTCCGCATAGATCCGATATCGATTTCATTCATAAGTTGTGACCAACACATTCATATCATTCATTCCTCGGATAGATGGATTCACAAACATAAACATTGGCAGTAATCATAAACATTTTCAACAAAGGGAAATAAGCATCGAATAAATCTATTTGGAAAGTATAGCAAAGTCACATTTTGTTTAGAAAGAAAGCCCAACGAACTATTGTTCGCCTTTAAACTCGACATCATTAACGCCCAAACCGTCAAGGCAACATTCACACCCCTTTACGTAAAAGCCGATGTTTAGTCGCTCACGTATTTCGAGACTTTCAAAGTTCAGAATAAACTCGATATTCTATATCGATAAATCGAATTCTTAACTAATTCAATACGTTCGCCGCATCTTAAACTAACATTTCGCTCTACGATAGAATCGAGATACGTAACATCAATTACCATTTTACCCATTCGTAAAATGTTCAACGCTCATCGCTTTTCAATCTAACGACTTTAAATATGAAATCTTTCAGATCAACTAGATTTCATCATTAAACTGATACGCCTTACGCAGACAGCGTATTTATCCAACGATTTGGTACGTTGACTTCAAAAGTCAAATTTCGACTTTTCTTGAATTTCTTTACTAAGTCGATTTAATATCTAATCTTCTCATAAATCATTTCTATTTGATTTCTTTTCATAACTTCATTAATATGTTTAAAAATAATTTTAAACATATAATACTTTATTAATATTAACTAAGGATTTAAAACTTAATACTCACGAAATAGCTCACGGCTATTTCCTTTTTAAAAGACCAAATATTTCAAATTTTTTCTAAATTCATTAGTGTACTATTTTATCATAGTATCACTAAATGTATTAATATTAACCATATAAAAATCGAGCATCACCATTCTATATTTAATAGGTCACGGCATTTTCAAGAAAAATGTCCAATAATTCTCAAAATTTTATATAATTAGTAGAAAGGTCCCAACATCAATTTATAACATATAATCCATCATATTCCATTTCTTCATCAAGGATTAAATTCTTAAGGTCACGGTTTCACCTTCATTTCAATATCAAACATTTTATAAAAATTCCAACAAAGATACATGCTTATATTCTATAAGTAACAACACTACATCATATTCTATGAAAACCATTTGAATCATCACCATTTCGAGTTTCGTATTTTTGAAACATATGGGTAATTGGTTTCAAAAATTTAATAAATTTATGTAATACATAATCAAGGTCCTAGATCACTAATATGCCAATATGTCTCAAAATAAAATTGTACACCAACATAAGATTTTCCTTGGTTTCGTATTTTCACAATAATAGCATAGATTTTCCAAAAATTTCAATAAATTACTATGGACCTTAATACATCATAAATCAAGAATCCATGCTCAAAATAATTTCTCAATCTTTCATTATCACTAAAATTTTATAACATGTTCAAATAAAATTTTAAACATGATTTACCTCTATTCATCATGCTACACATTCTTTATACACAACTTAACCATATATTAACAAGATTTTAGATTAAAACACATGCATAACATTTTGAAATCAAGAACATCTACTTGTTCATAGGTCAAACTTAGCATGCATTAGTTAGATTTTACAATCAAGATCATCAAGAACACATGCACTAGTAAATCTTACAAACAAGAACACTATGAACACATGCATCAACATAGAACCAAACCTCGAATTTTGTAAGATTTTAAGAAAATCAAGCCTTGTTTGATCCTCACCTTGATTGGTATGGATTTAAGGAACAAGGTTAAGGTGTCAAGTTTTAAGAAGTAAGATGAACACACAAATTTTTCTGCTTATAAGTTTCGGCCTTGCAGATTTTGAGAGAATGAGAGTGTTTGAGAGTGTTCAAAGTTGAGTGAGGAATGAGAGGAAATGAAGGATCCCACTTATATCTCTCTCCTCCCTCAATCACTTCACAAATGAATAAATAAATGGAAGCTTTCAAGTAATGGGTTACGACTCACTTAGTGATCATGATATGGAGTTACTACACATCATATCGACCTCGACCCAAGGCCATGCACTTAGTCTTAGAGCGATTTGCCTAGTGGTTCAAGGATGATTTTGTTTATTTTATGTATTAATACATATGTATTAATTAAGATACAATCCTAAATGTAAAATCACATCATTCGTTTATACCATTAATGTATAACATAGATACCACTTGAATAATTTAAAACATAGCATAGCAAATATATATCAAAGAGTGACGGAATTTGTTATTTCAAACATAGTTTCATTTGTGATTTGTATCATGTTGATACATATTTTATTATGGTCGTATATATATATATATATATATATATATATATATATATATATATATATCATAACATATGTCTTAGGTAGTAATTTATACCATAGGAAAATTTAATGGTATCATTTTATGTAGAAAACCCTAATTTTCAATTGTGGTTTTCTAAAATTTAAAAATTGATCACTATCAATTCTTAATGATCTAGCATTTTTAATGCTAAATAATATGTAATTAATAATAATATCATAGGAAATTAAATTCCTATAATTCCTTGATGGATTAAGCCTTCATTTCGCTCTCAAACTCGTTGAAACGCTTTCAAGCGTCTCAGGTATATCGACTCAATCTCGAAAATAGTGGTAATAAAGTCTGTAATACTGTTAATTATTCATAATAAAGAATTTAATTAAGCAATTCACTTAGAAAATTTCAGAAATTTAATTATCGACAGATCGACGTTAAAATAATACCGAAACACTTTATAAATATTCATTCCTTAATTCACGCTTCCAGTTGAATAAATAGGAATTCATTCTTCATAAATGATCGAAATCATATTCGATATCATTCTAGTTGAATCATTTCGAAACCCCTAATTTACGAGTTTTAAATACCGTAATTAGCATTTAATCATGATATTACATCCTACCCCCTAAAAGAAATTTTTCATCCCGTATTTACATACCTTAGAAAATAACTGGGTATCGTTTTCATTGCATCTTCAAGTTCCCACGCCTCTGTCCATGATGTTTCCACAAAGACTTGACTCATGTAAATCGATTTGTCTTTAATTGTTGATCTTTATGGTCTATTATTGTCGTAGGTTCTTCTTCATAACTCATGTCCGGATTGAGGGTCACGCTGTCTTGATGAATCATGTGCTTTGATCGTACGATTTTCATAGTTGTGACACGTGAAAGACATTATGCACATTCCCACCAAGAAGAGCCAACCCATAAGCATCGGGCCTATTCTTTTCAGATCTCATATGGTCCATGAAACGGGTCTCGCTTCCTTTCACTCAACCTTATAATCCTTTGACGGAGAGACTTTAAGAAATACTTATCTCCACTTTCAAATGCAGCTTAGATTCACGCTATCAGGTCAAAGACTTTGTCTATCTTGAGCTTCTTTATTCTTTTCCTAACTGCTTGACGATTTCAATCATTTCATTTACCGCTCAGCCCTATAATTCTCCTCTCACCCACTTCATCCCAATAAAGCGTGATCTACATTTCGCCATACAAGGCTCAGACAACATATTAATCGTCATTGATAGCTATTGTTGTGCAAACTCAATAAGAGGTAAAACATCTTCCCACCTTTGCACTCGATCCAATACTACCGTTTCAACATATCTTCAAGTGTCCGATCGTTTCTTTCCGCCCATCACCAGGGTGAAACGCAGTCAAGTTCAACTCGCGCCCACCTTTTTGTAAACCAACATGTAATCTGATGCGAACTGAGTCTCTATCGATGTAATAGAATTTGCACTGCAACAGATAATTTCCTTTACGCATACCGGCTAACTTGTCGATCCATAAGTAATCAATTGCAGAAAGTGTGCACCTTTTGTGAGTCTATCAATTACCCATTTAGCGTTCCTCTTTTCGATCTGGTAGATCCGTAACGAAGTCCATCGTTATCTCATCCCATTTCCACTGGTATTCCTAACTACTGAACTTCCGTATGGACGCTGATGTAACTTTCACCGGCAACAAGACATGTTGTTCTACTAAAGAAGCCATGCCTCGCTTTCATGCCTTCCCACCGTAATTCTTTTTAGATCTGTACATCTTAGATCACCGCGGAGGTATAGTATCACGAGCCTCATTATTTCGCTTCAAGCTCGTTGTCTGAATGCATATCCTTCCTTCAAACAATAAGGCATTGTCTCGATGCCTCGGAATTTCTTTAGTCCTTCGCCTACATTTTCTTATCTTTTCTAACTTTTCCTCCATCCTTTGTTTCTCTGATTCTTTTTCTTAAATCGACGTCAAGGTTAGTGTAGCGATACACCAGGATCGCCTTGGTTGTTCAACCAACCAATTCTCATTCTTTAAAGTCCTCAACAGTTTTTCTTCCTTCGAAGGAGACATCCTAATTTGGTCCGATTCTTACGACTTGAGGCATCGCCTACTACATTCGCCTTTCCCCATGATACCGCAACAGAATCCTTACCACACCGGTTTCATCTTCGCCTCATGTTTAGATCTCTTGCTCAAAAAGTATTTCAAACTCTTATGATCTCAGAAGATCTCACATCTCAATCCATAGAGATGGTGTTCCAGATTTTCAAAGCATGAACCATCACGCAATTCCAAGTCGCGAGTTGATAGTTTAGTTCATGGGCTGTTGTCGGGCTGCATATGCTATTACTTTTCCTTCTTGCATCAAGACACAACCTAGTCCATTCTTAGAAGCATCCTATAACCACATACCCTTGTCCGCTCGAATCAAGCAGATCAAGACTTGTTAATTTTGCTGAAGCGAAAACTCTCCTCACAACCTCAAATTCAATTAAACTTGATTCCTTTCTGAGTAGCTGGCTGGCCTTGCTATTTGGAGAATACCGATGAATCTCCGAATAACCAGAGTCCCGTAAAACTTCTCGATTTCATTCGAGTTCTCGCGATTTCATCCTCAGATCGCTTCTACCGCCGATCAACTTTAACGCTTCTCAGACACGATGTGTCCAAGGAACATTACTTCCTTTAGCCAAAATTGCATTTACAAACTTAGCAAAAGCTTTTCAACCCTCAAGGATTGCAACACCGCTCTTAGATGTTCCACGATCCTCTTCATTCTTTGAATAGATAAGAATATCATCTATAAAGACTAAAACGAATTTGTCCAAGTATGGATGAAACACCTGGTTCACGAGATCCATAAACACGGCTGGTATTGGTTAATCCGAACGGCATAAATATGAATTCATAGTAGCCATATCCGTTCGAATGTAGTTTTGTACATCTTCCTACTGCGATTTCGAGTTGGTGATAACCCCATTTGAGATCAATCTTCAAAATACACTGCTCCTCGTAATTGATCAAACAGATTGTCAATCCTCGCAAAGGGTATTTGTTCTGAGCGCCATCTTGTTCGGGCCCGATAATCTATGCACATTCTCAAATAACCATCCTTTTTCGACAAATAAAACAAAGCGCTCCCAAGGCGAAACACTAGGTCTAATAAAACCAGTCCATCAATTCTCGAATTTGATCTTCGCCTTCCAATTGGAGCCATTCTAGTATGCGATTCGACACCGGAGCCGATCCGGTTCCAAGTTTGCGGAATTCCAATTGTCATCGAGGTAATCCAGATTTTAGGAAAACGTCCGAAATTCCCGAACAATCTCTATGTTCACCCTCACCTCCGTTTATCTTCTCCGCTCGTGTAAACAAGAAATGTGGCATCCTTTCTTGCTTGTCATTCTTCGCCTCAACGATATAACCGGACTCTCTTCCCCATGCTAATTCCGTGAAGGTAGCTTCTGTCCGTGAAAAGAAATGAAATTTTCCTTTTAGAATCGTGGAATGATTTTCACCAACCATCCATTCCTGTAGATTATATCTACGCCACCATGGGTATTATATTCAGATTATTCACGTAACCTTAAGTGATCCTAAGTTCAACTCTAGTTCGAGCAAATATGTAACCGCCATAATCCCTCCTATAGCGTAAGAGATCATATCCCGATTTGCCTTTTCGCACCTAAGTTCCAACATATCTACGCATGATCTTGCTATATAGGAACGAAGCACCCATCGAATACTATAATAGGTATGTTGAGAAGAACTCCCACCGCCAGTTTCCTCGTTCGCTCGCTCCCAGGCATATGCTCAGCCTCGCCGGCCGAGGTCGACGGGCGCTTGTCCTTGCTGCATCTCGCTGTCGTCATGCTGCCGTCTGGCTGGTCGCTGGTTGCCACAATTGTTGTTGCCGAGGTGGCGCCACCGTTGTTGCCGACGGTCACCGAGGTTGCCGCCACCGCTGTCGAGGTTACAATTGTTATGGAGGTTAAATGAATTGGATAGCTCGAGTGGCTGGACATTGCCGCAGGTTCGCCTTACAACTGCTCCGAACGTGTCCTCGGGCAAAATTAGCGTAATGTCCTCTCATCCCGCACTTAAAATAGCTCCATCGCTCGCCATGCACATTCCTTGTGTACCGCATTTCGTGCACGGAAGAGTCCTCATCCGCTTCTTCAGGGCTCTTGCCCGGGAACAACAATCGCTTTTTCCATCCCCTCGTCCTGGATTTACCACGCTCGCTATCGTCGCCTCTCAAAATTTCTCATATCGCTTTCAAAATTTGCGCCCCATTTCCTCTACCCTTATCCGCGTATTCTGCGCTTGAACCGATACCGACTTTTCTTCCGCATCGCCGCTCAATATCTAGTGCTCGCCCAAGAGCTCAAGATAAGTCAAGTTTCCATGATCGCGAGATATCCATATCTTCGCCTTAGAACCGACTCCAACTTTTCTCGACATTTTTAGGTCTGGTCCACTGATCCAAAGGTATACTCGACATGTCACAAAAGTGCGATCATAATCGCCACGACATTTTTCTGCTTTAACACCTAAGAATTCAGGTTCTTCTTTTCCTATACTTGGTATATACTGTCATACACCCTCTTAAAATCCTCCCACTTAAATTCTTCCATCTGTTCCACAGAAAGTCTTCTTTCTGCTTCCACCGTAAATCAAAAGTCCATTTAGTTTAAAAGTTATATGACAAACGCCCCGCACTGATATCTTAGAAAGTTAAAATTCATTCCATGGTTCTTATCCATTGTTCTGCTCTCGTGATTTTCCCATCAAGAAAGCGAGGGTTTTGTCTAAGAATTAGTTCCTCTATCCTGCGTCAGTGGAGGCGGTGGAGGTGGTTGTGATATATCCTCATCTTCTTGTTCTCGGGATTCTACCTTCCCTAGGTCTTCCTTCCTTCCTAATTCCTTGTCGTGATTTCGTTTGGAGGCATTCTCGTATATAAAACATATAATTAGCATCACACATTATTTCAATATCGAGCATACATATATCATCATATCCTTATCAGAAACAACTTTAATAAAACATTTCATCTTTGTTATACAATTTGCGCAAAAGCTCATTCGTGGTCATATATATATATTGAAAATTTGTGCCATAGGAAAAGTCGCTAGATCAATAGTTACTTACATACCGCTTATAAAGCATTACAAAAGAAATCACATGCATCGGCTTTTATAGCCTTACAAAACATCAAGTTTTCCTTTTCACCATTTTTCTTACAAAACAAAACATACCCAAAACACATCCATATACTACTACATATCCGCTAAGTCTTCACTTCACCTTCATCCGAATCTTCCTCGCCCTCATCCTCTTCGTGATCTTCTTCCTTCGTAATCACCCTCTCGTGTGTGTATCCGATGGTCCCGCCCGTCATCTCCTATCACGTATGTCGATCAGGTCCGTAATCCTCGCATCGATCGTAATCAGCACGCATCGGACCGTAACATACACGCATCGGATCTGCAACCACTGTGCGGGTCCGACACTGCATCCCCGCCCGCGGTAAGGCTCTACCGAGGTGAGCCTGCCATCGGTGGTGAGGCGGTGGTGGATGCAACGGATGTCCGAATGTCAACGGAGAAAGGAGAGTTTAAGTTCTACAAAGACCTGTACCGCTCTGAGGATCACTTGTCACGCCAATTCCGAAGGAAGGCACGGATGCGGGGTGTGATTAGGGTTGGGGAAGAATGGGGATACATAATATACATGATAAGAAGATGTGACCATGATATCAGATCTCTCTATAACTAGGACATATCACGAAGGGGGGTGCACAAACAATCCACCAAAAGAATAATATCGATACCATAACTTTCGAACGTTATCTTGGTTTATAATAAGTAATGCGGAAGCAAAATAGCATTACACCATCGACTAGACCGGTCAACCACAGCATCTCATCGAGACTCACGATAATAACATAACAAATCTTGTTCCAATCGAAAGCAAAATAAGGGACAGAATAAACGTCATAATATGATAACAATATCGCAGTAGCTGAAGAAACAACTCCCCCTCAACGCCTCGCCACTCCTCCTCAGGAAAATTTGAAAAGAGTTTGGGGTGAGTACTAGCCCCGGGTTTTATCATAAATCAAAAGAATCATGATCCGTGTTGAGCACTTACCTTAGAAGGTTTAAAGCGTAAATCCACTTGAGTAAGCAAAATAGATTTTTCATTTTCGAACGATCCGTTATTCACTCCATCATAGAACCAAGAACCACGGCTCGGCGTATCCCGCCAGCCCATCCTCTCATCATTCGCGAACATATCCACATATTCGCGCATATCACGCCATGCCGATGTATCCGGCTAACTCGTGTGACTTGGTAAATCGCCGTAACCATAACCACCACATTACCATTTCGTGTGGACTGGGTCTATCCCGAACCATAACCACGTGTTCGGGTCTATCATTCGATCAATACTCAAGATGGTGATCAACCCGCAAGAGATCCGTGCACAACCATGATAGAACCATATCTCGGATCGAGAAGAATAACTTCATCAAAACATTTTCGCACATGTTTTATTTTGAAATATCGAGTAAATAACTCAAATAAGCATATATAACCCAACCGAGCAGACGAAATGTTACGGAGGTATCTACGGATCCGATGACTTCACCGAGTTACCTTGGTAGGTACCGGTAACAAGACAACAACTTTTGGGGTCACATCCCACAAAGCAAAGCAACATCGTGATCAAGCGAAGATCGTAGCAAAACTAGGGTTTTCGACTTCTACGAACCCACATTTGGCACTCTCGGTTTTCAAATCAACTCGATGCGAAGGAAATATATTGGCATCAAGACCTATAATAGGGTACTTTCAAAATATGCATGCATGCAAGTTGACTCAAATCTTAGCGTAAGAAGCTTAAAATCGATGCTCCTCCGGATCTAGGATAAACCATCCAAAATCGATGCATGAAAATGGAAACATAAGCAATATGCATAACGCGAACATGGAATGACAAGCTACATTGAAAAGGATAACCGGGCATGTCTTTAGAAAACTCAAGCAAGGAAAACATCCGACATGCGAAGCAAAAAGAAAACGGAATCGGTACTTTAGTAGAATGCATGCGGAACTCAAAACCTAAAGGACCCGTAGCAGTCACCAATCGGGCGGCAAGGCGGCGGCGGCGTCGGCGCGTACGGCTGCCCGCCGCTTTTCTGCCTCGCCCTTAGGATCCGAGTTCTATGCTATATGATCTACTAAAGGCGGAATCAAAACAAGAAAAGGACAAAAAAGAAAAGGGCTGCCGGAGAGATTGATCGCGGTGGTGGCTCGCGGCGTGCAATGCCGCCGATCCCCCCTCGATCCCACTCCTCCGCCTGCACAGCCTGAGTCTCGGCTCTTCCAGTAACACGAGAGCGAAGGAAATGAGCTTGAAAAAGGCCCTAGCCTCCTATTTATAGGAAAGGGGTTTAGCCTATGCCTTTCGAACACAAGCCAACTTTTGCACGACTCAAATTTAGCAAATTAGTACCCATGGACCGAAATAAAATACGGACACGACTATAAACAAGATATGCTTTTAAAGAATGAAAAGTTCGGTTTTCGATAACTTAGTGCCAAACTTCATGGGTGGTGAAAACGATACTTAGTGTCTATGAATATGTAGTACACTCTTACAACGCCTGAGGTTTCGTAGGTCGATCACGAAACAAAAGTCGACCTTTGACCTTTTCTAAAAGCGTGCCATGCAAAAGGCTTAGAAAGGACGGGTATCCATCCTCCTCCTTAGAAAAATTCCCGAAATTTCAAACAGTGGAAAACAACTCGGTCTGAGCCACAACTTTCTTCCAACTCCCACGTACTTCCTCCTCTCGTGGTGATTCCACAACACCTTCACCAACTGGATCTTGTTCCTCAATTCCTTGACTTCTCGTTCAAGATAGCACCGGTCTTCCATCAACTCGATCCGAAAGAACCGATCGTGCTTTGATCACGTGTTTTGGGTCGAACACGTACTTTCTCACGGTCTAAACGAACGACTTCTCATCGGGAAACCCTATGAAAACTCCGATCTCGATCATGAATCTAAAGATCCTACGACGTCATCTCGATAGGACTCGTGTCCCGAGTTCCTTGATCCTTCGCTTGATCTCGATCGATAACTCGACCGCCTCGCTGAACCATCTCTGGTCCTAACATCTTCTCTCGTCCCACTCGGCCCATAAAGTGGCGATCGACACTTCCTTCCATACGCCTATAGGAGCCATTCCTATGGTGGCACGATAGCTTGTTATAGGCAACTACCAAAGGTAGTATCTCTTCCCACTCCTCTCAGCCACGCATCGCGCATGACTGTCTTCCAAAACAATCGTTTCCGTGACCGTCGTCGAGGATGGAATCTTGTACTAAGATTGACTTGGTCCCCATGGCTCGTAGACTCCTCCAAAACCTTGATGTGAACCTCCGATCGCGACGAGCGATACCAGGCACACCATGTAACGCATCTCTCACGTAAAGTCGAGCAAGCTTATCTAACCCGTCGTCATCCGAATCGGTGAAATGAGCGACTTCATCGGATCTATCGACGAAACCCATATAGCGGTGTCCTCTCCGACCTTGAAAACTCACCACAAAATCCAAACCGATATGTCCCATTTCCACTGGGATGGTAGCGGTTGCAACAAACGACGGACGTTGGTAGTCTACTTTCACTGTCGACAAGCGAACAACCATTCCACAAACGCTACATCCTTTTTTCATCCCTTCCACCAAAAGTTCCTTTAAGGTCTCTTTTCAGGTGCTTCCTGAGTCAGATACGTGCCTCATGAGCTTCACTATGATTTTATCTCTCAATTCCTATTGAATGGCACACATAACCTTCCTAATAATAGCGAGTTTTTTCGCTTCCGGAACCTTTGCTATCTTCACCTTGCTTTGCAACGCATCCTTTCCAAGAACTCATCTCCTCGGACCCACGATGGCTTCTCTCAGTCCGTTCAAATTGTCAAAGCCGTGATTTAACTTGCACCGATTCCGTGGGTGAATCACTTCCGATCGAAAGCTTCAAATCAATAAGCTCTTTCTCTCAGAAGAAAACATCCCAACTTCGCCTCGACTTCATGACTAAGAGCATCTCACAACATCGCTTTCCCCTGTGATAATCGATAGAAATCATAATCCTTCACCAACTCTAGCCATCTCCTTTGCCTCGTTTTTGTTTGTTCAAAGAAATACTGGTGCTCTATAATCTTGAGATGTGGGAACGCTAGGATAGCCCTAGCATGTAAATCAAGTATGGAGAAAATATCTCCAAAATGAAGACATGGTGATGAGATGCTTGGAATTTAAGTTATGGTGTACAAATGTACTACCTTACCAAGCTATATGATAATAATGACGGTTCTAGTCCGAGAGTAAGAATCAAGTATAAAGTAATATTACTTTCGACACGATGCTCAAGAAAAGGAACAAAAGTCAAAATAGTGAAGAAATTATGAGCTATACATGAGATAGCCACGATATGAGATAAGTTTCAGATATATGACTTCGATAAGTAAAGTAATTCCTTTGGAATAAAGAAGCGAGTAAGAAAGATTCATTATTTGAAATGGATCTTAGTACTCTAAATTGTAACATGAAAACACTTGTCTTGTGTGTCTTAGAAATTAACAAACAAGCAGCTTCTTTAGACTTTTACGAATGAAATGTTTTTTCAAGAGAACAAATGAAAAGATTCACATGAAAGAATCTTAAGGTGAATCTTATTGTAAATCTTACCCTCATACTTTTGTGACGATCAATAAAGTGGAATATTAAGTATCTCGACATGGGAATGAAGCATTCATCGAATGTCGAAAATGGCAAAGATATTTGCGTGCGAAAGTATAATATGTCCCGTGGACAAAGGATTTTATCTTATGCAAGATTGCATAATGAATCAATAAAGATAAGAAGAAATGACGTATATCCAAAAGGATATTACAAATGATGGCGCTAAGCGTCGGTATAAGGATTTTCTCGGAAAAGAATTCAAGGTAAGGATATATGAGATATATATTCCTAAGATCGATAAAGTAAAAAAAAAAAAGAATCGAATCGTCTTGGATCGAAATGAAATGAAAGTTGTCGATACATCACGATCTCTCGATGAGATTAAGTTATCGAGATATTAATATCAGGATAGGTCGATATAAACCTAACCACAAATCTATTGATAAAAGCATAATAGACGGCACAGAGTGGGACTATTCTTCACCACGATGTATTTCTCAAAGTAATTTTCTCGCATAACTACATCAAAATTTCAACCCTTTTGATTCTATCCATCCTCACCTCCTATCATCCGGTTAATCGAAAGAATAAGTCTAATAAAAGCTCAAAGAAGCGACAAATGGTATACATCATCGGGTTAGTGTTTGGGTGAATATGTGGTTAACAAAGATGGCCTTTATCCTTTCCAAATTGAAACACATATTGCGGCTCGAACGAAAAGGCAAGTTCTAGAAGATAATCACATGCACGATATCACACAATTAAAAGAAACGATCAAGATGTTTATACATGAAGCTCAAGTCTCACGGGTTAAGCAAATGGTGAAAACAACAAGTTTAAGCAATCTCAAGTCGTTCATGCGTCATTTTCTAACATGTCATGTGCACTATCTTTAAATTTCACATTTAAAATTTCTATCATATTGGCCACATGGATTAAAACACTTCACTTAACTCGTTGATCGAGCACACAACACGAAAAGAAAGACAAAACACGACAAAAAGAACACAACGAAAACAAAACAAAACACAAAAACAAAACAAAACAAAGAAACGTTGGGTTACCTCCCAACAAGTGCTAATTAACGCTCTTTAGCTAGACCATCACATACCTTGTTCAATCCGCTACGGTAGAACAGACTTCCTTCCAAAATTGTGAATTCCTGTATTTCACATTCCGTTGACCACCACGAGCGTGGAAGTGCCCAAACTTGGATGATTCACGGAGTTCCATGCCGAGTCCACTTCTTCTTTCTCGTGTTCTTATCGATGGGTCGATTGCCTCTAAGTATGCGATGTGTGTAGCGCGTAGTCGTGATCAAATAGCGCTACCGGAGGAAATGCCGAATAACGGCTATGGAGACTCTTGCGGTCGATCTCGCGACCGGTCGTCGCTAGCGTGTCGGTGATGTGGCCTTCATCGCGGTTTAGCGGGACGCCACTGAAATCTCGGAGAATTGCGTCGATCATTGGCAGTTACTGTCGCGAGCTCGGTCGAGTTCCTTTGCAGCCACTTTCGCCTCGTCTCGCTCGGGATGATTACGGATCGCACTAGTACCAACTGATTCTCCATTACTTTCATGTGTTCGCTCATACCGTCCGAGACTCAACGTGTATGCCGATTGCTTATAAATGAATTCGTCAGACGCTCTTCACACTCGGTTTCTTCGCCTCTTGAATCATTACATTCTAACGCGAAATCTCACAGATGTTCTTGAAAAGTAATGGGGTTGGTATCTGCATTATGATGATCTCTGTTGTCGTTGCTCGGATTCCATCCTCCGCTGCTCGGTGGGAGGTGGATACATGTGATTTAACGGCCTCTGAGGGGACAAGGAGTCCCATGTTGTCATTTGCGTTCATCTCGGTATACTTGGCTAGAGCTGCACTTGCTCGGGGCACTCGTAGTTTGGAAGCTGCCATAACTTGTCATTCTCTCGTCTATTCTCCTTTGAGAGCTTTCGATCTCGGGATCTAAAAATATTTCATGAGGTCCGAGATCTTGTAAACATATACTACCGAGAAAAGAGAATTCAGCTCTTGCAAAATAAATAAAATAATAATAATATAACTTGAATTAATAAATCCAAATCGTCAAATTATTCCTATGCAATCTTAACTCAAGAACGCGCCAAAATTTGATCGCTCACTTTTCTAACACGAACGCAAGTATATAGGTAAGCAGTATCGTATCCATAGGGATTGTATACGAAAACGCTAGCTCACGATAATTCATCATTATTCGCACGTAAATTGAGAGGTTTTAGGGCTTTAAATTAATCAAAGCAAAGGTAACCATGCGAAATATAAAATAAAGCAATAAAATCACGGATGATAAAAGATAAGAAAGACTAACCTAGGGATACATTAATCCTATCCACACGTATGTTTATCATGTTTCCTATTAGTCAATTTTAATCCGATAAGATGGAAGATCACATATATAACCAACAACTTGATTCGACAATTGGGTAGATTACTAGTTTTCCTATTATCATTACGTCTCAGGTGAAAAAAGCAACTCCAAAAGATCACAAAGAATAAGCTTCCTACGGATGTTCCTATCTCCTACGACTCAGGTTTATCCAGTATCATGCATTCAGATCGATTGACAATTAATAAGCATTAATTATCGGCAACTAGATATGCATCAAGATTGATCGAAATTAACATATAAATAAGCACCAAGAATCATGAATCAAATGCCGGAAGGTAAATAGAGATAACAGAATCACAACATATAGGATCGGATTATGCAAACCCTAGGATTAGAACAGAAATTACCTAGACATAATTACGGAATAAAATACGAATAAAACATAAAAAGTAAATTAAATGCATAAAACCCGGATAATAATTGGAAGACAATTGTTGAGTTTGAATCCAATCCCAAGCGAAAACGGAAAAGAACGGAAACGATCGGACAAACGTTCAATCAATAACAAAGCGATAAACTAAATTAGAACAACGATAAGCTGAAGCTAGAAGCGGAATTAAATCGAAACTAAAGTGCAAAATATGAAAACTAGAGAAAACGAACAAATTCATACTTAGAGAGGTTGGGGGCGGAGCAAGCTTGGGGATATATATAGGTGAGGAAAACCTAAATCGCGCCCGAAACATTCGGACGATTTCGGGTCGCGAGGTCGGTCGCTAGCTCGCCGACTTCCTTGCTCCGTTCTCTCGTCCGAACTCCGAATGCGATCCGTTTGCGCCTATGGACTCTATCGAGATGTCTTTAACATTGTAAACTTTTCACATCCATATTTTCATATCCATTTCATCATCTTTAGTTACATCTTTGCCTTATGCATCGATTATCACCTCAAAGCCTACAAAACACCAAAGAGAAACCCCAAGAGCGATCTTCCAAAATAGCTAAAAGCATAAAGATCGACTATATAAACGCATTTAATAGATCTATTTCATCTTGATATATCATCAATAACGAGTAAAATGCGCATTTATCGAATCTAGCTAGGGTTGTGTACACTTCACCCGAACGGGTTCTGTAAGTTGTTTCTCGAATCGTGCGGGTCGGTCAGGCGTCGGGTGAGGCCTCCTCGGCGCATTATCCATAGCCGACTTGGAATATCGTAGGGAATTGATTTTAACCCTCTCCAGGATCTATCTTGGATGTTTAATTCACCATACATTGATTATATGCCTAGCATGCACCTATATAATAAATTGCAATACGTAAGAGTTTTCTCGTGTTTACTGCGAATGTCGGAAGAAGCGGATCAAGACTCGTGCTTTGATCTTCGACGTATCTCGGTTGTCTAATCTCCAATGTCGAGTGAGGACAATCTATGGAGAATCTATAGAAAAACACATCTTTTCTCTCAAATTTTGAAAATTCTCACCACAAGAATATGGTAATTCTGAAAATAATGGGATTAGCATTAGCCTTGATTTTCTCTCACCTTATATTTATAATGCACTCCCAAATCTTATCTTGATAAGATTTATGCATATCTAATAAATATAATAATATCCTTTAGGATAGAGAGGATCAAGTCGAGTCAGAGGACTCTAGAGAGAGGCGAATTCCACCTTAGCTACAGCTGGATGGGCCCAGGATCAAATGCAATGAATAAAGATGGGCCTCAAATAAATTAATTATCTTATGTTCACTAACATAAATTAATTTATGAACATTCATTCATGCCACTAGAGAATAAATCTGACTTACCCTTTATTGCGGTTGAGTCGGGCTTGCACTTAGACATTCTGAATCCTCGATTTAAGATATCGACGTCCATTAATTATTTACAGATCTGACGCTTAAAATAATTAATATCTTTGATTCCTTAAGTAGTACCACTCAACCTTATTATTGTACTTGAGATAACTCAACTGCGGGTTTAGTACAATAAACCTTTGAGCTCTCTAAGGGCGCCATCATCCTAACGGATACGGTGACCGACATAGTAACTAGCATGACATATAAGACCGCCACTACGCAAGATGCGAGAGAATCTTGGGTTATCTCATGTAACCCTCACCCATAGCAAGTCAAGTGATGGTCGAACTCATACTCACCTAATACCTTATCGAGATTTAGATCACGTAAGTCTCAGATCTAGGTTCTTCATGACGGTCAGAAGAACTCATCTCACCGAGATCCATCAATACGCGAGATGTACCGATAGATAAGCAACCAAGTCAAGTCACTTCTTATCTACACGATCTATACCGACAACTCGTCCTCAAGTTGTCTACTGTGATACTATTTATATCTCATTAAGCTTCGACCAATCATACGGACTTCGTGATCTACAACACCGTATGATCTAACTTATATATGAGATAAAAGGACATACATATGCAATCAAGTAAACAATTCGGATAGGAGATTGTAATAGTGGTAACGGAAACATTGTATCAAGCTCACCAAAACCTCCGATACAACAGATAATCTCCCACTTATACTAAAGCAAAACTTTTAGTATACAATGTGTCTCTACTAGCTATTACAAACAACACCACTTTGTTTCTCCCACTTATACAAAAGTTTCCTTTCTAAGTGGGTGCATCAGCAATCAAGTCCTCGAATATGCTCTTCGTAGACTTTTTCGGCAGCTCTTCGTGAATGGATCACTAGGTTATCCGCAGATCAATCTTCTCAATCAGACATCCCCTCATCTAACGATTTCTCGTATGACATGGTACTTTCTCTATGTGTTTCGTTCTTGTGGGTCCGTGGTTCCGAGTTTGCCATACCGAGTTATCATAGTAAACTATGATACTCTTGGGAAACCAGTACCACATCTAGATCCATGAGGTAGTTCTTGAACCATCTGACCTCTTTAGCGACCTCAAGGCTACATAACGCTTCCATGGTGGAGTCCGCAATGCATGCGCTTGCACTCCGCAGATATGGCCCCTCCCAAGGTAAACACATAGCCGAGGTGATCTTCTCATCACGGTCAACTTGGAAACCAGTCGAATAACCCAAGGCATTAGACTATCTCGCTGGTAAACTAGCCTATAATCTCGAGTCCTTTTCGGTGCTTGGTATATCGCACTCACGCAATGAGCTTGTCGATTAGGCGATATCTAGCTACTATGCCTACCGATAGCGATATCGGGTCTCGTATAGCATATGCGTATGAGACTTCCTACGGCAGCATAAGGAACTTGTCTCATTCCTCTATCTCCTTTGCTATAGGTGATCGCGCTAGATAAAGGCGCTATGTCGAAGGTAGCAATCCTTTCTTGGCGGTTTGCATACTAAACGAGTAATCACGATCAATGTAGAGCCCGAGATAAGCTCAAATTTTCCTCTGCGATCTCGGTAAACCTTGATCCCAAGAATGTACGCTGCATCTCCTAATTAAGTCTTTCATTTAAACGATCGGATAACCAACTCTTTATGTCGATAACAACTTCACATTGTTGCCAAGTAGAGAGTCATCTACGTAAAAGTGCAAGAAATACCACATCACGTTGACATCTAAGCGATACACAACTTCGCTAGCAATTGGGTAAATCCATGGACTTTACCACCTCGTCAAAACTAAGTTCCGGATCGTGAAGCTTGCTTAAGTCCATAAATGGACTTCTTAAGCTTCCATACTAGATGCTCTTCACCTTTCACCACATAACCTTCGGTTCGCATATAGATGTCTCTACCTTCTTCAGGTAACCTTAGGAAAGTGGTTTTCACATCCATTTGTCAAACCTCAAGGTTTAAGTGGCGCTATGGCGAAGAATTCGATGGACTTGAGATTGCTACGCGAAAAGGTCTCATCGAAATTGATGCCCTCAATTTGAGTGTACCCTTCGCCACAAGCCGCTTTAAAAGCGAAACCTCTCCATCTGAATCTCTCTTCCTTGTATACCCACTTGCTACCTATGGCTTCCTTGCCATCGGTAGAGGTGTCTTTCGTTACATCAATAGTTGTTATGGACTCATTTCTAAATCCATAGCTGTGCCATGATCTTGCATCGTGTTCGTACGCCTCGCTTGTATGCCCATGGGTCGATTATTGCCGCTCGTTTACGGGACTAAATCAAGATTCACCCACGAACATAAATTGCTCGGGTTGACGAATAACCTCCCACTACGATAGGCGCACGCACAATGGCAAGCGGGTGCGAACTTGTGGTTCTCTATCTTGCACAACTTCGGATAGTACCACAGACGCGGTATCTCGTGGAACTCGACCCACTTAATTTCTTGAAGTATCGGTGTCGATCCTCCCACTAGACACGACATCTCGCATCTTCGGCTTAATCGGTGGTGGAATACGATCATCTTCTAATTCTTGAAGAATGATTTCAACTTTGATTTATGGTTTTCATATAATCCTCTTCTAAGAATCGGGCATTAGCTAATAATGACCTCTCGATCCTTAGGACTATAGAAATAACCACCTTTCATTCCTCTAGGATAGCCATAAACGCCTTGCGTCGGATCTAGCCTCCAACTTGTCGCCTTCTTGTTCGACACGTGTCGGATCACCCATATCCTTATGTGGCTTAAACAGCTTGCCCAAACCACAACTCGAAGGGATCTTTTCGATCGACTTTGATGGTACTAGATTTAGAAGTATGCCACCGTTTCTAAGGCATACCCGAGCGAAATAGGCAATGTTGCCTATTTCAAAGATTCGATCTAACCATTTCTAAAAGAGTCCTATTTCTTGCTCGACACACCATTTTGTTGTGGTATGCCGGTGTAGTGAGTGGGAGGTAATCCACCGCACCAAGTAGTCCATAAACTATCTTGAAGTATTCGCCACCGCGATCGACGCTGATGACTTGATACTTTACCAAGCTTCGCTCCACTCCGCCTTAAACTCTTTGAATTTCTCAAAGCATTAAGACTTCGCTGAACGGTATATATCCGTACCTTGGTATCGCATGAAAGTGACAAAATACTCTCTCCACGAGCTTGTGTTGACATAGGTCCCACAGTCGAATGGACTAGCTCCAACACTTCTTTGACTCTATAACCCTTCGTTGAAGGGTCGCGACATCTTTCCTTCTATACAGATTCGCAGATCGGAAGAGTAACGTGAGATCACCCAACGCCCATTCTTAGCTAGTCTTTGGATCCTATTTAGATTGATGTGACCTAATCTAAGATGCCGAGAAATGTGATGTCATCTTGAAGAAAACTTCTCTTTTAAGGTTTGAAGAAGATGCAACATAGTTATAGGTATTATGTTTGCGAAATAGTATAAAGGAATTATATAAAGTGTCACCACGATAACCGTCATTTTTATGATAGAAACACCACTATCAAAATAACTGAATATCCATGAATAAATAGTTTAAGCGAACAAGGTTCACGAAACTCCGCACATCAAACGCTCTTTTAAAACTAAAGCTTCTATCAAAACATAAAGTAACATCTCCACGCAACGGCCTCGACTTTTGCCGCTGCCCATGGAGATCGTTATCTCGCCATCACAGCTCTCTTGTCGCAGGAACCCCGCAAGGTGTAACAAACATGATCATCGCACTGTCTACTACCCAAGAATGGGTAGAACAAGTCGCTAAATATGTTTCCTTTAAAGCAAATGGCGACTGAGCCTGAGCATAGGGCACTGGCCTCCAATGCCGCTCTTGCCGCACTTGAAGCACCCGCCTCTCCTTGCTTCTTCAGCCTCCGTGGCGAATGTTCTGCTCCCATTACTCCCACTAGTTCCTCGCTCTACCACCTTTGGTGCCCTTTTCTTTTCCATTTTCAGCGGAAAATTTGGGCCCTAGATGTGCTAAGAGCATGTGTCCTTTGCCCATGACTCCTTCCCGCCACGAGATCATTAAAACCGACTAAGTGTATACTCGGTCTTGCTCATGATCGCGTCACGCGAAAATTCTCAAAAGACTTGCGGTGTGTTGAGGTGATATCAACTTGGCTCGTCAATACCTTCTCCCAACGATCAAGACTATCCATGAGATGAGTCATGTGGGAGACATGTTCATGGACCGAACTTCCTTCTTCCATCTTACACGCTAAGATTTTTCTCATTGTGTGGAGCGGACTATTCGATCCGATCGCCCAAACTTACTCTCGAGACTTGACCATATTTCATCGCGTCTACCATCGATCGATGCGTAGCAAGCCTTTGGACATCGTCATCATATAGCACTTGAACATATTGTTTGACTTATGCAAAGTCCGCCTTGTCGTTGCTCATTAGTCGATCGTCGAGTGGCATCGGGTTTGGGAGTAGTGAGAACAAACATGTGTTCTTCATGATAAGAACATATTCCATGTTTCGTTTCACTCGATAAAATTCGGACGGATAAAGGATTTTGTGCGAGCATGTTGATAATCGTGTAAGAGACATATCCGAAAAGTAATGTAAACACATAAGCATACGATCGCACATAATTCGTAACAATAATATTGTAACCTTTGATAAAACAATAGTAATTGAAACCTCCAATCGCCAAGGAATCCCACGCAAGCCACGCTGTGGGCTTACATGAACCCCTCGACCGACTAAAATAAACCTTTTAGTCGTTAATTTCAATCCATGTCAACTTATCCTTATGAAAATGAAATTAATGATTGAACCTTACTGACCACATCACTATCGCAAGAAGGACTTGGCGGAAGTTTTACTTGAGGTGATGTCTAAGCAATCCACAATTTTTACAGAAAATGAATTCTTAGAATTGGCATACTCACTAGGACCATACCGCCCAATCAAATTCTTTTGTTATCTCATTTTAAATCTATCTCTAGAGAACTTATGGAAAAATAGCATATCAAGCACGCGGGATCGTTTACAGAAACTCCCACTTCAATAGATTAAAATGTTTTATTTAGAAATCTCATCTAACAAACTTATGACAACATGCAAGCAAGCCACAGTGTGGCGCTTTACTCACAATGCATATCACTTTGTTTAGAGATCAAAAGTGGAGGTCTTGACATTTTAATTTAAAATTAATATGTCGGTTTCAGCTTTTTGCTTCAAAGGTTTATCCATGCAGATCACGTAATCTAGCATGCTTTTCTATAGAACTCAACATGTAAAACATGCTCAGTAATTCTAAAATATGCTTGAAAACGCGATAACCTAGCATGCTTACTATGCTCATCCAATCACGAAAACATATAACATGTTTATCCACGTAATTAAACATACATAGCATGCTTGCATAATTTAAACATCCACGACATGCTTTGAGCGATAAAAATAAAATAAAATCGTCATCGCGCCCATCGTGGACCCAGATTCCGCCTAATTTATTCCATAAATTTGCAAAGTACGATCTTCAAATTCAACGGCCTCGCGTGCACGGACGGATTCGCAACGCGGATTTGAAACGGGCGGCTCATTGACGGGCGAACGGTCGAAAATGAGTCGGGTCAAAATTTGGATCGGGTGAAAAATCGTGGCGACGGCGGGTCAGAGGTGGCGGGTAAGGCAGGCAACCACGCACGCGCCAGACCGCCGCCGCCATCCTCGCCCGCTCGCCGAGAAAATCGGCGAGCTTGAGGTTTCCTGCGATAATCATCTGAAGCGCCGCGCCGCCGAATCACGCACATGCGCGGCTCTGCTGGAAGCAACCCGCCCGCGATGCGCCAGTTACGCTACTCGCGGCTGCGGCGCGCCGCGAGCGCGCTCAGGTTTCGCGCGCAGCGCGCAGCAGCGCGCGCGCGGCCGCCGCCGAGCCCACGCGATGAGACTCGCCGGCGCTGCCGAGGCCTTGCGCGAAATCACGCACCGCCGCCCGATGGTGCCGGCTCGCGCTGGCGCTCGCGAGGGCGCGGGATCTCGGCGACAACGCGCTGTCGCCGCGCGCCTGCGACGCGTGTGCCCGCGACCGCTCAGCGCCGAGTGAGCACGCTCGCCCAGCGATGCAGGCATCCGCCCGCCCCGCACCCTGGTGCCGAGCCGTGCCGCCGTGTCGCCCGCCCCCGCCGCTGGCGTGTGTCCGCCAGCGCCGCTGCGCCGCGGCGCGCATCGCCTCGCCTGCGATAGTTTCGATGTACTCCCGCTCGCTTCTTCGTGCTTTCATCTTCGCTTCTTTACGATAAGATTTACGGAAAAATGTAATCTAACTACTGATTTTCTTGTGGTGAAAACAAAATCGCACAAAAATAAAGCGAGCACGATGACGAGCATTCACAATTAATTAATTAGCACGTTATAATCAAGCGTGAATTAATCCAACAAAGCGATAACTTGAACCTCGCCTCGATACCAATTGTAGGAAAATCGATTTTAACCTCTCGAGGATCTATCTTGGATGTTGAATTCACCATACATTGATTATATGCCTAGCATGCACCTATATAATTAATTGCAACACGAGGGGTTTTCTCGTGTTTACGTGAATTGCTCGGGGTAGAGCGAATCAAGACTGTGCTTTGATCTTCGATCGTATCCGGTTCTAATCTCAATGTCGGTGAGGACAATCTATGGAGAATCTATAGAAAACACCTCTTTCTTTTCTCCTCAATTTTCAAAATTCTCACCACAAGAATATGGTAATTTCGAAAATAATGGGATTAGCATTAGCCTTGATTTTTCTCTCACCTTATATTTAGTTTCCTCAATCTTATTATCATCGGTTTAACCAAGTCTCAATTACTTGGAATCGATTACGCCAAGCATAATCTCATTGATTGAGGTATAAAACGAGGATGCTATCACTTTTTACATATATATATATCCTTTGAAAAGAATATTGTGCATCTCCATTCTTTAAACATGTCCAACCTACTAAGGAGGTTTTAAGGACAATCAACTATCTTAAAGATAAGTTGTAATCTCTCGTTATGTCATAATAAGGGAAATTATATCTCAAGGATATCATGCACTTCCTTTACTTCAACTCTTGCATTCTATGCTAAAGAGTATCTCATTCATAACATTTCATTATCATAACATCACATGAAGATATAACTTCACCGCTATCAAAATCGTAAGCCCATCGTGGTCATTGCATCCATGTGCATCATAGGAAAATATCTCGCCTTATCGAGATCTTATTTATATCATATCTTCTTGATGTCTATCACTCTCTTGATCCGAAACTTTTAGGTTATCCAAAATAAGTCAACCTACATCATATCTGATGTTTATCACTTTACTAATTCAAAACTTAGGTGACAAGATAAGTCAACCTGCATCTTACCTATTGGTCTCCGGGATTGAAGAAAATTCATCATATCGACTTTCAAAAGATATGGGTTCGTAAACCAAAATAACATTCAATTGAATCCATATATTCTTTGAATTGAATAATTTAGGATCTAGGGTCCGAAGACCAGAATGACGACTACTGAGATTTCTTTGGTCATATGGGCTAGCCAGACCCGTCACAAATATTCTCTCAGTCACATGAGGGTTTGGTTTCAAGAAGAAAACTTTATAACTTCCGGTTTAAATTTTTTTTTTTTTTTTTAGAAAGAGTGAGAAACTCAATTGATTTCTCAATTTGAACTAGGTCATAGAGTTAAACTCAATGACAGAAATTGAATAGGGAATAGGATTGAAACCTTATACAATTCATAAAAAGTCATCAACAAGAGTTCTTATGTAAGTCATAGCGCTTTTCGTACTACTGAGAATACTACTTTCTAGTATCATTCTAAAATTCTAATCGCACTGTAAAATTCCCATTCTATAAAACTATAAACTAACTTCAACTGACTCTCGTCAATTCTGGTGAAGGAATTAGGGCTTTGGTTTTTCATAAGAAGTATAGTACTCTGGGATAGGAGTACGTAGGCGAAAACCGTTCGTAAATCGAAGCTCTAACGAAGGAGAACGGGCTAAAACAAAAACATTGCGCAAACAGTTTTGCTGATGCCGAGCTCGGGATACCTAGGTCGTAAGTAATACCGATGTCGAAGTTGTTGCTGAAGTCATTTGCCAATGCCGAGGTCATTGCCGAGGTTATTGACATAATGACGAAGTCATTAAAGCCGACTCGAGCGGGTTGAAGGTATCGACGCCGCAATCGAGGGCGTACATGTCAACGCCAAGTCGTATATGATAATGCCGACATCAGCCAAAGGCGTCTGGTCGGCGCCGAGGTTGATTTCGAGGTGGAGGTGATCTGACCGAGGTCAAGATAAATTGGCGAGGTGGATGTCACACCGCCGCTGCCAAGTTCGTAAGCCGAGCTCATACCCACCGGCTCGCCTGCCGAGGTCGCACCGCCGAGCTTGAGCCGGGTGGACAACCGAGGTCGCATCGCAGGTTGGACTAGACTTCCGAGGTCGAACCGAACCGACCGGAAGCGGTTAAAATTTTACATGCTGGTGCCGGCCGAGGTCGATCGAGCATGATTGCGAGTTCGCCTTTAATCGACTCTCACGAATTCTTCGATCACATTTCTACTTCGCTTCCATCAAGAGTCATAGTTGATTTGGAGTTCCGTCGTGCGTGAACTTCCAAATAAAAGATCATTCCGTGTCACTTATCGCATAGTGACATTCATCATCTTGACATCTTTTCCAATTCGAGCTTGAATTTTCTTCTCGTCATCAATTCGAGATTCTTATTTCGATCTCGCTTTTGTTCTCGGGATGGAATAAAATTCCAATAATTCATCTTCATATGTTCTTTCGCAAATGGGATCATGCGTCTTCACGATCTCGTTCTCTTGGGATAACATACCCATCATCGTAAACATCTTTGGGATTTGAAATAAAATTTTCAAATATTCATAACAATAAATTTCTATCAATTACATGAATTCAAACATTTTATTCTTAAAAAATTGTCAATACATTCTCGTATGACATTATCATACGTTATTAGCGAACCAACGACTTTCAATCAATTCTCATAACTTTCATTTGGGATGACATAGTCATTAATCAAAACAATATTGAGAATCAAGAATAAAATTTCAAATATAGCGAACATAGTTCGTTTTAAACATACGCATTTCTTGCGAAATTTTTCAATCAATCAATCATGGTTATTTACAACCTTTCTCATTTCATTTGTCGATAATGTTCTATCGACACCAATCATTTGTCGATAATGTTCTATCGACACCAAATCAAATTTATAAATCTCAAACTTTTCTTTTTCAAAGATGAAAAATCATTTACCTTTTCCCAGTTGAGCTTGATGTGATGGAGTGTCGGGCAGTGTCGGCTGATCTCTAGAAGTCTAGTGACTCAATCTAGACTTAACTCTGAAAAGAGGTTTTGGATTCAAAGAGTGAACGGCTCTGATACCACTTTGTAACAGCCCCTAAATCCTAAGCACGATTTAGCAGGGACTAATACTTGGAATAATAATCAAGGAAGCTTTAACCAATATATATACAAGAACTCATATGTTCTGGAAGTATTCAACTAATCAACATCATAAGATAAATTAATTCAATTGCAGCGGAAAAACGTGTGAATACACATATGACGATGTGTATTCAAGGTTTCTAATATATCGATTCAAAAGGGTTCCACCGCTCCGACACATCTCCATCCATCATCTCGCTCAACCCGCACATTTAAAACAAACATGCGGTGAGTACAAGATTGCACTCGATGGCTCATGCCAAAATAATTTATCAAGTTTAAATTACTCGCCCATCACAAGAACACACGAGGTTTTAATTTGAAATACTCGTGCTTACTAAATATTTTCTTGCATTTTCCATAAAGATTAAATGCGGCGGACATTTTCCATGTATGTATGATCCATATCCACCACAATAATTCATCCAACAATAACGCTACTGGAGAGGCCTCCTCACGACGACGCCGTGACCGCCGAGCACCATTTCAAAGACACAATACAAAATAATCGATGCACAAAATCCACGCTATCTCAGCACATGATACAAATTCTCCATCATCCTTGTGGGTACTTACAAGGATACGAATTCAAGCATGTCATAAAGTGGGAGCTACCCAACATTATGCATCAATAATAATGGATTGGATACATACATAAAACATAAACATTTTGGGCAGCTAATTAAATAAATCATTTCATAAATATTTGCTTGCAATAAAGCATCATAAATAAATCATTTGATAAATTCTACCAGTTTGAGTATAGTAAAGCCCACCTTTACTTTTGAACTTCGAATTTCGATACGCGTGTTCTCCTCTTGTTGCGTGTGAGTCTTCACGTCCCACCTTTACGCAAAAATTTTACGTTTAGAATGTTGGCACGCTTTTCGAGGTTTTCAAAGTTCATTCAACTTTGATAAATAATACAATAATTCGAAGTCTTAATAAATCTTAATACGTCGTTTCAACGCGTATTTCAATAAAATAATTCTCGTACTTCGAGAGAGACGTAATATGATCTACGCCTTATTTTAACCTTTAGGTTAAATAATTAACGATAATAACGTTATTAAATAAAATGATTTCAATTATGAAATCTTTTCTCACAATTGAGATATTCAAATAAAAGTAATACGCTTTTTTCACGTATTAGCGTATTTAATCTAACGTATCTCGTCGTCGGTTTCGAAAGTCAACCATTTTGAATTTTCATTAAAATCTTTAATAAAACACCTTTTGATGAATAAATTAATATAAATCGATTTTCAATCGACTTCTTCTCATAAAGCTTTAATCTTCGATTTTCACGTAAATCGATAAACTTGATTAATATTTTCTTTCAATATTAATCTTTTAATACTTTAAGCATTATTTTATGCTTTTAACGTTACTAATATAACGTTTCGTTTTAAACATAATATTCTATGTTTAATAATTCTCAAAAATTCAATAATGTCTAAAATAATTTTTAGACATATGATAAATTATTATTCTTGATTAAAAAGGAATTAAAATTCCTTATTTTCACTTATACCTTACGGCTATATGTCAATATTTCCAACCTTGTCCCAAAAATTCCTCTAAATTCATATAGTGTATTATTTTACACTATGATCATTAATATGTATTAATATCACTATAGAAAAAATTGGAACATACCTATATTCTCTATATAGGCCACGGTTATGTCAAAATTAATACCAACAATTTTCGAAAAATTCTAATAATTATACACAAGCCTCCAATATCAATATATAACATAATTATAACATAACGTTTAATAAAATCAAATTATACACCATAGAATGATCGAAGGTAGCTCACGGCTACTTAGGGTATATCAAACCAAACAATTTTTATAAAATCCTATAAAATTACACTATGCTTATATGCTATCATATAGCACTAATACATCATAATATCATGTAATAACACAATATAAACCATAGAACCCAATGCTCTAGATCTCGGTCATATTGAATAAAATTAGCTATAGATGTCCAAAAATTCTAATAAATTCCTACATCACCTAATTAATACCCTAGATCAACAATATGCTATTATATCATGCATATGAAAATTATACTCCAAGGTACAAGATCAAGCCCATTCTCGGCCATTTTCAAAATCCAACAATATGATTTCCAAAAATTCTCAATTTAATATCATGCACTTCTACAACACTATAGATCAACAATTCAACCTTAAATCATACTTACAAATTTTCGAGCATCATCAAAATAATTTAAATAAATTGCTTAGCTTATGAAATAAATTATCTATGCACATATTAACATATGTAACATAATTCCTAAGCTTATAACATGCTAGCATGATTTATTGCATAATTTATACATGCTAAAAAAAATAATCTAAATCGTAGGATTATTGAAAAAATTAGGTATTATCGAAGCTTGTTCGATATCTAACCTCGTTATCGGAGTCGATCGGTTGTAGGATGAATAGAGCTCAAGCAAATTGAAGATAAAAGGAGAAGAAAATGGTTTGGTTTTCTTTCGAGGTTCACGGCAGAGAGTTGAGAGAAAGAAAGAGGAATGAAGTTAAGTGTGATGTGTTAGTGCTTTAAGACTTTTAATACTTAGCAAAAAATGAAATGCAAGACACACACCTAACTATCTCTCGGTTCTCTCCAATAAACAAGACACAAAAGATCAATTGTTAGTCAAAGATTGATTATGTCACAACTAAATATCCCTTACACACATATTAACTTCTTGCATGCTTTATAAAAAGGTTTTGGGAGAAACAAAGTAAATTTTGTTTCATGTGTAGCATTAGCCGTCGACCATCAGGAAAAAAAAATGGGAGAAGAAAATTCAGATTTTTCATGTTGTATACAAGTGTATTTATTACACTCTTCCCCAAATATTATACACTCAAGTGTATTAAAATCAAGATCCAATTTTGTGTACATAAGTCAAAATAATCGGCTCTTATATAAACATATTGTTAGTGTATTTTCATCTACACATTTTAATTGGTAAGTGTGTATTAATACTACACTTAAGAAATAACACAAATTGGATGATCAAGAAAAATAAAATAATCCTATGTTAAAAACATAGAGGAACCCACGGCATTTTTAATATATATAATGCCCAAAAATTCATTTTCATGCTATAAGTAGATATATAGAATAATATATATCCTAGGTGATAAATTATATCATAGGAAAAAATTATTGGAATCAATCCATAGGTAGAAAATCTTAATTCTCGATTTAGGGTTTTCGAGAATCTTAAATAATCAAAAATATAATTCCAAAATTTTCTAGCATTATTTCAATGCTAAATAATATTCTAATTATATAAAATAATCATAGGAATTTAAATATCATAATTCCTTGATCGTTAGACTTGATTCTCAAGTCATCTCTAAATGTTAACGTTTGAAACGTCTCAAAACGTTAAATATCGACTCATCTCAAAATGGTCGTAATAAAGCTGTAATCACTTTATTAAATTATTCCAATAATAAAGGAATTTAATTCTAAGCTTAAACACTTAGAAAAGATTACGAAATTTCAATTATCGATACGCAATCGACGTTGAAATAATACTGTTGAAATACGTTATATAATCGTATTTATCAATTCACAATCATTTGTGAATAAAATTTAGGAATTTATTATTAAAAAAAATAATCGAAATCATTATTCGATAATTTACTAATTCAATAATCGAGACAAAACCCTAATTTACGATATTAATTATCGTAATTTGGTTTTTAATAATTCGGGGTATTACAATCTCACTTAGGTATGAGATAATTATTTTATTTTATTCTATAGTTTATTATGTAATTTTCTCATTTAATTAATGTATCTTATAATTATCATAGAATAAATAAACTATTACTTTATATGGTGTGTGTGTGTGTTTCGATCACACCTAGTTCCTTAGGATTAATTTTTATTTTTTTCTATATCATATACTATAATATTATCATATAATAATATCATAATTGAAAAGTCAACATTTTCAACTTAGGATAAGGTGTCATTATCATAAGGTTGGAAATTAATTTTTCTTACCTTAAAAGTTATAATTTTCGGTTATGTCATTCCAAAACCATAGGTTACTTGTTTTAATTGATAACTATCTCTACTTTACACCTAATAATATCTTATCTTTATAATTATAACCCCTCATTAATTAAGGTATGATATTTATATCCATTTCACACCTAAAAATCAAAATTTTCGGCTCTCTCACATAATATATGCCAAATATTTTTTTTTCTCCTATTAATAGCTATGTGACACAATATAGATCTTAGATGATAAATTAAATCATAGGAAATTTAATTAAGATCAATTTTATGTACTAAAGCAAAGTTATAGGCTATTAATTCGAAAATAAGGATAAATTATTAAAATTTTATTCTTTTCATAACCAATATTATTTTAATGAAGAATTACATAAATATAATGATCTTATATCATAAAATGAATTTTTAGAATAATTCTAGCATAATTTCTCAAGTTTTCAAAAACTAGGGTTTTCTAGAGATAAATTTCAAAATTTCCATTTTTTTACCTTATCTTATAAATTTCGAAATTTATATAATACCTAGGGGATAAGATTGATCTAGAAATCATGATATTTATCAAGTATATAATTAAATAAATTATTTAATACAACTATCACATAAAATTTGTGATTTTCGAAAATCACATAAAATAATACAATTATTTTCGAAACCTTGCTAGCTAAGTTTCCAAATATTATCTCCTATGATATTTATCACATTTCTACACATTTCTAAGCGATAAACATTATCCATGCTTAGTATTAACCTTATCTTATCATATAAAAATATCATAGCATACTTATCACAAAAATGTCATTTTCCAACCTTATCATATACACCTCATTATTTTCGAAAATCATGCTTGTTGTACAAGATAATTATCTTATCATATACTACAAGATAAACATGACAACTCATCACATAAAATCAAGTGATCACATATTAAATCACAAATTAATCACTTTATTTCCTAATTTTTGAGAATCATCAATAAATAAGGAAATTATTTCTTTTTTCTTCTTTTAGTGTAAATAATATCCCACATATACTTAAAAACATATTTATTTACTATTAAAAATTATTTCATTCGAATTTTTGAGAGAAAATTCGATTTACTCAAAATCGACAATTACTGACGTTCACTTTCATTTTTGTTTCTAACGTACTATTCCTTCTTTATTTTCGAGATTTTTAAACCCAAAAATTTGGGTTGTTACAACATAATAAACATTAATTAATATAAATAACAAAAAATTTAAAAATAAATAACATATATAGCTGTCACAGTCCGCTATCCGTAAGGATGGTTTAGCCGGAGCTACGACTCAGGATGGGATAAAAAAAACGGGGAAGAAAGGGGGTTGGGTGTTCATGTGTGTGAAACAAAAGATAATATTGAATATACATAGGATCTCAGCGATCGAGGTGCTATAATTTACATATTCGAGCCAGAAGAGAAGGCTCGACAAAAGAGTAATTGTTTACATATTCTAGCAAAAGGCAGCATATTCAAATATTTGCAGCAGAATCGTGTGAGATGCATATATGATGATATGCACTCAAGGTCACGTATATTTACATCGTCAAAAGATTACTCCGCTCAACACATCACCATCGCAACACCTGCTCAACCTGCACATCAAAAACGAATATGCAGGGCTGAGTACTAGGTACTCAGTAGACATATGCCAAATACTTTGAATAACATATATTGAACTGCCCACAGTAACATAAAGGGTTTTATTGGAAATGTTTGTTCTTACTAAATACTTACTATTTTCATAAGATTGCCCGGGTGGACCATTCTCTGTCAGCATGATCCCTATCTGTAACATATGCGCCAGGAAGGTGGCCACCTGTAACAGCCATCTAATCCTAACGACGGATTAACGAGGACTAATACGTGGAACAGTAATTATGGAACATGAAAGATAATTAATCACAGAACTATGAACTAAATTCAAGTAAACTAAGAAGCTTCAACCATAACATACAAGATATACATATTTACATATGGAGAGAGAGACCTACAGAATCTTAACACGGGAATTTCACATGATCTGAAGGAAATCAACTGTAACATCAAAAGCTAACTTATTGTTCTATTGCAGCGGAAAAGCATGTGAATACACATATGACGATATGTAGTCAAGGTTTCTAAAATATCATTATAAAAAGGGGTCCCTAACTGCTCAACACGCCTCCATCCATTATCTGCTCAACCTGCACATTTAAAAACAAACATGCAGGGCTGAGTACAAGAATGCACTCAGTGGACTCAACCAAAACATTTTATCATCTTTAAATTACACTGCCCATCATGGTAAGACACAAGGGTTTATTTGAAAGACCTTGTGCTTACTAAAATATTTTCATCATTTTCATAAACGTCGCTTGGCCAAGTATTTTCATTGTATGTATGATCCGTATCCCTTTCATTTCTCATATCACATCATCAATAACTCATCTCATAAATTCATCTCGCCGTAGAGGAGGCCTCCTCTCACGGACGCCGTGACCGCCGAGCACCCTTTCAAAGACACAAATACAAAATAGTGCACAAAATCCTTACCACTCCCAAGACAGATACTGAATTGTCAATCATCCTTGTGGGTACTTACAAGGATACGAATTCAAACATTTCATAAGTGGGAGCTACCCAACAATATGCATCATTCGATCATGGATATGATATATACATAAAACATAAACAATTTTGACAGGTAATTAAATAATCATTTCCTCATCATTTCTTGCAAAATAAGCATCGTAAATAAATCATTTGATAAACATTTATCATTTTGAGTATAGTAAAGCCCACCTGGAGTATAGATCGCCTTAATCGATTTCTTGCTTTGTCAACTCGTCACGTCCACGTCCAACCTTTACGTAAAAACTATTTTAGTACGTCGGTCACGTTTTTCGAGATTTTCAAAGTTTAATAAACTTTGATAACTTTATAATATAATAATTCGAATTCCTTAACTTAATTAATACGTTGTTTCATCACGTATCTTAACTAACTATTTCTCGTACTTCGATAGAGACGAGAGATGATCTACTATCTCATTTTAACCATTTAGGTTAAACGTTAAACGTATACTAACGTCTTTCGATAAAATGATTTCAATTATGAAGTCTTTTCTCACCAATGAGGTAGTCTTATAAAATTAATACGTTTTACACGTATTAGTATATTACTCAACGTATTTCATACGTTTAGACCTAAGTCAACGTTTTTTACTTTTCTTAACACATTCTTCGAATTATTAACATATTTGATAACCAATTTCCATATAAATCGATTTTCAATCGATTTTTTTTTCATAAAACCCTAATTCTCGATTTTTCACGTGAATCAATAAACTTGATTAACATTTTGCTCAAGTATGATCTAACTCGTACCTTACATATTATTTTTCACATCTAACGTTATGTAATATAACGTTTTGCCGTAAACCTAGTATACTATGTTTCTAAAATCCCATAAATTCTCAATAGGTCTAAAATATATTCTAAGCATATAATATTTGATTTTCTTGATAAAAAGGATTTAAAACCTTAGCCTTCATTCTCAAAAATTTCGGTCCTCTTCAATAAATTCTCAAACATCTTCCAAAATTTCTTATAAAATCACATAATGTTCTATATTATCATAGTATCAATAATATGTATTAACATTAGCTATAGGAAAATTGGACATCATTTCTCCTACACTTAAGCTTGCGGCTATTTCACTTATATATAGCAAACATTTTTCAAAAATTCTTATTAATTCTTACAACACTTAATCACTACCATGTATCACTAATACATCATAATATCCAACAATTATAACTCACACATCAATGTACCAATCCTTAGCTCTCGAAAATTTTCAAGAATATGAACATATATATTTTCTTAAAAATCTAGTAAATTCACATGGCACCTAATTTAGGTCCTAGATCAATACTATGCTATAATATCACTTAAATATAATTTGTACATTAACATATAATTCTCAAACAATTTCGATAATTTCAAATAATTAGCAAACAATTTCCAAAAATTTTCAATAAATCACAATAGACTCCTTTACTATCATATATCATAAATCCATCATCAATTTCAACTTAAATTTTTTCGATCATAATCATGAAATTCATAACATGCTTAGCTTTAATTTAAAACAATACATGTGAAGCATATACATCATACCAACATTATTAATGAACAACAAACTTGATAGCATAATTTATCCTATTTTTCTCATTAAGAACCTAAGCATATATATTTAAATCTAACCGTTAGAAATCGAAAATTTCAACGTATATATAATGCTTGTTTGATTCCTAACCTTTTAACCGTCGTCGATTTTTTTGTGCAAAGGATTTTTGTAACAAGGTTTGGGATTTAAAAGAAGAGCACTCTCCCTATTTTCTTTACAATTTGCTTACGGTAATATGGTGGTTTTGGGAATGAGAAGTGCTTTGCTTTGATTGTAATATCTATCACTTATGCAAAAAGAATAAATACTTAGTACTTTATTTCCTACAATTCTCACGGTCACACACCATAACAAAGCAAGATTTTTATTCTTGTGACACATCATTTTAATACATCACCCTAGTAAATGCACTTACACATTTTAAATGAATGTAATCAAATTAAGGTTCACACATTAAGCCTTAACCGTCGGCTCTCTCTTTCTCCCAAAGCAAGACAAAAGTTTATTTTTCTTTGACTCACTCATGACCTTATTACATCAACTTACACCATATTAACTACACCTTACACCACTTTATTGAAAGAAGCAAAATACATCCCACTTTGGATCACATAGGCGTCGGCTATCTTACATTAAAAAGGGAAGAGTTTTATTTCTTTTGTCTTATACTAGATTTAATTCCTACACATTGCCAAATGTAAGCCAAATCATTTAAAGGAGTTCACAAAATTCTTCCTACCTTTTTAGTCAACATAGGCGTCCATCACCAAGCCAAAACACCCCACTTGATTTTTTTAATTAATTTACTTGGTTATTGTGCAAATATACCATGCTATTACAATTGCAAATATGCACATAGTACATGATCAAAGAAAAGATTTTCAATTTCATCAATTAACCCAAAACACACGGCACTTTTGTAGTCAAAGTGCTAAATATTTTATTTTCATGCTATTAATAGCTATACGACATAATATATGTCTTAGATGATAAATTATATCATAGAAAAAATTATCAGAATTATTTCATGTGCCAAACCCTAACTTTCGATTTTAAAGTTTTCGAAAATTACAACTTTTACCCCATATTATTCCTTAATTTTCTAGCATTTTTTAATGCTAAATAATACTTTAATTACATAAAATAATCATAGAAATTTAAATATTATAATTCATTGATCATTAAACTAAATTTTCTAATCGTCTCTAAACGTTGACGTTTAAAACGTCTCAAAACATTCATAGTCGGCGCATCTCAAAAAGTTCGAAATAAAGTCGTAATGACTTTATTAATTCATTTCATTAATAATGAAATGTAATTCTAAGCTTCTTCACTTAGAAAAATTCACGTAATATTAACTCTCGATATTCAATCGACGTTAAAATATTACTGCCGAAAGAATTATATAACTATATCACTTGATTCACTAATCGTTTGTGAATGTGATATAATAATTTATTATATCATAAATAATCAAAATCGAGCTTTGATAATTACTTATTTCAATTATCGAGATGAAACCTTAATTTACGATTTTTATTATCGTTATTGGGCTTTAAATCTTCGGGATATTACATTCCACCCCCCTTAAAAGAAATTTTGTCCCGAAATTTGCATACCTCAAAAAGTATGGGGTATCTTTGCATCGTAACTTCTTCAATTTTCCACACGATTCCTCTTTTGTCCATGGTTTCTCCATTGGACTTTTATTTAAGACCCAAACTCGATTTTCAATCAGTGAATCGTACGATCAAATTGTCGTAGATTTTCATCACAACTCATATTTGAGTTAAGGATCACGTCATTATGGTGGATCACGTGTTTTGGGTCATATTCGTATTTCCTTAACTTTGACACGTGGAAAAACATTACGTACATTCCCCAAATTTTGGTGGAAGTACCAATCTATAGGCTACTGGGCCTATCATTTTTATGATCTTGTAAGGTCCTATAAAACGTAATCTCAACATTACTTGTACCTTGAACTTTAAAATTTCCCTTGATGGAGAAATCTTAAGAAACCTCATTTCTGTAAAAAAAAAAAAACAGTTCAAATCTACGCGTATCAGCGTAAGACTTTTGTCTGTCCTGAGTTTCTCTTATTCTTTGCCTCATTTGGCAGATATCTTAATCATTTCATTTACATTGTCAGGACCTTATACTTTCTCTCACCTACTTTATTTCAATAAAGTGGTGGTCGATACTTCTCTTCGTATAACGCTTTATGTGGCTAGATTGATCGTTGTACGTGAACTTAACAAGTGGTAAAACATATTCCCACTTGCACCTCGATTTAACATTAATGTCCTCATCATATCCTTAAACGTTCATATTGTCCTTTTTATCGTCCATCTGTCCGTGAATGGACATCTATGTTAAGGTTCAATCTCGTGTCTAACTCCTTTTTGGTGAGCTTGTTCAAAGTCTAGGGGTAAACTTGGAGTCTCTATCTGAAGTGATAGGTTTTGGTACCCCCTGTAAGTATACGATTTCCTTTATGTACGACTGAGCTAACTTATCAGATCCATGAGTCATCTGGATAGGCAGAGGTGAACATAATTGGTGAGTCAATCCACTACTACCCATATAGTAGTGTTATTTTATTTGATTTTGGCAAAACCCGTCATAAAAATCCATTGCTATGTCATTCCATTTTCATTTGTGTATCTCTAGAGATTTATAACCTCTTATAAGGCCATTGATGTAATGCCTTCACTTGTTGGTAACCGAGACAATGCTCGACAATGTGGTTATATCCCATTTCATTCCTTACTATCAAAACTTTTCTCATAATCATGAATATCTTTAATACTGCCTGGATGGGCGGTATGAGGAATATCATGAGCTTTATTCATGATTTCATTTCTAAGCTTACTATTGCTTGAAATCTATATACAACCTTTCCTCAGACAATATAACATTGTCCGGCGCTTTCATTCTTCTCCTTAGCTCGTATTCTTTCATATCTTTCATCTTTCCTTTATTTGTCTATTATCCTTTTTCTTAAGTCAGACATCAATGTGAGTGTAGCAATACAACTCATGATCGTCTCTGGTTGTTCAACCATTTCTATTTTCATTCCTTCAAACTCTTCGTTGAGTTTTCCTTTTTTATAAGGGTATACCTGTCACACCCCGGCTTATCTAAACTCAGATTAACTAACTAACTCACTAACCGGAGTGCGACGGCGGAAGGATAAAGGAACTGACTAACTATTTCAAGAGACTCGTAGATATAAACAGTCATCATTTTAACGTAAGACGAGTCATTAGACCTGTGATAACCAAATGATCAAGCTGTATATTAATCAATCACTGTTTCACAGACTGACTAACTTTAAAGACTCGCAGGAATAAACATTTACCATTCCAAAGAAAGATGAGTCTTTGAACTTGTGATTAAATAACGGTCAAAAGTCGAAGATTTATAAATCACTATTTAGCAAGTTGATTCAATAATTTTCGACTCAAGATTAAACTTACTTATCAAATGTCTAACCCATCAAGACTTTGATCATGTAATAATTTATAACTGTAAGTGAGTTGGCAACAAAAGAGTAGCTGAGTTTATGTATGAAGACATAAACCCGGTAAAACATATGACATAACAAAATAGGTCTTCGCTCAGCATTCAGTCTCCGCCGTCATCTCTTACATAACCTGCATATTTAGAAATACATGCAGAGCATGAGTACTTGATGCACTCAGTGGGCAATTGCCAAAAACAACTGAAACATGCTATTAGAGCTATATAATCAACTTGCCACTTCTCAGATTCACAGGGTTTTAAGAAATATCCTATGAATCATGCTTTAAGAAATCACTTACTTCATGATCAATGCACGCTAACAATTCTAATCATAACATGTCTGCAGACAATCATTAATAAACACCATATCTACGCACAAACGTGTTGAGAAGTAGGCCTCCTTCTCAAACATCTTGGCCAAAGGCCACCTGTGTACACATACACCCTTACTAGCAGCTCGTCTAGCATAGGGCCGATATCGTCATTCTCTCGTAGATAGGTAATATGCAATATGCTCAAAATATGCAAGTCAATTAACTTTTTGCAAAATAGGCATACATGCTCATTATCATAAACTTGTGTAAACTCATATTTTAGTTTAGAAAGCCCACCTGGAATCTGGCTTACTCGAGACTTTCTGTCTTTCCTTTCTTGATTTCTATCTCGCTTCCACTTGTTCCTTAAAAGAAGATAAGAGGAATAAATACGTGTAACAGCCCGCCAAACCTTAGTACGGATTAGCAGGGACTGTTACTATGAAACAGGGATTAAAGGACTTAATGATAAATGAATATGAAACGGTAAAGGAAACGACGACCAATCTTATAAGACTTCAAAAGATTAGAGGTAACCACACAACATTTTACATACAAACTAGACCAACAGATCTTTGACAAAAGGGTTCGACTGATCTGAAGGTGATATGCTTCAATATTCAAAATATAACTAAGTGTTTCAAACAGCGGAAAGCATGTGAATGCACATATGACGATATGCATTCAAGGTTATACTATATCTGTGACAAAAACTCCGACTGTTCAACACTTTGCCATCCATCGTCAGCTCAACCTGCACATTTAAAAACAAACATACAGGGCTAAGTACAAGAATGCACTTAGTGGACTCATGCCAAAATAATTTCTTTAAATTACACTGCCCCATAGTAAAACACGAGGATTTTAGTTGAAATAACTCGTGAATACCAAAACACTTTATCATTTCTCAAAAGATCGTCTGGCCAGGCATTTTCTGGTATGTATGATCCGTATCATTTCACATAACTATTCATAACTGATCTCACGCCGTAGAAGTAGGCCTCCTTCTACAGACGCCGTGACCGGCCGAATATGTTACTAACGGCTCACAATCACATAGCCGTGAATTATCGCATCCGACTAGATCCGCGATCGGTCAAGATGTTACTAACGGCTCACAGTCATCCACTGGTGTACACGTTAATCCTAACCAGGAATTCTGCATCTGGCATAAGACCCGATATCGATTTTCTGATAAAGTTGGGAGCTACCCAACAACTGATTCACTTTCATAGTTGGCTCGCCCAACAACATGATAGGATACATACATAAAACATAAATACTTTGGGCAGGTAATTAAATAACAGTTCATAATCATTTCTCAACTGAAAGCTTTGTAAATAAATACTTTTCGAAGAAAGCATCATAAATAAAAGGGTTTTCGAGTAAAGCCCACCTGGTATATGCAAGTCTTTCTATAGTCCCTTTCTATGTCTCCGCTCAGAACCACGTCCCACCTTAACGTAAGAACTATTTTAGTATATTGGTCACGTTTCGATAGAGACGAACATCGTCTATAACGTCCTATGCATCAAATAAGCCTAACGTCGAGCTTATTTTAACCTTTCCTAATTAAAACGATGTCGATTATGAAATCACTCATCATATAAGAGATACTCTATCTCTTTAGCACATAATGTACGTTTTAATGTACTTACTTAACGTAAGTTACATTGTTACTAAACGTACCACGTCACATTGATCACGTATTATCGAATTTCGTACAATTTGACCTTGGTCAACGTTTTTGGTCAACGATTTTGACTTAGTCAACATTTAGTCAACATTTTGACTTTGGTCAACAATTTTGACCTCAAAGTCAACATTTTGACTTTTTATAACTATATCTATATATTTCGAAATTATATATAATTTTAGCTCTAAAAATCCTCATAAAATCATAATATGTTTAAAACATCATTTTAGAACATATTATGCAATTATACTTGATAAAATAAATTTATAACATTAATATCTATACTATATGGTTTTCGGTCACTATACTTTAATTATCCTAGACTTGTGCAAAAATTATCATAAATTCATATATCACACTATTTTATTAGGGGATTAATAATATGTAATTACTTTGGTCAAAGAAAAATCATACACCTTAGTATTATACTACATGGTTTTCGAAAATTCCAATTTAAGAAAGTAAACATTTTTCAAAAATCCTAATTAATTCACATAACACATAATCATCCATAAGTATTCTTGCTCTAACATAATTTTTATCAATTGTGAACTATTTATTAAAAATTACTAAGGTCATGTTCGAAAATTATGACTTAGGTCAAAATATTTTTTAACAATTCCAATAAATTCATACAGCACTATATTATGAATCTACACTATCAATATGCTATAATAGCATTTAAACATGAATTATATCACAACATATTATCATGCTCTAATTTTTCGAAAATCATGAACATATATACTATAGTTTTCCAAAAATCCTACATAAAATCATGCAAACATATTTAATACCCTAGATCATTATTTCATGCTCAAATCAACAATTAAAAATCATAATCATCAACATATTGTGCTCACACATTTTCGGTCCACACATAAGTTTTGATAACATGCTTAACTTTGTAATATAAGCTTAATAACATAATATAAACATGATATCTAAACATTTTTAGCACATAACCATAATTTTCGAAAATCACATAGTTAAACTAAGCTTATAACATGAAATCTAACGGTCAAAAATTGAAAATTCTAGCATGTATACGAAGCTCGGAAGAAATCTGACCTTTTAATCGGTATCGATTTTAATCGGCAAGGTTTATTTGCTATAGATTTGGGATTAAACTTGGAGAACTCTCTCAAATTTTTCCTCACTAATTTTTGGTTCTAAGGGTAGCAAAATGAGTAATGGAGGAGCTTATCTAATATTTATAGACTTATTCAACTTGTAGTGTAATTATTACACAAAAATATCATTAATACACTTGCCTAATTTTGTCAACAAAATCGGCACCTCCTTATGGAACCATTCATAGACAAATTCTTCTTCCAAAATTCGAATCGTACAATCCCAATTGTTAATCCAAAGTACAAGAATAAAAAGGAAAAGGGAAAGAAAAAGAAAAGGAAAAAGAAGATAAATCGCGTGCGAGTCTGAGAATATGAGGGAGCTAGGGTTTCTGCATGTGTAAATCAGTATTTATAGCGCCCGAAATATCGCGCCCAGCGCCAGATGGAGCCCCAGCGCCGGACGCGAGGCCTTCAGAACAAGGCGAAATCATGGTTGCCCAGCGCCGGCTTGCTCGGCAGCGCCGGACGTGGGCGCGCGTGGAAACGGGTGCCAGCGCTGACGCATTCCAACGCCGGACGTGGGCTGCCTCTGGACGGATTCAGCTGGGGTTCCAGCGCCGGACGCAAGCCAACGCCGGACGCGGCTATTCTCTGGATGACTTCAACTCTTGAACCCAGCGCCGGACGCAAGGCAGCGCCGGACGCGGGCTATCTCTGGATCATTTCAACAATTGTCCCCAGTGTCGGATGCAAGGTAGCGCCGGACGTGGGCTGTCTTTGTGCGCAAGGGAATTGGGCGCTGGGCTGGGCACTGGCCACCCAGCGCCGGACGGAAGTGGCATGCGGAACGCGCGCGAGGTCACAGCGGGCGTTGGGGCGCTGGGCGAGGCGCGCGAGGCACGGGCGCGCGGGCCGTGCGACGGGTACTGTGCGCGACTTTAACAATTCGACTCGTTCTCCCTCGTCTGAACTCCGATTTACGCTCCGTTTGCGCCTACGGACTCCTGTCGAGATGCTCTTCAATAAAGTTGATTCTTAGCAGATCCAAATCATCCTATTTTATGCCGTTTTTCTACAAAACATCGAAATAAACGAAATAAGTTCGAATCGACAAATATTAATCAAACCAACGGCATAAATAGGACAAACCCCTGAAAATGACACACAAAACAATATCAAAAATCAGCAAAAATTCATACTAAACAACTCCCCCACACTTATCCATTTGCTTGTCCTCAAGCAAAGTCTATACTAATAAGAATAAGGAAGATAACTCATACAACTTCACTCTTAGTCTAATCAATCAAACATTATTGCTTTCCCCACACTTGGTATATACGTATTCAATGATAATGTGAAATAAATCTAGGACGGTAATTAATTTCCAATAAATAAAAGGGTAATCTCTGCTCAGACCCAACTCTCCGTTAGGGGTGAACTAACTAATGTGATCACCTTTAGCAACAAGTTTCTTTTTAAAGCATAAAGAATGTTTTAACAGATTTTGGAACGATATTCGAAAGGTGAACTCTCGATGAACTCGAGTTTCCTATCGTGGTTTCCAATGTTTATTTCTCAAATTACGAGAAAGAGGGACATAATCCCATCCTCCATTTCAACAATCTCATTTTCTACTCTTTTTCACACATTTTTTTTTAATCAATAGACTAAACATGTATATAGGTAACCACAATGTTAACACTCCCCTAACATTAGCTTGGACAAATCACATCAATTCTCCTCTATTCATTTTCTATCAATCACAATCTCATCAATTCACATTACACTCGAATCATATACCACCAAAAGTTTCGAAATTAAAAACAGTTTGACCAATACCACGTAGCTTAGTTGAACAAATCAAAATCCTAACTTACTCAAGATATACAACACTTGAATCCAAGAAATCAAAATAAGCATAAATGCACATCACCAAGCATACAAATAGATAAGATACGCACACAAACCGAATAATCATCCCCACATTTAATTCGAGCATCGTCCCCTGCTCCAAACATTAATAACACAAAATGACCATAGAGGATGATACTTACCGATAATAGGCAGTGTGCGCAGAGAGTTGGGCTGAGGGAAATCGATTTTGACCCTCTCCCGAGGATCTATCTTGGATGTTTAATTCATCATACAGTGATTATATTCCTAGCATGCGTCTATATAATTAATTGCAACACGTAGGGGTTTTCTCGTGTTTACCTTTGAATCTGTCGAGGTGGATCGGGATGAACGGATCGAGACTCGTGCTTTGATCTTCTGGACTGTATCCCGGGTGCCCAATCTCCAACGTCGAGTGAGGATGATCTATGGAGAATGCTACAAAAAATCACCCTAATCCTCTCTACCAAGTTTTCGAAAATCACTCCTAAAGCTATAGGAATTTTCGAAATTATGCTATGGATAATTAAAGATTAGCTTTGATCTTATCTCTTACCTTATATTTATAATGCATTACCATAATCCCATTAGGAAAGGATCCATGCATATCCCATAAATATAATAATATCCTTATGGATAAAGAGAATCAAATCATATCCTAGAGAGGTAGGAGGGGCGCCGATTTTCACTGTGCTACGGGCCTGGTTGGGCCAGCCCATGGATCAAATGCAAGGAATAAAGATGGGCCTCAAATAAATTAATTATCTTATGTTCAGCCCAGAACATAAATTAATTTATAAACATTTATTCATGCCACTAGAGAATAAATGCTGACTTACCCTTTATTACCGAAGGTGAGTCGGGCTTGCACTTAGATATTACGAATCCCCGTATTTAAGATATCGCACGTCCATTAATTATTTAGAGCATTCTGACTGCTTAAAATAATTAATATCTTTAATTCCTTAAGTAGTACCACTCAACCTTATTATTGTACTTGAGCTAACTCAACCTCGCAGGTTTAGTACAATAAACCTTTGAGCTCCTTAAGGGGCGCCATCATCTTAAACGGATACGGTGACTCGATACAAATAACTAGCATGACATACAAGCACCGCCACCACCCAAGACGCGAGAATATTGGGTTAGAACATATAACCTCACCCATAACAAGTCAAAGTGATGGTCAGCAACTCATACTCACCTAATACCTTATCGAGGTTTAGATCATCGTAAGTCACCGAGATCTAGGTTTTTCACGACGGTCAAATAGAAGAACTCATCTTACTGTGATCCATCAATACGTCGAGACGCATCAAAGATAGACAAGCAACCAAGTCAAGTCACTTGTTATATATACCGCAGCCTATACCGACAACTCGTCCTCAAGTTGTCTCAGTTGTGATTCTTTTTATATCTCATTAAGCTTGACCAATCATACAGACTTCTGTGATCTTCTACACACTGTATGATCTAACTTATATATGAGATAAGGGACACGATATATGCAATCAAGTAATCAATTCATATTGAGATTGTAATAGTGGTAACGAAACATTGTATACAAGCTCAACCAAAACGACTTTTCAAGATACAAATCCAACAATCTCCCACTTATACTAAAGCAAACTTTTAGTATACAATGTGTCTCTCTACTAGCTATTACAAACAAAACCATCACTTTGCTTCTCCCACTTATACAAAAGTTTCCTTTCTAAGTGGGTGCCATCAAGCGCAATCCAAGTCCTCGAACGTGCACTTCGTAGACTTTTTACGGCAGGCTCTTTGTGAATGGATCCGCTAGGTTATCCGTCGTATCAATCTTTTCAATCAGCACGTCCCCTCGTCTCACGATTTCTCGTATGACATGGTACTTTCTCTCTATGTGTTTGGTCGCCTTGTGGGTCCGTGGTTCCTTCGAGTTTGCCACTGCACCTGAGTTATCACAGTAAACTATGATACTCTTGGGCAAACCAGGTACCACACCTAGATCCATGAGGTAGTTCTTGAACCATACAGCCTCCTTAGCAGCCTCCGAAGCGGCTACATATTCGGCTTCCATGGTAGAGTCCGCATGCATCGCCGCTTTGCACTCGCCAGATACGGCTCCACCTCCCAAGGTAAACACATAGCCGAGGTAGACTTTTTCTCATCACGGTCGACTTGGAAATCGAGTCTCAGATAACCCAAAGGCATTAGACTATCTGCATGGTAAACCGACATAATCTCGAGTCCTTTTGTGTACTTGAGTATATGCTTCTTCGCAATTCAATGAGCTTGTCCAGGTTAGACGATATCTAGCTACTATGCCTACCGCAGAGCGTATATCGGGCCTCGTACATAGCATTGCGTACATGAGACTTCCTACGGCGAAGCGTAAGGAACTTGTCTCATTTCCTCTATCTCCTTAGCGATAATGGTCGCTCCTTAGATAAAGGAACGCTATGTCCGAAAGGTAGCAATCCTTTCTTGGCGGTGCAGTATAAAAACGAGTAATCACGGTATCAATGTAAGACGCCCGAGATAAGTTCAATATTTTCCTCTTGCGATCTCGGTAAACCTTGATCCCAAGAATGTACGCATCTCCTAAGTCCTTCATTTGAAACTGATCGGATAACCAACTCTTTATGTCTGATAACAACTTCACATTGTTGCCAACTAGAAGAATGTCATCTACATAAAGTGCATGAAATACCACATCACCGTTGACATCTAAATGATACACACAACTCTTGCTAGGCAACTGGGTAAATCCATAGACTTTACCAACCCACAAAGCGTAAGTTCTCGGATCGTGAAGCTTGCTTAAGCCCATAAATGGACTTCTTAAGCTTCCATACTAGATGCTCTTCACCCTTCACCATATAACCTTCGGTTCAGATATAGATGTCTCTACCTTCCTCAAGGTAACCGCTTAGAAAAGCGGTTTTCACATCCATTTGCCAAACCTCAAGGTTCAGTGGTCACTATGGCGGAAGAATTCGATGGACATGAGCATTGCTACTGACGAAAAGGTCTCATCGAAATCGATGCCCTCAACTGAGTGTACCCTTTCGCCACAAGCCTAGCTTTAAAAGTCAAACCTCTCCATCTGAATCTCTTTTCCTCAGATACCCACTTACTACCTACGGCTTCTTTGCCATCTGGTAGAGGTGTCTTTTCGTATACATCCATAGCTGTTATTGTAGGGAAAACATATGTTTAGCCCTCACCCCGAGGATCTATCTTGGATATTTAATTCACCATACATTGATTATAAACCTAGCATACGTCTATATAATTAATCGCAACACGTAGGGGTTTTCACGTGTTTACCTTTGGATCTGTCGGGGTCGATGGAACGAGATGAATGGATCGAACGGATCGGACTCGTGCTTTGACCTTCTGGACTGTATCCCGATTGCCCAATCTCCAACGTCGAGTGAGGACGATCTATGGAGAATGCTTCGGAAAAATCACCCTTTGCTCTCTTTGCACAATTTTCGAAACTCTCTCAACAATACAATGAGGGGGCCGAAAATCTTGTGTTAATTATGTGAGCATTAACCTAGACTTTATTTCATACCTTATATTTATAATGCACTACCTTAATCCCATATGGAAATTACCATAATCCTATATGGAAATTATCATAATCCCATATGGAAATTACCATAATTCTTTATGGAAATTACCATACTCTCGTGATTATTACCATAATCTTATATGGAAAGGATCTATGCATATACCATAAATATAATAATATCCTTGTGGATAAAGAGAATAAAATCTTGCTATAGAGAGCAACATGGGATCGATTTTCTCAAGCTAAAGGGCCTGATGGGCCGACCTGTGGATCAAATGCAAGGAATAAAGATGGGCCTCAAATAAATTAATTATCTTATGTTCACCCGAACATAAATTAATTTATAAACATTCGATCATGCCACTAGAGAAAGAATGTCGACTTACCCTTTATTACCGAAGTTGAGTCGGGCTTGCACTTAGACATTACGAATCCCAGTATTTAAGATATCGAACGTCCATTAATTATTTATAGCATTCTGACTGCTTAAAATAATTAATAACTTCATTTCCTTAAGTAGTACCACTCAACCTTATTATTTTACTTGAGCTAACTCAACCTGCAGGGTTTAGTACAATAAACCTTTTGAGCTCCTTAAGGGGACGTCATCATCCTAAACGGATACGGTGACTCGATACATATAACTAGTGTGACATACAAGCACTGCCACCACCCAAGATGCGGAGAATCTTGGGTTAGAACATATAACCTCACCCATAACAAGTCAAAGTGATGGTCAAGAACTCATACTCACCTAATACCTTATCGAGGTTTAGATCATCGTAAGTCACCTAGATCTTGGTTCTTCACGACGGTCGAAAAGAAGAACACATCTCATCGTGATCCTTCAATACGCCGTCGACGCATCAAAGATAGACAAGTAACCAAGTCAAGTCACTTCTTATCTATACCGCAGCTATACCGACAACTCGTCCTCAAGTCGTCTCGGTGTGAAACTTTTATATCTCATTAAGCTTGACCAATCATACGGACTTACGTGACCTTCTACACAATCGTATGATCTAACTTATATATGAGATAAGGGACACGATATATGCAATCAAGTATTCAAATCGATAGAGATTGTAATAGTGGTAACGAAACATTGTATACAAGCTCAACCAAACCGCTTTCAAGATACAAATCCAACAATCTCCCACTTATACTAAAGCAAACTTTTAGTATACAATGTGTCTCTACTAGCTATTACAAACAACCATCACTTTGCTTCTCCCACTTATACAAAAGTTTCCTTTCTAAGTGGGTGCCATCAGCACAATCCAAGTCCTCTAACGTGTCCATCGTAGACTTTTTGCGGCGAGCTCTTCGTGAATGGATCCGCTAGAGTTTCCGTCAGATCAATCTTTTCAATCAGACGCCACCTCGCCTAACGATTTCTCGTATGACATGGTACTTTCTCTCAATGTGTTTGGTCGCCTTGTGGGTCCGTGGTTCCTTCGAGTTTGCCACGCACCGAGTTATCACAAGAAACTATGGTACTCTTGGGCAAACCAGGTACCACATCTAGATCTATGAGGTAGTTCTTGAACCATACAGCCTCCTTAGAAGCCTCCGGCAGCTACATATTCGGCTTCCATGGTAGAGTCCGCAATGCATCGCCGCTTTGCACTCCGCCAGATACGGCTCCACCTCCCAAGGTAAACACATAGCCCGAGGTTGACTTTTTCTCATCACGGTCGGCTTGAAATCCAGTCTCAGATAACCCAAAGGCATTAGACTATCTCGCATGGTAAACTAGCCTATAATCTCGAGTCCTTTTCGGTACTTGAGTATATGCTTCTTCGCAGTCCAATGAGCTTGTCCAGGTTATATCGATATCTAGCTACTATGCCTACCGCATAGCGTATATCGGCCTCGTGCATAGATTGCGTACATGAGACTTCCCTCGGCGAGCGTAAGGAACTTGTCTCATTTCCTCTATCTCCTTTGCGTCATAGGTGATCGCATCTTAGATAAATGAACGCCATGTCCGAAAGGTAGCAATCCTTTCTTGGTGGTCTCAGCATACTAAAATGAGTAATCACAGATCAATGTAAGACGCTGAGATAAGCTCAACATTTTCTTCTTGCGATCTCGGTAAACCTTGATCCCAAGAATGTACGTTGCATCTCCTAAGTCTTTCATTTGAAACCGATCGGATAGCCAACTCTTTACGCCGATAATGACTTCACGTTGTTGCCAACTAGAAGGATGTCATCTACATAAAGTGCAAGAAATACCACATCACCGTTGACATCTAACCGATACACACACTCTCGCTAGGCAACTTGGTAAATCCATAGACTTTACTACCTCGTCAAAGCGTAAGTTCCATGATCGGGGTTTGCTTAAGTCCATAAATGGACTTCTTAAGCTTCCATACTAGATGCTCTTCACCCTTTACCACATAACCTTCGTGTTGTTGCATATAGATGTCTCTACCTTCCTCAAGGTAACCGCTTTAGAAAAGCGGTTTTAACATCCATTTGCCAAACCTCTAGGTTCAAGTGGGCTGCTATGGCGAGAAGAATTACGATGGACTTGAGCATTGCTACTGAGCGAAAAGGTCTCATCGAAATCGATGCCCTCAACTGAGTGTACCCTTTCGCCACAAGCCCGGCTTTAAAAGCGAAACCTCTCCATCGAATCTCTTCCTCAGATATCCACTTACTACCTACGGCTTCCTTGCCATCCGGTAGAGGTGTTTTCATATACATCCATAGCGTTATGGACTCCATTTCTAAGTCCATAGCGGTGTGCCATGATCTTGCATCAATATCTTGTATCGCCTCCTTGTATGTCCATGGGTCGATTATTGCTGCTCGCCTCCTCGGACTAAATCCAAGATTCACCCACGAACATAAATCGCTCGGGTTGACGAACAACCCTCCCACTACGACGAGGTTCTACAGCACAATGGCAACGGTGGGTGCGAAACTTGTGGTTCTCTCTCGCACAACTTGGCTGGGTAGGTACCACTTGTGCGGTCGGTATCTCCAAAGGGAACTCGACCCACTTCAATTTCTTGATGTATCCGTGTCGATCCTCCCACTAGACTCGACATCTCGCACCTTCGGCCTAATCGGTGGTGGAATACAATCATCTTCTAATTCTTGAAGAATGATTTCAACTTTGGACTTATGATTTTTCATATAATCCTCTTCTAAGAATCGGGCATTAGTGTTAATAATGACCTTCCGATCCTTAGGACTATAGAATAAACCACCTTCGCTCCTCTAGGATAGCTAATAAACGCCTTGCGTCCGATCTAGCCTCCAACTTGTCGCCCTTCTTGTTCAAAGACACATGTCGGATCGCCCATATCCTTATGTGGCTTAAACTAGGCTTGCGCCCAAACCACAACTCGAAGGGGTCTTTTCGATCGACTTGACGGTACTAGATTTAGAAAGTATGCCGCCGTCTCTAAGGCATACCCCGTAACGAAATAGGCAATGTTGCATAGCTCATCATTGATCTAACCATTTCTAAAAGAGTCCTATTTCTTCGCCCGACACACCATTTTGTCAGTATGCGTGCCCGGTGAAGTCTGCGCGGAGGTAATCCCACACTTCACTAGATAGTCCATAAACTCGTTATCGAGGTATTCGCCACCGCGATCGAACGCATGACTTGATACTTTACCTAGCTTCGCCTCCACTTCCACCTTAAACTCTTTGAATTTCTCAAAGCATTCGACTTGCGGTGAAGCGGTATACGATCCGCACTCTTGAGTAATCGTCGATGAAAGTGACAAAGTACTGCATTCTCCACGAGCTTGTGTGGACATCGGTCCACACAGTCGAATGGACTAACTCCAACATTTCTTTGGCTCTATAACCCTTCGCTTTGAAGGGTCCGTCGACATCTTACCTTCTATACAGATTCGCAGACGGGAATGGAGTAATCGTTAGATTACCCAACACCCATTCTTAGCCGGTCTTTGGATCCTATTTAGATTGATGTGACCTAATCTAAGATGCCGTAGAAAAGTGGTGTCATCCTCTGAAGAAAACTTTCTTTTTGGGTTTGATGAAGATGCAACATAGTTATAGGTATTATGTTTGGCGTAAATAGTATAAAGCTTAATTATATAACGTACAACACGTATAACTTCGCCATTTCTTATGATAGAAACACCACTATCAAAAATAACGTAATATCCATGAGTAAATAATTTGAAACGAAACAAGGTTCCGCTTAAAATCCGCACATATAAAGCGCCTTTAAAACTAAAACTGCTTTCTCAAAACATAAAGTAACATCTCCAACCGCAACGGCCTCGACTTTCACCGCTTTGCCCATGGAGATCGTTATCTCGCCATCAAACAGCTCCTTGTCCGCAGAACCCACGCAAGGTGTAACAAACATGATCGATTACCAGATCTACTACACAAGAATGGGTAGAACAAGTCGCTAAACATGTTTCCATTAAAGCAAACAGCGCACTTGAGCCTTGAGCATAGGACACTTGGCCTTCCAATGCCCGCCTTACCGCACTTGAAGCACTTGCCTTCTCCTTTGCTTCTTCAAGCCTCCGGTGGCAACCACGCTCTTGTTCCCATTACTCCCACCGGTTGCCTTGCCTCTTCCACCTTTGGTACCCTTTTTCTTTTCCATTTTGCAACGAAAATTTTGGGCCCTTAGATGTGCTAGCAAGAGCATGTGCTCCTTTTCCCATAACTCCTTCCGCAAAGAACGAGATCATTAAGCAACCGACTATGTGTAAACTCGGTCTTGCTCATGATCGCATTCACGCCGAAAGTTCTCAAAAGACTTGGCGGTGTATTGAGGATGATATCGACCTTGGCCGCCGTCAATACCTCCTCCCAACCGATCAAGACTATCCATGAGATGAGTCATGTGGAGACATCTTCATGGACCGAACTTCCTTCTTCCATCTTACACGCCAAGATTTCTCTCATTGTGTGGAAGCGATCGTCGATCCGATCGCCCAAACTTACTCGAGACTTGACCAAATATCGTCGCGTCTACCATCGATCGATGTTTGCACCGCAAGCCTTTGGACATAGTAGTCGACATATAGCATTTAGCTATATTGTTCGACTTATTCCAAAGTCCGCCGACTCGCCGCTCATTAGTCGATGTCGATAAGAAGGGCATCGGGTTTAGGAGTAGTGAGAACAAACATGTGTTCTTCAAATGATAAGAACATATTCCATGTTTCGCTTCCACTCGATAAAATTTGGACCGGATAACGGATTTTGTGCGAGCATATTGATAATCGGCGTAGAGACATATCGAAACGATAATGTAAACACATAAGCATACGATCGCAAATAATTCGTAATAATAATATTGTAACCTTTTGATAAAACAATATTAATTGAAAACCTCCAATCGCCTAAGGAATCCCACATGCAAGCCACGCGTGTGGGCGTTTACATGAACCCCCGACTGCACTAAAAATACCTTTTAGTCGCTTAATTTCAATCCATGTCAACTTATCCTTATGACAAATGAAATTAACGATTGGACCTTACTAGACCACATCACTATCGCAAGAAGGGACTTCGCGGGAAGTTGTACTTGAGGTGATGTCTAAGCAATGACCACAATTTTAACAGAGAAAAATGAATTCTTAGAATTGGCATACTCACTCGGACCATACCGCTTCCAATTCAAATTCTTTTGTTATCTCATTTTATATCTATTTCTAGAGAACTTATGAAAATCGCACATGCAAGCCACGCGTGTGGGCGTTTACACATGAAACTCCCACTTCTCAATAGATTTAAAATATTTTATTTAGAAATCTCATCTAACAAACTTATGATAAACAAGGCAAGCAAGCCATGCGTGTGGGCGTTTACTCACAAAGGTCTCACTTTGTTTAGAGATCAAAAGTGGAGGTCTTGACATTTTAATTCAAAAATTAATTTGTCGGGTTGTTTGCTTAGTCTTTTGTTCAAAAGGTTTGTCCATGCAGATCACGTAATCCTAGCATGCTTGTCTATAGAACTCAACATGTAAAACATGCTCGCAGTAATTCTAAAAAAACTTGAAAACGCTGATAAACCTAGCATGCTAACTATGCGCATCCAATTACGTAAAACACTTAAAGGTTTGTCAACGTAATATAAACATACATAGCATGCTATCGCATAAAATAAACATCCACGACATGCATATGAACGATAAAAATAAAATAAACGCTCATCGCGCCCAATCGTGAAACCCGCACTTTCTAGCCTAATCTATTACATAGATTTGCAAAGTCTGATATTAAACTTGAACGGGCCTCGCGTATGGGCACGGACCGAAAACTGGGTTGGGCTGGAAAAGCGGTCCGGGCGGGTCGGCCCAATCATCTTGGGCAGCGCTAGGGCAAAGCCAGCCGCGCCCGACCCTTCGCGCGCCCCGCCGCGTGTCCTCGCGGGATACCTCGGTCGCTAACGCGACCGCGACCCGTCGAGCACGCGCGCGCCCACGCCCGAGCGCCGAACATCCGCCGAGAGATGTCGCCGCCAACGATCAAACTTCGCGACCGCGAAGTCTCCGTGGCCGGCCGGGTTTCGCGCGCGCGCGCCCGCCGCCCGCTAGCTCGCACGGCCGCGTTGCCTCGCGGTCATCCTCACGACCGAGAGCTCGCACGCTAGGCGCCAGGATCTCGCGCGAGCGCGCGCCGCCGCGCTCCTCGCGATCGCCTAGCGATCGCGAGGATCGCCATGAAAACCGCCCGTAGGACCGCCGAGACTGATTTTTTCCGTCGCTTCGTTCTTCGTTCTTTCGTCTTCGTTCTTCTTTTACAAATAAGATTTACAGAATAAAATCTAATCTAACCACGGATTTTCTCGTGGTGTAAAAACAAAATCCGATAAAATAATAAATGAGCCACGATGAACGACAGATCCACAATTAATAAAACGCACGTAATAATCAAACGTGAATTAATCCAACAGAGCCAAGATTCTGATCCCAGGCTCTGATACCAATTGTAGGGAAAACATATGTTTAGCCCTCGCCCCGAGGATCTATCTTGGATATTTAATTCACCATACATTGATTATAAACCTAGCATGCGTCTATATAATTAATCGCAACACGTAGGGGTTTTCACGTGTTTACCTTTGGATCTGTCGGGGTCGATGGAACGAGATGAATGGATCGAACGGATCGGACTCGTGCTTTGACCTTCTGGACTGTATCCCGATTGCCCAATCTCCAACGTCGAGTGAGGACGATCTATGGAGAATGCTTCGAAAAATCACCCTTTGCTCTCTTTGCACAATTTTCGAAACTCTCTCAACAATACAATGAGGGGGCCGAAAATCTTGTGTTAATTATGTGAGCATTAACCTAGACTTTATTTCATACCTTATATTTATAATGCACTACCTTAATCCCATATGGAAATTACCATAATCCTATATGGAAATTACCATAATCCCATATGGAAATTACCATAATCTTATGGAAATTACCATACTCTCGTGATTATTTCCATACTCTCGTGATTATTACCATAATCTTATATGGAAGTGATCTATGCATATACCATAAATATAATAATATCCTTGTGGATAAAGAGAATAAAATCTTTCTATAGAGAGCAACATGGGGACCGATTTTTCTCAAGCTAAAGGGCCTGGATGGGCCAGCCCAGGGATCAAATGCAAGGAATAAAGATGGGCCTCAAATAAATTAATTATCTTATGTTCAAATTTAACATAAATTAATTTATAAACATTCGATCATGCCACTAAAGAAAGAATGCCGACTTACCCTTTATTACCGAAGTTGAGTCGGGCTTGCACTTATGAATTATGAATCCCGATTTAAGATATCGAACGTCCATTAATTATTTATAGCATTACGATCGCTTAAAATAATTAATAACTTCATTTCATAAGTAGTACCACTCAACCTTATTATTGTACTTGAGCTAACTCAACCTGCGGGGTTTAGTACAATAAACCTTTGAGCTCCTTAAGGGACGCCATCATCCTAAACGGATACGGTGACTCGACATGAGATAACTAGTGTGACATACAAGATCGCCACCACCCAAGATGCGGAGAATCTTGGGTTAGAACATATAACCCTCACCCATAACAAGTCAAAGTGATGGTCAGCAACTCATACTCACCTAATACCTTATCGAGGTTTAGATCATCGTAAGTCACCGAGATCTTGGTTCTTCACGACGGTCGAGAAAGAAGAACACATCTCATCTTGTGATCCTTCAATACGTCGAGACGTATCAAAGATAGACAAGTAACCAAGTCAAGTCACTTCTTATCTATACCGCAGCCTATACCGACAACTCGTCCTCAAGTTGTCTCAGCAGTGAAACTTTTTATATCTCATTAAGCTTGACCAATCATACAGACTTATGTGATCTTCTACACACCGTATGATCTAACTTATATGAGATAAGGGGACACGATATATGCAATCAAGTATTCAAATCGGATAGGAGATTGTAATAGTGGTAACAAGAAACATTGTATACAAGCTCAACCAAACCGCTTTCAAGAACAATCCAACAGCGCTTATGGACTCAATTTCTAAGTCCATAGCGGTGTGCCATTATCTTGCATCAATGTCTTGTATCGCCTCATTTGTATGTCCATGGGTCGATTATTGCTGCTCGCTTTCCGAGACTAAATCCAAGATTCACCCACGAACATATATCGCCGGCTTGACGAACAACCCTCCCACTACGACGGGCGTGCATCGGCACAATGGCAACGGTGGGTGCGGTAACTTGTGGTTCTCTATCTTGCACAACTTGTCGGATAGGAGCCACTTGTACGGCCGGTATCTCCAAAGTGAACTCGACCCACTTTAATTTCTTGAAGTATCGGTGTCGATCCTCCCACTAGACACGACATCTCGTACCTTCGCTTAATCGGTGGTGGAATACGATCATCTTCTAATTCCTCGATGAATGATTTCAACTTTTGATTTATGGTTTGTCATATAATCCTCTTCTAAGAATCGCATTAGTGCTAATAATGACCTTCCGATCCTTAGTACTATAGAATAAACCACCTTCGTCCTCTAGGATAGCCAATAAACAACCTTGCGTCGGATCTAGCCTCCAACTTGTCAGCTTTCTTGTTCAGCACATGTGTTGGACTGCCCCATATCCTTATGTGGCTTAAACTAGGCTTCATACCAAACCATAACTTTCGAAAGGGTCTTTTCGATCGACTTGGATGGTACTAGATTTATCAAATATGCTTTGCTTTCTAAGGCATACCCCGAATCTAAATAGGCAATGCTTGCATAACTCATCATTGATCTAACCATTTCCAAAGAATCTTATTTCTTCGCCCGACACACCATTTCTTTGTGGTGTGCCCGTGTAGTCTTGTTGGGAGGTAATCCCACACTTTACTAGATAGTCCATAAACTCGTTACTGAGGTATTCGCCACCGCGATCAGACCGCAGTGACTTGATACTTTTACCAAGCTTCGTCTCCACTTCCGCCTTAAACTCTTTGAATTTCTCAAAGCATTCAAACTTGCGGTGAAGCAGGTATATGTATCCATACCTTGAGTAATCGTCAATGAAAGTGACAAAATACTCATACCCTCCACGAGCTTGTGTGGACATCGGTCCACACAGGTCAGAATGGACTAGCTCCAACACTTCTTTGGCTCTATAACCCTTCGCTTTGAAGGGTCTAGTCGACATCTTACCTTCAATACAGGATTCGCAGACTGGGAACGGAGTAACTGTTAGATTACCCAACGCTCCATTCTTAGCCAGTCTTTGGATCCTATTTAGATTGATGTGACCTAATCTAAGATGCTAGAGAAATGTGGTGTCATATTGCGAAGAAAACTTTCTCTTTTTAAGGTTTGATGATGATGCAACATAGTTATAGGTATTATGTTTTGCAGAAATAGTATAAAGCGAATTATATAATGTGCCAACACAGATAATTTCGTCATTTCTTATGATAGAAACACCACTATCAAAAATAATAGAATATCCATGAATAAACAATTTCGAAACAGAAACAAGGTTCCGCCGAAAATCCGGCACATATAAAACATCTTTCAATACTAAAACTGTTCTATCAAAACATAAAGTAACATCTCCGACTGCAACGGCCTCGACTTTCGCCGCGTTGCCCATGGAGATCGTTATCTCGCCATCATGCAGCTCGTTGTCGCAGAACCCTGCAGGTGTAACAAACATGATCGATCGCACCGTGTCTACTACCCAAGAATGGGTAGAACAAGTTGCTAAACATGTTTCCGTTACTAAAGCAAATAGCGACTTGAGCCTCGAGCATAGGGCACTTGGCCTTCCAATGCCCGCTTGCCGCACTTGAAGCACTTGCCCTCTCCTTTGGCTTCTTTAAGCCTCCGGTGGCGTGCATGTTCTTGCTCCCATTACTCCCACTATTTCCTCGCTTCTACCACCTTTGGTGCCCATTTTCCTTTTTCTATTTTACAACGGAAAATTTGGGCCCCTAGATGTGCTAGCAAGAGCATGTGCTCCTTTACCCATAACTCCTTCCGCGGCCACGAGATCATTTAGCAACTGACTAAGTGTATACTCGGTCTTGCTCATGATCGCATTCACGCCGAAAGTTCTCAAAAGACTTGGGCAAGTGTATTGAGGATGATATCGACCTTGGCCGCCGTTAATACCTCCTCCCAACCGATCAAGACTATCCATGAGATGAGTCATGGGAGATATGTTCATGGACCGAACTTCCTTCTTCCATCTTACACGCCAATATTTCTCTCATTGTGTGGAAGCGGACTGTCTGATCCGATTGCCCAAACTTACTCTCGAGACTTGACCATATTTCAGTCGCGTCTACAATCGACCGATGTTGCACTGCAAGCCTTTGGACATTGTAGTCATCATATAGCACTTGGCCATATTGTTCGACTTATGCCAAAGTCCGCTGACTCTCGCTCATTCGCCGAGGCGTCGATAGGGCATCGGGTTTAGGAATATTGAGAACAAACATGTTTTCTTCAATGATAAGAACATATTCCATGTTTCGCTTCAACTCGATAAAATTCGGACCGGATAAGGGATTTTGTGTAGCATATTGATAATCGATGTAAGAGACATATCCGAAAAGACAATGTAAACACATAAGCATACGATCGCACATAATTCGTAACAATAATATTATAACCTTTTGATAAAACAATATTAATTAAAACCTCCAATCGCCCAAGGAATCCCACATGCAAGCCACATGTGTGGACTTTTACACATGAACCCCTCGACCAGACTAAAAAATAGTTGTTTAATTTCAATCCATGTCAACTTATCCTTAAGACAAATGAAATCAATGATTGGACCTTACTGATCGAGCTAAAAACACACTCAAATTCACTCGCAATCGTACGAGGTAATTGTAGCGTGATAAGTTAACACGAGTCGTCTCTCAAGGAAAACTTAACAGAGTAATATTCCAAAGAAACGAACATACGATTACGGTATTCTAAACCCGTAATTAGGGTTTTGCCGTATATAAATTTTTACGACATCGAATATTGTGATTTCGATGCAATATCATTATAACGAATTCCTTTTTATAATTCACTAAGGATTGTGAATTAAAGGATGAAATTTATGAAATGATACGACAGTGTTATTTTAACGTCAAACGCGTATCGAACGTCAGCATTTTATGGAAATCTCTGAGCTGTAGAGCTTGGAATTTATTTCCATCTTAATTCCTTTATTAAAAGGAATATATTAATAAAGTAAGAATGAACTTACTACGACCATTTTGAGATGAGTCGATTTTGAACGTTTTGAGACGTTTTGAACGTTAACGTCTAGAGACGTTTTGTAAAATGAGTTTAATGCTCATGAAATTATAATAATTAATTTCCTATTATTATTTTGTATAATTACAGTATTGTTAATTATTAAAATCGAATTTTAGCTATTAAAATTCGATATTTTGGAATTGAATTTTTCGAAAAACCCTAAGTTTATAAACTATGGTTTTTCACATGAAATGACACCATTAAATTATCCTATGGTATCTAAACTATATGTTATGATATATATGAATGTTATTAAGCTATAAAATTTATTTTGGAGCATTAAAACTCGAATTTGCATATATATAATTTTCGAAACCCAATTTTTAAAATTAGGGTTTCATATGCATATATTAATGCTATAATTTTATCCTATGCTATTATTTAATATATAAATCATATATTATGATATATATGATCGAAAATTACATGAGTATCAATAATGGGTGTGAATCATGATTTTTATCCTATTTTTCCTATTTATTATCGGTATTTTCGATTATGTGCTATATGTTGGGTTTAATTATTTTTATGGCATGTATAATACATCTATGACCTATACTATGATTGATACCTTGTATTAATGTACAAAACAAAATCAAATCAGCCCTTAAACCCCCCATGCGCCGATCTCTCTCTCACTCAACCATGATTACCACCTTCTTAACCCCCAATGCATGAAGAGCCTTTCCAACCTACACTAATCATCACCACACTCTACACACTCAGCCATTAATCCTCTTGTGTGTGTGTGTGCGCCGAAGAGAGAGAGAGGGATATACATGAGAGAACACTTCATTCTCCCTCACAATACACCTCTCACTCACATTTTTCACTCTCTTCCTCTCTCTCAATCTCTGAAAACCGAGAGCTCCCCCTCTCCCTCTCTCAAAAATTTTTCTCCTTCTCCCATCTCTTTTTCGAAAACCTTGATACTATATAGTGTGTTCTTGAGATCCTATACCATTTCAAGGTAAACCAAGGCACTATAGTACCGATTTCATCTCCATTTGTTCAAGAAAAATCGAGCATGTTCATATATATATGTGTGTGTATTTCGAATGTCATATATGTATATGTGTATGTTTTAAGGTTCTTGTGAATGATTTATGGTTATATATTGTTCATAATGATTTGTATAGCAAAAGTATGTGAATATATGTTAAAATGAACATGTGATGTTGTATACTAAATTTTTGAAATAGATCTAGTGTACATATAGGATTTTCGAACCATATGTCATGATTGAAATAATTTTTGAAAACTTTATAAATAGCATAGTGAAGACCGATTACTTCTTGAATATTTTAGTGATGGATTATTGTTTATTATCATGTTTATAATCCATGGTTTTGGTTTGAAAAATTTTAGAAAACCCTAGGTATTTTATTTAAAATACCGTGAGCTATTTTAAAATGTACCATGGTGTATAAATTTTATTTTAAGCTTGTAATGACATATTAATGCTTTAATGTATTGTTTATATGTTCTATGATTTATTTAAAATTTTTGGAAACCATATGTTAAATTTTAGTAAAATACCGTGAGCATATATATACATGAATGTTAGTGTATGATTTTATTTTGATCATACAATGGTATATTAATGTTTTAATATATTGTTTATGTATTGTATGATTTTGTTGGAATTTTTGGAAATCAAATACTAAATTGAATCAAAAAAACCGAAGAGCTATTGCTCAACAAGGTGATGATTTAATTTGGTTTTGATGAATGTTTTAATGTTATAATGTTGTATTATAATGTATAAACATAGTGTATAATTATTAGAATTTTTGGAAATCAAATACCTAATTTAAATCAAAAAAACAGAGAGCACTATGTGCATAAGGCGATGATTTAATTGGTTTTTGATGATTAAATGATGTTAAATTGTTATACTATAGTATATAAGCATAGTATATAATTGTTAGAATTTTTGAAAACAAAATGCTAAATAAAATCGAAAAAGCCGAGAGCTTACAAGCTCATATGGTGACGATTTAAATTAGTTTGGTTGATATTATGATGTTACAATGTCATAATATAATGTTTAATCATGTTATGATTTAATTAGAATTTTTAGAAATTGTTTGATAATTATTGGGTAATTAAATCAAAATTACCGTGAGCATTATTGATTTATTGTGGAATGAATGTTTATGATGGACTATAGGTTATATTAATGATATATATTGATGTTGGGATATTATACTATGTGTATGTTAATTTTGGGAATTTTTGGATAATTATTCCATATTATATGGAATTACCGAAATATATATATGTAAATATATTAATAAATGGCAAACAATATCATATGGATTTTATAAATTCATATTCTGGATCATAGTGTATAATAATACACTATATTAATTTAAAAAATTTTTCAAAAGTCATTTAGTATTTTTAAGCTAATTATCGAGATTTTCGATAATTAAAAAGGATTTTAAAATCCTTTTTAATTCAGTTTATTAATAAAATATATGTCTAATTATATTCTGGACATATTTGAAATTTATAAAAATTCTATAAACATAGATTTCTATGTTTGAGACAAACGTTAGGTTATTAACGTTTTAAAATCAAAAATATGCGTTTTTAATTATTAAGAGGATTATTTAAAAACGAAGTTATTTATAAGTCCTTTGATTTACGTGATAATCAAGAAAGGGGACTTTACGTTTTTAATCGATCGAATTTTCGATGTATAAATAAAATGGTAAGAAATTACTATTGGAAAGTCAAAATTGTTGACTTTGTTGACCAGAGTTGACTTCGTTGACTTTTAAAGTCAAACGTACGATTATACGTTCGATAAATACGCTAATTCACATAAGATGTACTAATTGAGTATAATACCTCATTAGTAAGAAAGGATTTCACAAATGAAATCCTTATATCGAGAAACGTGCTCATACGTTAAAACGTTTAAGCCGGAGGCGTTAAACCGAAATAGTTGAACTTATCTCGATGAACGAGAACAATTCAATTAAATAACGTATTTGAAAGCATATCGAATTCATTTGAGGAATTCAATTTACGTCGATATAAAATATCGGGTTATCTTAGCTTTGAAAGTCTCGAAGACTTGAGCGACGTCTTAAAGCCTCGCCAGTAAAGGTGTGACGCAAACGTGGCAACCGGATTCGACGGCGTGCGAACAAACCTAGGACTCGATTTACAACGAACCATAGTCCAGATGGGCTTCTTATCTTCAAAATGTGGGCCTTTTCTTACCCCACTAAAACGTGATTTTACTGTTATTCCAAAATGAGTTTATTTACAATACTTATTCTACAACTGTTGACAACTGTTTACCGCATTACCTGCCAAAAATATTTTTATTTTGTGTATGGTTCCTATCTGTTATGCCCGGGTAGGGCTGTGGCGATGGTTGGAACTATATTATGACAGGTTATGTCATTTGGGTCGCGCCCAACCTTTTAAATGTCGGGTCCCGTGTTGGATGATAAATGCACGCTAGGATTGGCGTGAAGGTTGGAACTATACTGTTGTGTTAACATATGCTTGTAGAGAGACGTTTGTCTTGTCAGACGGGATTACGGCCGGTCACGGCGTCGTAGATGGGAGGCCTCACTCGACGTTTAATTTTAATATTGTTATGAATTGTTACTATGAGATACGGACCATACACACCAAGAAAATGCTCGGTCGAGCTATGTTTACTGAACCGAAATGATTTGGTAAGCCTGAGGCATTTTAACTAAAACCCTGACTTACTTGATATTGGCGTAATTCAAATATTATCAAATGTTTTCGGCATGAGTCCACCGAGTGCAATTTCTTGTACTTAGCCTGCATGTTTGTTTTAAATGTGCGGTTGAGTTCGATGATGATGATGGAGGTCGTGTTGAGGAGTCCAAAGTCCTCGATCGTTTGTTTAGGATTTGGTTTTCGCCAATACATATCATCATTTATGTATTCACACACTTTCATTGCTAAACTCTGAACTCTTTTACATTATGTTTACTGTTTGAACTATTGAGGTCCATCAGATCACTGTTTAAATCTTTGGGTCTGATGGCCTAAACCTTTTGAACTATCGAGATATTATCTTATGCCCTGTTACGCATGCTAGTTTATCACCAATGTGGACCCTTATCTTAGTCCAATTTGTCCTATAATACTATTCCTAGTATTAGTCACCCTCGAGTCCGGGATACCCGGAGTGGGGGCGTGACAAACAGGGCGATTGTTCGTGTCGTGCACAGAAAGCAATTAAATCCTAAACATTCTAATACCAACGAGGGGTAGAACATGCAAGAATTGAAATACGAGAAAATAAACAGTGATAAGAACAGGGGTTGTCAATCCCGAGCTAAACTAATAAAGTAATAAATCTAAACTAGGGGTTGTCAATTCCTAGTTGAACTATGAAAGCGATAAATCAAAGCGATAAACAAAAGCATATGCAATTCTATTATTCATAGGGTTTGTCAATCCCTAATCTAAATCTAATTGCACATAAACTATAACTATCAATCATCCAACAAGAACTTGAAATAATCGAAAGCAAGAAAATCATTACGCAATGTAAATCAACGGAACATGGAAATCCAATCCACTGTCACTATGAATTGAATCCAATAAAACAAAGAAATCCCAAAGCATAAACTGATAAATTAAACATTCAATGATGAAACTAAAAACAGGAATTAAAATAAGAATTGTATCTGTTATGTTGCCTGACGAATCGTCGGAAGAAAACTGAAGAACAACGTTGGAGAGAAAAACTGGCGAGAGGCGCCGCGGCTGCGTGCCAAAAGAAAAATCCGAACTCTGGCCTCAACCCTAAGCCCGTATATTTATATTAAATGAATGTGAGCGCCGGATGTGGATGAACGCAGGTTCAGAAAACGTTCTGACTTGAAAGTGAACGCCGGTTGGAGTGCATCGCCGGTTGGAGAGCGTGGGCGAGCGCGCATGCGGGCGGCGAGCGCGGGCGAGGAAATGCGCGCTGCGGGCTGCAGCAGCGCGTTGGGTTCCAGCGCACGCGCGGCGGGCGCTGGTGAGAACGTCGCGGGCGCCGCCGTGTTGAGCGAGGCGAGGCGCTGGCCGGGCACAACGCTGGCTAGCGAGGGCGCTAGGGCGCAACGCTGGGCGTTAAGGCGAAGCCAGCGCGGACGGAGCTGCGGGCGCCGGTGGCGCGGGCGAAAGCGCTGGAGTGGTGCCGGGTGGAACGCGCTGGGCGTCTGGCGGGCAGCGTGGCGCTGATCCCGCCGGGACGGGCGTCTTGCGTGTCGGGCGCGGCTGCGCTGCCGGGCGGGCGAGGCGGGCGGGCGAAGCGGCGGCGCGCGCATGTTGAACGCGCGAGGTAAATTCGCGAACGCACGCCACCGCTGCTGCGCCGGCTGGGTGTGTGAGGCTTGGGCGCGGGCGCGAGGGCGCTCGCACGCGTGCGGGGCGTGCGGGTGCTCGGGCGCTCGTGCGCGACCTTGACGTTTTGCTCCGTTCTTCCTCGTTTGAACTCCGATTTTCGATCCGCTTTCGCCTATGAACTCCTGTCGAGATGCTCTTCAATAAACTTGATTCTTAGTAGATCCAATTCATTCTATTTTATGCCATTTTCCTAAAAATCATCGAAACAAACGAAGTAAGTCCGAATCGATAAATATTAATCAAACCAACGGTATAAATAGGACAAATCACTGAAAATTTCATGTAAAACAATACCAAAAATCATCACAAATTCATACCAAACACTTACTAGACCACATCACTATCGCAAGAAGGGACTTCGCGGGAAGTTGTACTCGAAGTGATTCTTAGAATTGACATACTCACTAGGACCATACCGCTTCCAATCCAAATTCTTTGTTATCTCATTTTAAAACTATCTCTAGAGAACTTATGAAAATCGCACATGCAAGCCACGCGTGTGGACGTTTACACATGAAACTCCCACTTTTCAATAGATTTAAAATGTTTTAATGCTCAGGAAATTATAATAATTAATTTCCTATTATTATTTTATATAATTACAGTATTAATAATTATTAAAATCGGATTTTAGCATTTAAATTCGATATTTTTGAATATTAATTTTCGAAAACCCTAAACTTATAAATTAGGGTTTAATCACATGAAATGATACCATTAAATTATTCTATGGTATCTAAACTTTATAAGATGATATATATGAATAATATTAAGCATTAAATCATATTTTTAACCATAGAAATCGAGGGTTTCAGTTTTTATAAAATTTGAAACCCTATTTTCGAAATTAGGGTTTTTATTGCATAAAATGTGTAATAATTTTATCTTATGCTATTATTTAATATCTAAATCATATATTATGATATATATGGTCGAAAATTTCATGAGTATCAATAATAGGTGTAATTTATATTTTAATCCTATTTTTCTCATTTTATTTTCGGTAATTTCGAAATTAAGGTTATGTGTTGATTTAATTATTTTTATGGCATGTATTATATATCTATGACCTATGCTATGATTAATACATGTATTATGTGTAATTAAAATTAAAATCAGCCCTAAACCTACCCTCCCATGCTTGACTCTTTCACCCTTCCCATTGCAAATGATTTCCACTTTTAAAATGCCCAATGCATGGAAAGCTCAATTAACACTCCTTAATCATCACACTCTCCTTCCCAAGTGCTGCATTATTGTGAGAAAGAGAGAGAGAGCCGAGAGTATGAGTGGAGAGAGGTATAGGATAGAACCTTCATTCCTTCTCACTCTCATTCACTCCCAACAATTTTGAACACCAAAATCCTCTCCATCTCTCCCATTTCTCCTCTGCAATTTTGAACAGCCCTCCCCATTTCAAAAAAAATCGAGAGCCTCGCTTCTTCCCTTCTTCTCATTCCTTCATCAAGTCTAATACCATACCATATCCTTGTGATTTAACACCATTCCTAAGGTAATACATGGTCTTTAGCTTCGATTTTTACCTCCATTTAATCCAAAAAAATCGAAACTGTTTTAGTATATATGTATAGGTTTCGAAAGTTTTATGTATGTTTATATATATGTGTTTAAGTGTTCTTGAAGCATGAGATATGTGTTAATAATGTTCTTGAGGATTTCATTTTGAAAAATATGAGGAAATGTGTTTAGATGAACATAGGATATGATATATGAAATGGATGAGTATACCTAGCCTATGCATGATTTTCGAAACCATGGTATGTATTGGAAATAATTTTTGAAAATGATAAAAATATCCTTATGAGGACCGAATGCTCTTGATATGTTTTAGGAATGGATTATTGTTCTATATCATGTTTAGAGTTCATATATATGATTTAGAAAATTTTGGAAAACCCTAGCTAAAACTTTGTTAATACCGTGAGCTATGTATGAGCATACCTTAATGTATAATTTTTATTTCAAGCTTGTAATAACATATTAATGCTTTAGAACCTTGGTTATATGTTCTATGATTTGATTAGAATTTTTGAAAACCAATTGCTATTTTTTTTAAAAATACCGTGAGCTTTATAATGTCATAGGTTGGTGTATGATTTTATTTTTGAACATGCAATGGTGTATTAATGCTTTAGTATATTGTTTATGCATTGTGTGAATTTATTAGAATTTTTGGAAATCAAATACAATTTTAAATCAAATAAGCTGTGAGCTTTGTGCTCTTGAAGGTGATGATTTAATTAGTTTTGATAAATATTATGTTGTTATATTAGTATACTATAGTGTATAAACATAGTATATAATTGTTGGAATTTTTGAAAATCAAATAACATATTGAATCAAAGAAGCCGAGAGCTATTGAGCTCCATATGGTGATTATTCAAATGTTTTTGGTTGATGTTATGATGTTACAATGTTATAATATAATGTTTAATGATGTTGGAATTTATTTAGAATTTTTAGAAATTATTTGCTAATTATTCGGTAATTATCAAGTTATTACCGTGAATAATTGCTATATATTATTAAATGAATGGTTATGGTGAACTATAGGTTATATTGGTGATGTATATTGATGTTGGGATATTAAACTAGGTATATATCAATTTTGGGAATTTTTGGATAATTATTCCCTAATTATTGAAATTACCGTAAATGTATATATGTATATATATAAATAAATAGCAAATAATATCATATGAATTTTATAAATTCATATTCTGGACCATAGTGTATAATAATGCACTATATTAATTTAGAAATTTTTTCAAAAGTCATTTGACATTTTTAAATTAATTATCGAGTTTTCGATAATTAATAAGGATTTTTAAATCCTTTTTAAATCAGTTTATTAATAAAATATTTGCTAAATTAATATTCTGGACAGATTTAAATTTTACAAAATTTTATAAACATAGATTGCTATGTTTGAGGCGAGCGTTCATTTTATAACGTTTTAAAAACCAAAATACGCATTTTATTTATAAAAAGGTTTATTTAATGCGAAATTATTTATAAGTCCTCGATTTACGTGATAAATCGAAAAATAGGACTTTACGTTTTCAAATCGATCAAATTCGATTTATAAAACAAAATAGTAAGAGCTTACTATTTAAAAGTCAAAATCATTGACTTTGTTAACGAGTGTTGACTTCGTTGACTTTTCAAGTCAAACGTACGATTTTACGATTATAAATCGTCAGTACGCGTAAGATATACTAATTGAGTATGATACCTCATTAGTAAGAAAAGATTTCACAAATGAAATCCATATATCGAAAACGTGCTTATCGTTGAGCGTATCTCGAGGAATCGAGAACAATTGATTCAGATACGTGTTAGAGACGTATTGAATTCACTAAGGAATTCACCTACATCGATATGAAATGTCAAGTTTATCTTAGCTTTTGGAAGTCTCGGCGGACTTGAGCGACGTACTAAAGCCTCGCTTTTCGTAAAGGTGTGGGCGCAAACGCAATGACGGGATTTTGACGAGCGAGCGAACTGGGACTTTTACAACGAACCATAGTCCAGGTGGGCTTCTTATCTTTAAAATGTGGGCCTTTTCTTACCCCACTAAAATGTGACTTTACTGTTATTCCAAATGAGTTTATTTACAACACTTATTCTACAACTGTTTAACAAATGTTTCTTGCATTACCCGCCAAAATATTTCGCTTTGTGTATGGATCTATCTGTTATACCCGGGTAGAAATTTGTGGAGATGGTTGGAACTATTATATCAATTGTTGTGGTAGCACCCAACCTTTTTTATGTCGGGTCTGTCTTGGGATGATAAATGCACAGCTAGGATTGGCGTGAAGGTTGGAACTATCTGTTGTGTTAACATATGCTTGCAGAGTGATTGTGTGTCTTGTGACGGGATTACGGCGGTCACGGCGTCGTAGATGGGAGGCCTCACTCTCGGCGTTTATTATTTATTATTATTATTATGTATTGTGACTATGAGATACGGACCATACACACCAAGAAAATGCTTGCGAGCTACTTTCTGAATGAAATGATTTTAGTAAGCCTGAGGCCCTTTTAACTAAAACCCTCATGACTTACTCGATATTAGCAACAGAATCCAAATATTATCAAATGTTTTCGGCATAAGTCCACCGAGTGCAATTTCTTGTACTTAGCCCCGCATGTTTGTTTTAGATGTGCGAGTTGAGCTTGATGGTGATGATGGGGAATGTGTTGAGAGTCCAAAGGTCCTCGACCGATTTACTTGAATTTGTGGGTTATACCTTGAATGCATATCGTCATATATGTATTCACACACTCATTGCTATACTACTCAACTCCTTTATTTATGCCTTATGTTTACAAACTATCGAGGTCCATCGGATCAGGCCAGTTTTTGGGGTCCGATGGCCTAAACCTTTTCAAAACATTATGACATCATCTCATATTCTGTTCAAGCATGTTAGTTTATTTTTATGCATCTCTATTTTATCCATGTAACCCCTAAAATACTACTCCTAGTATTAGTCGCCCTCCAGTCCGGGTTGGTCCGGAGTGGGGTCGTGACACAACGCCCATACGAAAAGCTACAGCCGTTGGAAATACCCGAGTGGAAATGGGACGAGATAACGATGGACTTCGTTACGAACTTACCCAAATCAAAAAGAGGAAACACCGCTATATGGGTGATTGTGGATAGACTTACAAAGAGTGCCAATTTTCTACTGATTTAAAGTACCTATGGATCTGACAAGTTAGCCCAGCTGTACGTTAAGGAAATTATACGACTACATGGAGTGCCAAAATCTATCATCTCTGATAGAGACTCCAAGTTCACATCCAGATTCTGGATTAGCTTACAAAAAGAATTGGGTACGAAATTGAATTTCAGTACGGCTTTTCACCCACAGACTGATGGACAGTCGGAAAGAACGATCCAGACACTAGAGGATATGTTAAGAACAGTGGTGTTGGATCGAGGCGCAAAGTGGGAAGATATTCTACCCCTTATTGAGTTTGCCTACAACAATAGCTATCAAGCGACGATTGGTATAGCCCCATACGAAGCCTTGTATGGCAAGAAATATAGGTCACCGCTTTATTGGGATGAAGTAGGTGAGAGGAAAATCATAGGGCCAGACGCGGTAAATGAGATGATTGAAATCGTCCGACAAATTAGGCTAAGGATAAAGATGCTCAAGATAGGCAGAAATCTTACGCTGACACGCGTAGATCTGAGCTACAGTTTGAAGATGGAGACAAAGTGTTTCTCAAAGTTTCTCCATCGAAAGGTATTGTCAGGTTTGGCCTGAAAGGAAAACTGAGACCCCGTTTTATAGGACCATATGAGATCCTAGAGAGGATAGGTCCAGTAGCTTATAGGTTGGCTCTTCCGCCAAACCTAGGGAATGTTCACAATGTGTTCCACGTGTCACAATTACGAAAATACGTACACGATCCAAAGCACGTGATCCATCAAGAAGACGTGATCCCCAAGCCAGACATGAGCTACGAAGAGGAACCCGCAGCAATACTCGACTACAAAGTTCAGCAACTGCGGAGCAAGTCGATTCCGCTAGTCAAAGTGCTGTGGAGACACCACGGACAAGAAGAAGCCACGTGGGAACTTGAAGAATCAATGAAAGAACGATACCCCGATTTATTTTCCTAGAGGTATGCAAATTTCGGGATGAAATTTCTTTTAAGGGGGGTGGAATGTAATATTCCAAAGAAATGAACGTCTAATTACGGTATTTTTAAACCCGTGAATTAGGGTTTTGCCGTATTTTATTATATGACATCGAATATTGATTTCGATTCAGTATCTTAATAACGAATTCCTCTTTATATTCACTAAGGATTGTGAATTAAGGAATAAAATATTATGAAATAGTTCGACAGTATTATTTTAACGTCGATTGCGTATCGAACGTCAGTATATTACGAAATTTTCTAACCAGCGAAGCTTGGAATTAATTTCCATATTAATTCCTATATTAATAGGAATATTATTTGTAAAGTAAGTACGAACTTACTACGACCATTTTGAGATGAGTCGATTATGAACGTTTTGAGACGTTTTGAACGTCAACGTCTAGAGACGTTTTGAAAAATGGTTTAATGATCCGAAAATTATAATATTTAATTTACTATTATTATTTTATATAATTACAGTATTATTAAGCATTAGTATTATGTGATTTTCGAAAACCCTAATTTTAAAACTAGGGTTTTCTCACATAAAATGATACTATTAATTTATCCTATGCTATTATTTATTATCTAAACTATATGTTATGATATATATGAGTATATTTGGCACAAAAATGGCTATTTAAATGATATTAGGCGTGACTTGTATTTTAGGCTATTATTCACGCCATTTTGGCATATAATGTGCTATGTGATGATTTAATTATTTAATTGGCAAGCATTTTATATCTATGATTATATATGGATTGATATATAGTATTATGGATCAAATAAAATAAAATCACACCTCTTGAACCCTATATAGCCGACGGCTATGCTTCCTCAAACAAACATGATTATACCTTTTTGATTGACCAATGCATGAAGACCCTTTTTAGCCTAGCAAATCATCACTTAAACCACTCACAAGAGGCTGCATTTTTTTTATTGTTTTGTGGGAGGGAGCCGGCGCATGAGAGGGAGAGAGATACATAGAGAGACCCTTCCCATTCTTCACCCATTCACTCATTATCTCCACCACACTTATCAAACACTCTTCCATTCTCTCTCTCACATTTTTCTCTTCTCCTAAAAAAGAACAGCCATAGCCGAGCACCTTCTCCTCCATTTCAAAAATAAAAATAAAAATCTTCTTCCTTCTTCTTCATCCATTCACCCAAACCTAAATACCTAGCATTGTTCCTTTGAATCAATACCATTCCAAAGGTAAGAGATGGACCCTGGCCTCGATTTTTCCCTCTTTTGGTTCAAGATTTTCGAGCATGTTCATATGTATACATATATGTATTTTAATGTTCTTGTGGATGAAATATTGTTGTATATATGTTGCTTGATGATTTCTATTGTTAAAAATAGGAAATGTATGTTTAGATGGACATATGTTAGTGCATATGAAATGTATGAAAGGATCTAGCCCTTATAAGTTATTTTCGAACCCTAGAGCATGTTAAAAAAATTATTTTCGAAAAAGTTAGAAAATATTTGGTGATGACCGATTGCTTTTAATTTATTTTAAGGATGGATTATTGATATATGATGTGTTTAGAGTTCATAGTAATTTATTAAGAATTTTTGAAAAATCCTAAGCATTATTATTGAAATTGCCGAGAGCTATATGAATTCATACCTTGGTGTATGATTTTTATTTTAAGCATGCAATGACATATTAATGCTTTAGGACCTTGAATATATGTTCTATGAATTTATTAGAATTTTTGAAACCCAAATGCTTGATTTTTATAAATGGACCGAAGCTCTATAATTTCATATCTTAGTGTATGATTTTTATTTTGAACATGCAATGATATATTGTTGATCTAGTATATTGATTATGTGTTACATGATTTTGTTGGAATTTTTGGAAATCATTTACCATTTAAAGATCAAAAAAGTCGTGAGCTACAATGCTCTTTAAGGTGATGATCCAAATGGTTTTTGATGAATATTTTAATGTTATAATGTTATATTATAATGTATAAGCATAGTGTATAGTTGTTAGAATTTTTGGAAACCAAAAACCCTCATAAATCAAAAAAGCCGAGAGCTATTGCTCCTTAAGGTGATGATTTCAAATATTTTTGGTTAATGTTATGATGTTATATTGCTATACTATAATGTTTGAGCATGATATGATTTGTTGGAATTTTTGTGAAATTGTTTGATAATTGTTTGGTATTTGTTTCGAAAATACCGTGAGTATTGGGAAGCAATTCCTTGGTGAATAAATTGTTTATGATGGACTATAGGTTATAAATATGTTATATATTAATGTTGGGACATTGTTCTAATTGTATAAAAATTTTGGAAATTAATGGACAATTATTCCATAATTATCAATATTACCGTGACATATATATATATATTAATGGTGATAATCGAATGATAACTGGATGATGTTAATACATATTAATGACCATAGTGTATAATAATACACTATATGAATTTAGAAATATTTTTGAAAATCATTTGGTAATTTTATAAAATTACTGAGAGCAAAAATGAAATTTTGAGGATTTTTAAATCCTTTTTAATCAAGTTGATAAAATATAATATGTTTAAATATTATTTTAGACATATTGGGATTTTATAAAATTTTATAAACATAGATTACTATGTTGAGACGAAACGTTATATTTAATAACGTTATAAACAAAAATATATGGTTTTATGATTAAAAGGATTAATATTTGAGAAAATATTAATAAGTCCATCGATTTACGTGATCAATCGAGAATTAGGACTTTACGAATTGAAATCGATCGAAAATCGATTTATAAAATGAAATAGTAAGAAATTACTATTTAAAAGTCAAAATTGTTGACTTTGTTTGACTTTGTTGACTTTGTTGACTTTTAAAGTCAAATCGTACGAAATTACGTTCGATAAATACGCTAATATGCGTAAGACGTACTAATTGAGTCAAGATATCTCACTAGTAAGAAAAGGGTTTGTATTGAAATCCTTATATCGAGAAACGTATTTATATACATTGAACGTTTAAACCAGAAAGGTTAAGACGAAATAGTTGAACGTATCTCGAAGAACGAGAACAATTCAATTGAAATACGCATTTGAAAAGCGTGTTGAATTGCTAAAGAATTGATTATATCGATATAGAATATCGAAGTTTATCTTAGACTTGAAAGTCTCGAAAGCGTGAACGACGCATCTAAACCCTCGCTTTTACGTAAAGGTGTGGATACGAGCGAGGCGATCGGTCGTTGACGAGCAATCAAACCTAGACTCGAGTTAAGGCGAACCATAGTCCAAAGGGGGCTTCTTTCCAAATAAAATATGAGCTTTCTCATTTAAGTTATTTCCAAATGAATTTATTTACAATGCTAATTTTCAACTGTTGATAAATGTTTACAATATTACCTGCCAAAAATATTTATGTTTTGTGTATGGATCCTATCCGAATGAATGATGTGAAATATTGTGGAATGATATGATGATATGAAATGTTATGAATTTTGTTGGGTCGCGCCCAACCCTTTTATGAAATCGATATCGGGTCTATCTTGGGAGGATGATGCACAGCTAGGGCTAACGTGTACACCGAACGTGACGTGTCTTTGTAAGGACCATTCACGGCCGGTCACGGCGTCGTTGAGGAGGCCTCCCTTCGCGACGTTTGATCTTTGATGTTATGATGAAATGAGGATATGGGATACGGATCATACACACCAAGAAAATGCTTGCTGGCGACTTTTACGAACGAAAATGTTTTAGTAAGCCTGAGGCATTTCAACTAAAACCCTTGTGACTTACCTTGATATTGGCAGTGTAATTCAATTATAAAATGTTTTCGGCATGCGTCCACTGAGTGCATTTCTCGTACTCAGCCCTGCATGTTTGTTTTTAAATGTGCAGGTTGAGCTCTGATGATGGTGATGGAGGAGTGTTGAGGAGTCCAGTGTCCTTGACTGTTTTGTTAAGAATTTGGTTTCACCTTGAATGCATATCGTCACATATGTATTCACACACTTTCCGCTGCAATCTCTGAACTTATTTATGTTTTGTATGATGTTAAACACTGTTGAGGTCCGTCAGACCATTGCTGACCTTTGGGTCTGATGGCCTAAACCTCTTGAATTGTTTTGAAACCGCCTGATGTTATGTTCAAGCATGTTAGTTTACTTTTGATATGTACCTCCATATTAACCTTCGTGAACCCCAAATACTATTCCTCGTATTAGTCACCCTCCAGTCCGGGTTATCCGGAGTGGGGACGTGACAGAGTGGTATCAAAGCATTTTGCTCTTTAAAACCCAAATTCTTTTAAAATCTAAGTCTAGATCGAGTCATTGGACTTCTAGAAATCTGCTCACTCCTCTCAACACTCCATCACATCGAGCTCAACCGGGAAAAAGGTAACTGATTTCTTTCTCGAACTCATGAAATGAAGAGTTTTGAATGTTGAGCAAGTTGGAAGTATATTTTGAAGGAAAATTGAGGATTTCAAAACCTTGTTTTTGGAAATCGATGAAAGTAGACCCATGTTGGGTAAAGAGATGTATGATGTTTGAAAGGAAAGTACGAGCAAGAATTTTTTTTCAAAAACTTTGATTTTGAAATCAAACGAGAAATTGTGACAAGTGATCAAATTTTGAGATGAAAGTATATGGTTGAACTGGGTTGAATGATCAACATGGAAAGGGTGAATTCATTTTGATACACATGTATGAGTTGACTATGTTGTCATTTTGAAGCCTTATTTCCAGATTTCAAAATTTGTTATGATGTTGTTTTGAAATTTTATTTTCAAATCTTGAGACTTATGAAGACATATGGATATGTTATCACAAGAAGAACATAGACTCTAAGGAGCATGATCACATATTGTGAAAGAACATAGAAGTACGAACTTCCTTTCCCTTACGTGAACAAAAGAACGATAGGAAGAACGAAAGTAGCAATATCTTCGAGCTCGAACGGCAAAAGACGAGCGTGAAGATGAACGAGGACGACCTCGACTTTGGGAGTGAACAACATTGCCATTGCAACACAACTTCATCATGGGTGGCCGTCAACTTCAACTTTGACTTTGACTTTGACCTTGACTTTGACTTCGACTTCGAGTTCAGAAGGCCAAGCATCGACTTGAAGACGTGGATACGATAATCGTACTACGGTGACATTATACCTCGAATTTATATTTTAGCACGATCGCGCAAATTTCCTGCACTGCACAGTAAATTTGTTTTAGCCAGTTCTCTTTCGTTAGAACTCCGATTTATGCGTGGTTTTCGCCTGCGTACTCCTAACGTTCTGAACTTCATTTGTTATGAAGAACAGAATTCCTAATTCTGTCTCCAGAATACAATAGAGTCTGTTGAACGTTAGTTCAAGTGTTTGTTTAGAACAAGGATCTCATAGCATAGTTTATATCTTAGAACGCTTTTAGATAGTACGTTTTCGAGTAAGAGTAAGAGTATAAGATATGATGTGTGCTATGCCTTATGACGTTACCTACCTTATAGATTGTTTAGTTTAACCTAGTTGCTTATTAGATATGCTTAAGTTACCCTTATCTGCTTATCGGATGACGTTAGTCTGACTTATGTTAGTTTTGATCGTGACAGATGGAGGAGATGCGATACATCGCTAGGAGGAGGATAGGACCACACCCTACCCCCGAGGAGGTGATGCGCACCTACATGAAAGGCTGGATGTGTTGCGGTGAGGACTGGCGAGTTCCCGACGTATTACCTCGATCGTGGAGGAATGCCCGGCCTATGGTACGATCCGATTACGACGGCATCGGGCGTCTCTTGACCGAACTCTCATGCGATTGGGAGGGTTATGCAGAGAGGTATCGGAGATTACATATATCGTGTGCCGGAGGCTATGATTTGATTGGAGATCGCCCGATTCGTGAGTCATCGACTTACGATTATCTGACAGATTTACGAGTTGGTTGTATCGCACCGGGGACCTTACCTATCTCCCCGAGTATACAGCGGGATGAATCACTTGTTATGGGTGAGGTTATATGTTCTAACCAAGATTCTCCGCATCTTGGGTGGTGGCGGTCTTGATGTCACGCTAGTTATCTCAGTCGAGTCACCGTATCCGTTAAGGATGATGGCGTCCCTTAAGGAGCTCAAAGGTTTATTGTACTAAACCCCGCGGTTGAGTTAGCTCAAGTACAATAATAAGGTTGAGTGGTACTACTTAAGAAATGAAGTTATTAATTATTTTAAGCGATGAATGCTATAAATAATTAATGGACGTTCGATATCTTAAATCTGAGGATTCGTTATGTCTAAGTGCAAGCCCGACTCAACTTGGTAATAAAGGGTAAGTCAAGATTCTTTCTCTGGTGGCATGATCGAATGTTTATAAATTAATTTATGTTACAATTTGAACATAAGATAATTAATTTATTTGAGGCCCATCTTTATTCCTTGCATTTGATCCACAGGCTGGCCCATCCGGCCCGTAACTACAAGAAAATCGGCCGCCTATGTGCTCTCAAAGGAAAGATTTTATTCTCTTTATCCCACAATGATATAATTATATTTATGGTATATGCATAGATCCTTTCCATATAAGATTATGGTAATAATCACGAGAGTATGGAAATAATCACGAGAGTATGGAAATAATCCTAAGATTATGGTAATATTCCATATAGGATTATGGTAATTTCCATATAGGATTATGGTAATTTCCATATGGGATTAAGGTAGTGCATTATAAATATAAGGTATGAGATAAAGTCTCAGTTAATGCTCACATAACATCACTAGAATTTTCGCCCTCTTAGTGTTAAGAGAATTTTCGAAAGTTGTGAAGAGAGAGCATTGGGTGATTTTCGAAGCATTCTCCATAGATCGTCCTCACTCGGCGTTGGAGATTGGGCAATCGGGATCTGATCCGAAGGTCAAAGCACGAGTCCGATCCGTTCGATCCGTTCATCTCGTTCCATCGACCTCTTCGATCGAAAGGTAAACACGTGAAAACCCCAACGTGTTGCGATTTAATTATATAGACGCATGCTAGGTTTATAATCAATGTATGGTGAATTAAACACCCAAGATGGATCCTCGGGCGAGGTTAACATATGTTTTCCTACACTTGGTATCGAGCACAGGATCGAAATCTTGGCTCTGTTGGATTAATTCACGTTTGATTATTACGCGCGTTTAATTATTGTGGATCCGCCTTTCATCGTGGCTCGTTTATTGTTTTGTTGGTTTTGTTTTACACCACGAGAAAATCCGTGGTTAGATTAGATTTTATTATGTAAATCTTATCCGTAAAAGAAGAACGAGCGAAAGAACGAAGAACGAAACGATGGGAAAAACAGTCTCTCGGTCATCATCGGGTGTTTTCGCGAGCGAGCCTCGCGATCGCAAAGGCGATCGCGAGGGCTGCGGGCGACGGCGGCGCGTTCGCGCGAGATCCCTGGCGCCTAGCGGCGAATCGCGGTCGCGAGATTACCCGCGAGGCTGCGCGCCGTCGCGAGCTAGCGGGCGACGGGCGCGCGTTCGCGCGCGAAAACCCGCGCGCATGAGCAGACTCGCGATCGCGTTTCAGCCACCGGGCGACGACGTCTCGCAGGCGTTCGGCGCCGGGCGGTGGCCGCGTGGTTCGCCGCTTTCGTCGGTCGCGCGAGCCCGCGGTAGCCGCGAGCACGCGAGCCGACAAAGAAGTCGGCGCTGGGCGGCGGGCTCTCGCTTCAGCTAGCGCTGCCCCGATGCAGATGGGCCGACCCGCCCGCACTGTTTTCAGTTTTCCGTCCGTGCCCGTGCGCGAGGCCCATTGTTGAATCCGGTCCGTGCGGGCACGCGAGGCCTGCCAAGTTTAATTACATGCTTTGTAAATCTATGTAATAGATTAGATTTAAATGTGCGGTTTCACGATTGGGCGCGATGAGCGTTTTATTTTATTTTATCGCTCATATGCATGTCGTGGATGTTTAAATTATGCAGAGCATGCTATGTATGTTTATATTACGTTGACAAACCTTTCGGTGTTTTACGAATTGGATGCGCATAGTAAGCATGCTAGGTTTATCGCGTTTATCAAGCATATTTTAGAATTACTGAGCATGTTTTACATGTTGAGTTCTATGAAAAGCATGCTAGGATTACGTGATCTCGCATGGACAAACCTTTTGAATAAAAAGACTAAGCAAGCAACCCGACAAATTAATTTTTCAAATTAAAATGTCAAGACCTCCACTTTTGATCTCTAAACAAAGTGAGGCGCTGCGTGAGTAAACGTCCACACGCGCGGCTTGCTTGCCTGCTTTATCATAAGTTTGTTAGATGAGATTTCTAAATAAAACATTTTAAATCTATTGAGAAGTGGGAGTTTCATGTAAACGCCCACACGCGAAAACTGCGTATGTGATTTTCATAAGTTCTCTAGAGATAGATATAAATGAGATAACAAAAGAATTTGAATTGGAAGCGGTATGGTCCGAGTGAGTATACCAATTCTAAGAATTCATCTTCTTTGTTAAAATTGTGGTCATTGCTTAGACATCACCTCAGTACAACTTCATGAAGTCCTTCGCGATAGTGATGTGGTCTAGTAGGTCCAATCATTAATTTCATTTGTCATAAGGATAAGTTGACATGGATTGAAATTAAGCGACTAAAAGGTATATTTTAGTGCAGTCGAGGGTTCATGTAAACGCCCACACGCGTGGCTTGCATGTGGATTCCTTGGGCGATTGGAGGTTTCAATTAATATTGTTTTATCAAAAGGTTACAATATTATTGTTACGAATTATTTTGCGATCGTATGCTTATGTGTTTTACATTATCGCTTCGGATATATCTCTTACGTCGATTATCAATATGCTCGCACAAAATCCTTATCCGGTCCAAATTTTATCGAGTGGAAGCGAAACATGGAATATGTTCTTATCGTTGAAGAACACATGTTTGTTCTCACTACTCCCAAACCCGATGCCCTTCTCGACGATCGACTAATGAGCAGCGAGAGTCAAGCAGACTTTGGAATAAGTCAAACAATATGGCTAAATGCTATATGATGACTACTATGTCCAAAGGCTTGCAACTGCAGCATCAGTCGATGGTAGACGCGACTGATATTTGGTCAAGTCTCGAGAGTAAGTTTGGGCAGTCGGATCGGACAGTCCGCTTCCACACAATGAGAGAAATCTTGGCGTGTAAGATGGAAGAAGGAAGTTCGGTCCATGAACATGTCTCCCACATGACTCATCTCATGGATAGTCTTGATCAGTTGGGAGGAGGTATTGACGGCGAAGCCAAGGTCGATATCATCCTCAATACACGCCAAGTCTTTTGAGAACTTTCAGTGAATGCGATCATGAGCAAGACCGAAGTTTACACTTAGTCCGTTGCTCAATGATCTCGTTCTTGCGAAGGAGTTATGGGAAAAGGAGCACATGCTCTGCTAGCACATCTAAGGGCCCAAAATTTTCATCGCAAAATGGAAATAGAAAAGGGGTGCCAAAGGTGGTAGAGGCGAGGAAATAGTGGGAGTAATGGGAACAAGAACATGGTTGCCACCGGAGGCTTGAAGAAGCCAAAGGAGAGGCAAGTGCTTCAGTGCGGTAAGATCGGGCATTGAAGGCCAAGTGCCCTATGCTCAAGGCTCAAGTGCGCCGCTTGCTTTAATGTAACGGAAACATGTTTAGCGACTTGTTCTACCCATTCTTGGGTAGTAGATCTGGCATAACCGATCATGTTTGTTACACCTGCGTGGGTTCCCGGACAAGGGAGCTGTTTGATGGCGAGATAACGATCTCCATAGGCAACGCGCGAAAGTCAAGCATTGCGAGTTGGAGATGTTTCTTTATGTTTTGGGACAACAGTTTATATGTGCGGATTTTCATGAACCTTGTTTCTGTTTCAAATTATTTACTCATGGATATTCTGTTATTTTTGATAGTGGTGTTTCTATCATAAGAAATGACGGGTTATCTCGTAGTAGGCACCTTATATAATTAAGCTTTATACTATTTCGCAAAACATAATACCTATAACTATGTTGCATCTTCATCAAACCCTAAAAGAGAAAGTTTTCTTCAAGAAGATGACTCTACTTTTCTCTGGCATCTTAGATTAGGTCACATCAATCTAAATAGGATCCAAAGACCGCTAAGAATGGAGCGTTGGGGAATCTCACTTACTCTGCTTCCTCGTCTGCGAATCCAGTATAGAAGGAAGATGTCGACCGGACCCTTCAAAGCGAAGGGTTATAGAGCCAAAGAAATGTTGGAATTAGTCCATTCGACCTATGTGGACCAATGTCCACACAGCTCGTGGAGGGTACGGTATTTTGTCACTTTCATCGACGATTACTCAGGTACGGATACATATACCGCTTCACCGCAAGTCCGAATGCTTTGAGAAATTCAAAGAGTTTAAGGCGGAGTGAGACGAAGCTAGGTAAAAGTATCAAGTCATCAAGCGCTCGATCGCGGTGGCGAATACCTCAAGAACGAGTTTATGGACTATCTAGTGAAGTGTGGGATTACATCCCAACAAGACTTCACCGGGCACACCACAAAGAAAATGGTGTGTCGAGCCAAGAAATAGGACTCTTTGGAAATGGTTAGATCTATGATGAGTTATGCTACATTGCCTATTTCGCTTACGGGATATGCCTTAGAGACGGCGGCATACTTATAAATCTAGACTACCCCAAGTCACCGAAAAGACCCTTCGAGTTGTGGTTTGGCGCAAGCCGGCTTTAAGCCACATAAGGATATGGGGTCGATCCACATGTCTGCCGAACAAGAAGGCGACAAGTTGAGGCTAGATCCGACGCAAGTCATTTATTCGCTATCCTGAGAGGAACGAAGGTGTTTTATTCTATAGTCCTAAGGATCGTAAGGTCATTATTAAGACTAATGCCCGATTCTTAGAAGAGGATTATATGAAAAATCATAAGTCCAAAGTTGAAATCATTCTTCAAGAATTAGAAGATGATCGTAATCCACCACCGATTAGGCCAAAGGTGCGAGATGTCGAGTCTAGTGGGAGGATCGACACCGTGATACTTCAAGAAATTGAAGGGTCGAGTTCCACCGAGATACCGACCGCATAAGTGGTACCTACACGCAAGTTGTGCAAGTTAGAGAACCACTAGTATCTGCACTCCACCGCCGCCATAGTGCTCGAGAACCTCGTCGTAGTGGGAGGGTTGTTCGTCAACCCGAGCGATTTATGTTAGTGGGTGAATCTTGGATTTAGTCCCAGGACGAACATGCAATAATCGACCCATGGACATACAAGGAGGCGATACAAGATATTGATGCAAGATCATGGCACACCGCCATGGACTTAGAAATGGAGTCCATAACGGCCATGGATGTTATGAAAGACACCTCACGGTATGGCAAGGAAGCCATAGGTAGTAAGTGGATATACAAGAGAAGAGAGATTCCGATGGAGAGGTTTCGCTTTCAAAGCCGTGCTTGTGGCGAAGGGTACACTTCAGTTGAGGGCATCGATTTCGATGAGACCTTTTCGCGCTGTGGCAATGCTCAAGTCCATCGTAATTCTTCTAGCCATAGCAGCCCACTTGAACCCAGAGGTTTGGCAAATGGATGTTAAAACCGCTTTTCTAAACGGTTACCTTGAGGAAGGTAGAGACATCTATATGCAAAGAACTTCAAGGTTATGTGGTAAAGGGTGAAGAGCATCTAGTATGGAAGCTTAAGAAGTCCATTTATGGACTTAAGCGAACCTCCCGATCATAGAACTTACGCTTTGACGAGGTAGTAAAGTCCCATGGATTTACCCGGTTGCTCTAGCGAGTTGTGTGTATCGGTTAGATGTCAACGGTGATGTGGTATTTCTTGCACTTTATGTAGATGACATCCTTCTAGTTGGCAACAACGTGAAGTCATTATCGGGGCGAAAGAGTTGGCTATCCGATCGGTTTCAAATGAAAGACTTAGGAGATGCAGCGTACATTCTTGGGATCAAGGTTTCCGAGATCGCAAGAAGAAAATATTGAGCTTATCTCAAAGCGTCTTACATTGATATCAGAATTACTGTTTTAGTATGCGAGACCGCCAAGAAAGGATTGCTACCTTCGGACATGGCGTTCCTTTATTCAAGACACAACTACCCATGACCGCAAAGGAGATAGAGGAAATGAGACAAGTTCCTTACGCTCCGCCGTAGGAAGTCTCATGTACGCAATGCTATGCACGAGGCCCGATATACGCTATGCGGTGAGCATAGTAGCTAGATATCGCCTAACCTCGACAAGCTCATTGGACTGCAAGAAGCATATACTCAAGGCACGAAAAGGACTCGAGATTATAGGCTGGTTTACCATGCGTAGATAGTCTAATGCCTTTGGGTTATCTGCACTCGGTTCCAAGCCGACCGTGATGAGAAAAAGTCGACCTCGGCTATGTGTTTACCTTGGAGGTGGAGCCGTATCCTTGCGGAGTGCAAAGCGGCGATGCATTGCGGACTCTACCATGGAAGCCGAATATGTAGCCGCGAGGCTTCTAAGGAGGCCTGTATGGTTCAAGAACTACCTCATGGATCTAGATGTGGTACCTGGTTTGCCCAAGAGTATCATAGTTTACTGTGATAACTCAGGTGCAGTGGCAAACTCGAAGGAACCACGGACCCACAAGGCGACCAAACACATAGAGAGAAAGTACCATGTCATACGAGAAATCGTTAGACGAGGTGACGTCTTGATTGAAAAGATTGATCTGACGAAAATCTAGCGGATCCATTCACGAAGAGCTGTACGCAAAAAAGTCTACGATGGACACGTTAGAGGACTTGGATTGCGCTTGATGGCACCCACTTAGAAAGGAAACTTTTGTATAAGTGGGAGAAGCAAAGTGATGGTTGTTTGTAATAGCTAGTAGAAAGACACATTGTATACTAAAAGTTTGCTTTAGTATAAGTGGGAGATTGTTGGATTTGTATACTGAAAGCGATCCCGTTGAGCTTGTATACAATGTTTCATTACCACTATTACAATCTCCTATCTGCTTTGAATACTTGATTGCATATATCCGTGTCCCCTTATCTCATATATGTTAGATCACACAGGTGTAGAAGATCACGTAAGTCCTGTATGATTGGTCAAGCTTAATGAGATATAAAAGTTTCACAAACGAGGGCGACTTAAGGACGAGTTGTCGGTTTACGCCGCAGATAGATAAGAAGTGACTTGACTTAGTGTCTTGTCTATCTTGGTGCGTCTCGACGTATTGAAGGATCACAGTGAGATGAGTTCTTCTTTCTAACCGTCGTGAAGAACAAAGATCTCGGTGACTTACGATGATCTAAACCTCGATAAGGTATTAGGTGAGTATGAGTTCTTCGTCCGTCACTTTGACTTGTTATGGGTGAGGGTTATATGTTCTAACCCAAGATTCTCCGCATCTTGGGTGGTGGCAAAGTCTTGTATGTCACGCTAGTTATCTGTGACGAGTCACCGTATCCGTTAAGGATGATGACGTCCCTTAATGAGCTCAAAGGTTTATTGTACTAAACCCCGCGGGGCGGAGTGGTATAATTATATTTATGTATCTTGAGGTCCCGAGACAGATTGACCCAGTAGTGCCTCCATACCTGTTTGATGAGGGCAGGCCCGCTCGTTTGGAAAGAGCAGCACGCCCGAGAGCTTTGGGAGAGCTTGTTTTCCCTCCATTGCCTGTTGGACATCCTGTACGTCCGCCGCTACCACCCCTACCACCGATGATACCTCCACCACCTCCTGTAGAGCCTTTCCGCCGGACAGCACGGATAAGCGTATCGGATGCTTTCGATGGCTATAGCCCGATTCGCCATGACTACGAATTGTATGGCGATGATGACTTTAACCCCATGCGGGACATACCGATGTACGGAGATGACGGCGCAGGACCATCGAGAGCACGTGCTCGTGAGAATGATTCCGATGAAGAGGAAGATCCCGAAGAGAAAAAGGACCCCGAGGAAGATGAAGAGTAGGAAGGAGCCTGGTGAAGGCATTAGAGGAAGATTGATTAGATTTTGTTATGATTAGCATATGTTGTTTCTTTTCATGTATGGATTTTGATGGGATGGAAAAACTCGATATTTTGAAAGGCCGTGTGAGCCGGGAATTATGTTGTTCTGTTTTATGACCTTTGGTTTTTGAACATCCTGCCTACGGCAGAGTTTTTGGATATATATATATATATGACCCGAGGGGCTTTTGCGACGAAATTGTTTATGTCAAGGGTGAAATGTTTTAATTAGAAATCGTTTTGCAATGAGGCTATGATGGTATTATGCATGTTAAGATATGAAGGCGATGAGTGATTGACAATTATATGTTTTATATAGCAGAATGCCTCCTAGAAGAAACCCGGAACAAGCACCTAGAGGCAGAGGACGAGGAAGAACTAGGGGGAGAGGTAGGATCCCGAACCAGAGGTCGAGGATATACCCCAACCACCTCCACCTCAACCCGATCGCAGGATCGAGGAATTATATCTAAGACAGAACCCTCCTGTCATCAACGGAAAGGGAAGCCCAGAGGAGGCTGAGCAATGGGTGAGAACCATTGAGTGAATATTTAACTTTCTGAGATGCACCGCAGAGCGATCGTCTGTGTAACATTCAATGAGCGGACTGCGGTTTACGGTGGGAGGCCAGAAAGAAGACCTTCACTGCTGAACAACTGGAAGAGTTCTCGTGGGAGGACTTTAAGAAAGAGATGTATGATAAGTACATACCCAAGAGTTACAGGAAGAGGAAAGAGCATGAATTCTTCATGCTGAAGCAAGAGAAACTATCTGTAACCGACTATGATCGCGCTTTCTGCGACATGTCGAAATATGCACCGGAGCAAGTAGACACCGACCTGAAAATGTCGGAAAAATTCAGATCAGGTCTAAGGCCAGAGATACGGATGTCTCTCGCCAGCCATGGAGACCTGACTTACACCGAGGCCCTGGCACGAGCTTGGATATTGAGGCAGCAATGCCTGAGGATAAGTCAGTGTCGGCTCAGACACATAACGCGATGGACAAAGAAAAGGGGAATTGGGAACCCAACCGCGAAAATAGCAACAGAGGCAACTATGGGGATGCAAGTCACAAACGCCCATGGCAAGGAAATATGGTCCAACCAGGAAGGTTGGAAGAGGGCAGCTTTCGCTCCACCGGCAAGAGGCCCACAGGAACAAACAAGGGCTCCTCCGTGCCCTAAATGCCATAGGATGCATAAAGGAATGTGCACGGCAGGCAATGTGAATTGCTTCAAGTGCGGAGCAAGAGGGCATTACGCCAACAATTGCCCAGGGGTACGCCCGAAAACAATTGTGAGGGCAAATCAAACTAGCAACGCCCAGCCGCTTAGGGCAATACAATTCCAGCCCCAACCTCCGCCACAGTTCCAGCCCCAACCTCAACAGCAACTCCAACAGCAGCCGTGGCAGCCACCTCAACAACAACAGAGGCGTCAACCGCCGCGACAACGCCAAAGAAGCGGCGGCAGCCAGCCTCAGCACCACCGCAGAACCAGCAAGGGCAAGCACCCCGTCCACCTCAGCCGGCCCAGGCGAGAGCGTATGCCTTGCACCGGAGGCAGAACGAACAAAACCAGGGAAATCTGGCAGGTATGGGAGTTCTTCTCAACATACCTGTTATTATATTGTTCGATACGGGTGCTTCGTATTCTTTTATAGCTGAATCATGCGTAGAATTGTTGGGACTTAGGTCTGAAAAGGCAAGTCAGGATATGAGAAACTCTTCACCTATAGGAGGGATTATGACTGTTACACATATCTGCTCGAACCTAGAGTTGACTTTAGGATCACTTAAGGTTCTGGCAAACGATCTGAACATAATACCCATGGGTGACGTAGACATAATCCTAGGAATGGACTGGTTAGCTAGAAGTCACTCCACGATTCTTTGCAAGGAAAGGAAAATTTCGTTTCACTTTCCTGGACAAGAAGCTACGCATTTTCATGGAATCCGCATGGGAAGGAGAATCCCAATTGTATCGGCGCTAAAGGAGAGAAGAATGATGAACCAGGAAGGATGCCATGCATTTCTTGTTTACCTAAAACCCGAAACAAGGATTGAGGACATAGAAGTGGTCCGAGAATTTCCGGATGTATTTCCCGAAGATCTACCGGGATTACCTCCTGATAGACAGTTAGAGTTCACCATCGACTTGGAACCCGGATCGACTCCAGTGTCGAAGGCGCCCTATAGGATGGCCCCAAAGGAATTGGAGGAACTAAAGATCCAAATCCAGGAATTGTTGGATCTAGGTTTCATTAGACCTAGTGTTTCACCTTGGGGAGCGCCTGTTTTGTTCGTTAAGAAAAAGGATGGTTCTTTTAGAATGTGCATCGATTATAGGGAGCTAAACAAGATGACACTCAAGAACAAATACCCTTTACCAAGGATTGACGACTTGTTTGATCAATTACGAGGAGCAGGTGTATTCTCAAAAATTGATCTCAAGTCAGGTTACCATAAAATGTCAAGATACGGTGCGAGGATGTACCTAAGGCGCATTCAAACCGAGATATGGCCACTATGAGTTCATAGTTATGCCGTTCGGATTAACCAATACACCAGCCGTATTCATGGACCTCATGAACAGAGTATTTCATCCATTTTTGGATAAATTCGTTTTGGTCTTCATAGATGATATCCTTATCTATTCAAAGAATGAAGAGGATCACAAGGAACATCTGAGAATGGTGTTACAAACCTTGAGAGATGAAAGACTCTTTGCTAAATTTAGCAAATGTGAGTTTTGGCTGAAAGAAGTTATGTTCCTTGGACACATCGTGTCTGCAGAAGGCATAAAAGTGGATCCAGTTAAAGTAGAAGCAGTGCAAGGATGGAAATCGCCACAAACTCAGCATGAGATTAGGAGTTTCCTAGGACTAGCTGGTTATTATCGGAGATTCATCGAAGGATTCTCCAAGATTGCAAGGCCAATAACCCAGTTACTCCGAAAAGGAATCAAGTTCAACTGGACCGAAGAATGTGAAGAGTTTTCAAAACTCAAGGAAAAAGCGACAAGTGCACGGTGCTAGCAGTTCGAGCGGACAAAGAATATGTCGTTTATACGGATGCTTCTAAGACTGGACTGGGCTGTGTCTTGATGCAAGAAGGAAAGGTGATAGCATATGCATCTCGACAACTCAGACCCCATGAACTGAACTACCCAACTCACGACTTGGAATTAGCCGCAGTAGTTCATGCACTGAAAATTTGGAGACATCATCTCTATGGAGTGAGATGTGAGATCTTCACAGACCATAAGAGTTTGAAGTACTTCTTCGAACAAAGAGACTTAAATATGAGGCAACGAAGATGGCTCAAACTAGTAAAGGATTACGACTGTGGTATTAACTACCACCCGGGCAAAGCGAATGTAGTAGCTGACGCCTTGAGTCGTAAGAGCCAAACCAAGCTAGGATGTCTCTTTATACAAGAGGAGAAACTCGTTGAGGAGTTTGGAAGAATGAGGATCGAACTAGTAGAACAACCAGAGACGATCACGAGTTGTATCGTTACACTCACATTGACGTCTGATTTAAGAAAAATGATTGTCGAGAGACAAAGGATGGAGGAAAAGTTAGAAAAGATCAGACAAAGGGTAAGGTTTGGAGGATTTAAGAATTTCCAAGAGGTGTCGGACAACGCCTTATTGTTTGAAGGAAGGATATGCGTTCCGGACGACGCAGAGCTTCAGAATGAGATAATGAGTGAGGCTCACGATACACCCTACACCGCCCACCCAGGTAGTACTAAGATGTACCAAGACCTGAAGGGAAGATTTTGGTGGGAAGGCATGAAACGAGACATAGCTTCTTTCGTAGAACGCTGTCTTGTTTGCCAACAGGTGAAAGCGTTACATCAACGCCCATACGGAAAGCTACAGCCGTTGGAAATACCCGAGTGGAAATGGGACGAGATAACGATGGACTTCGTTACGAACTTACCCAAATCAAAAAGAGGAAACACCGCTATATGGGTGATTGTGGATAGACTTACAAAGAGTGCCAATTTTCTACCGATTCAAAGTACCTATGGATCTGACAAGTTAGCCCAGCTGTACGTTAAGGAAATTATACGACTACATGGAGTGCCAAAATCTATCACCTCTGATAGAGACTCCAAGTTCACATCCAGATTCTGGATTAGCTTACAAAAAGAATTGGGTACGAAATTGAATTTCAGTACGGCTTTTCACCCACAGACTGATGGACAGTCGGAAAGAACGATCCAGACACTAGAGGATATGTTAAGAACAGTGGTGTTGGATCGAGGCGCAAAGTGGGAAGATATTCTACCCCTTATTGAGTTTTCCTACAACAATAGCTATCAAGAGACGATTGGTATAGCCCCATACGAAGCCTTGTATGGCAAGAAATGTAGGTCACCGCTTTATTGGGATGAAGTAGGTGAGATGAAAATCATAGGTCCAGACGCGGTAAATGAGATGATTGAAATCGTCCGATAAATTAGGCTAAGGATAAAAGATGCTCAAGATAGGCAGAAATCTTACGCTGACACGCGTAGATCTGAGCTACAGTTTGAAGATGGAGACAAAGTGTTTCTCAAAGTTTCTCCATCGAAAGGTATTGTCAGGTTTGGCCTGAAAGGAAAACTGAGAACCCGTTTTATAGGACCATATGAGATCCTAGAGAGGATATGTCCAGTAGCTTATAGGTTGGCTCTTCCGCCAAACCTAGGGAATGTTCACAATGTATTCCACGTGTCACAATTACGAAAATACGTACACGATCTAAAGCACGTGATCCATCAAGAAGACGTGATCCTCAAGCCAGACATGAGCTACGAAGAGGAACCCGCAGCAATGCTCGACTACAAAGTTCAGCAACTACGGAGCAAGTCGATTCCGCTAGTCAAAGTGCTGTGGAGACACCACGGACAAGAAGAAGCCACGTGGGAACTTGAAGAATCAATGAAAGAACGATACCCCGATTTATTTTCCTAGAGGTATGCAAATTTCGGGACGAAATTTCTTTTAAGGGGGGTGGAATGTAATATTCCAAAGAAACGAACGTCTAATTACGGTATTTTTAAACCCGTGAATTAGGGTTTTGTCGTATTTTATTATATGACATCGAATATTGATTTCGATTCAGTATCTTAATAACGAATTCCTCTTTATATTCACTAAGGATTGTGAATTAAGGAATAAAATATTATGAAATAGTTCGACAGTATTATTTTAACGTCGATTGCGTATCGAACGTCAGTATATTACAAAATTTTCTAACCAGCGAAGCTTGGAATTAATTTCCATATTAATTCCTATATTAATAGGAATATTATTTGTAAAGTAAGTACGAACTTACTACGACAATTTTGAGATGAGTCGATTATGAACGTTTTGAGACGTTTTGAACGTCAACGTCTAGAGACGTTTTGAAAAATGGTTTAATGATCCGAAATTATAATATTTAATTTACTATTATTATTTTATATAATTACAGTATTATTAAGCATTAGAATCAATAGCATGGCATAGAGAACTCAATTATTTAAATTATGTGATTTTCAAAAACCCTAATTTTAAAACTAGGGTTTTGTCACATAAAATGATACTATTAATTTATCATATGCTATTATTTATTATCTAAACTATATGTTATGATATATATGAGTATATTTGGCACAAAAATGGCTATTTAAATGATATTAGGCGTGACTTGTATTTTAGGCTATTATTCACGCCATTTTCGCATATAATGTGCTATGTGATGATTTAATTATTTAATTGGCATGCATTTTATATCTATGATTATATATTGATTGATATATAGTATTATGGATCAAATAAAATAAAATCACACCTCTTGAACCCTATATAGCCGACGGCTATGCTTCCTCAAACAAACATGATTATACCTTTTTGATTGACCAATGCATGAAGACCCTTTTTAGCCTAGCAAATCATCACTTAAACCACTCACAAGAGGCTGCATTTTTTTTATTGTTTTGTGGGAGGGAGCCGGCGCATGAGAGGGAGAGAGATACATAGAGAGACCCTTCCCATTCTTCACCCATTCACTCATTATCTCCACCACACTTATCAAACACTCTTCCATTCTCTCTCTCATATTTTTCTCTCTTCTCCCTCTCCCAAGAACAGCCATAGCCGAGCACCTTCTCCTCCATTTCAAAAAAAAAAAAATCTTCTTCTTTCTTCTTCATCCATTCACCTAAACCTAGATACCTAGTATTGTTCCTTTGAATCAATACCATTCCAAAGGTAAGAGATGGACCCTAGCCTCGATTTTTCCCACTTTTGGTTCAAGATTTTCGAGCATGTTCATATGTATACATATATGTATTTCAATGTCTTGTGGATGAAATATTGTTGTATATATGTTGCTTGATGATTTCTATTGTTAAAAATAGGAAATGTATGTTTAGATGGACATATGTTAGTGCATATGAAATGTATGAAAGGATCTAGCCCTTATATGTTATTTTCGAACCCTAGAGCATGTTAAAAAAAATTATTTTCGAAAATGTTAGAAAATATTTGGTGATGACCGATTGCTTTTAATTAATTTTAAGGATGGATTATTGATATATGATATGTTTAGAGTTCATAGTAATTTATTTAGAATTTTTTAAAAATCCTAAGCATTATTATTGAAATTGCCGAGAGCTATATGAATTCATACCTTGGTGTATGATTTTTATTTTAAGCATGCAATGACATATTAATGCTTTAGGACCTTGAATATATGTTCTATGAATTTATTAGAATTTTTGAAAACCAAATGCTTGATTTTTATAAAAGGACCGAAGCTCTATAATTTCATATCTTAGTGTATGATTTTTATTTTGAACATGCAATGATATATTGTTGATCTAGTATATTGATTATGTGTTACATGATTTTGTTGGAATTTTTGGAAATCAATTACCATTTAAAGATCAAAAAAGTCGTGAGCTACAATGCTCTTTAAGGTGATGATCCAAATGGTTTTTGATGAATGTTTTAATGTTATAATGTTATATTATAATGTATAAGCATAGTGTATAGTTGTTAGAATTTTTGGAAACCAAAAACACTCATAAATCAAAAAAGCCGAGAGCTATTGCTCCTTAAGGTGATGATTTCAAATGGTTTTGGTTAATGTTATGATGTTATATTGCTATACTATAATGTTTGAGCATGATATGATTTGTTGGAATTTTTGCGAAATTGTTTGATAATTGTTTCGAAAATACCGTGAGTATTAGGAAGTAATTCCTTGGTGAATAAATTGTTTATGATGGACTATAGGTTATAAATATATTATATATTAATGTTGGGACATTGTTCTAATTGTATAAAAATTTTGGAAATTAATGGACAATTATTCCATAATTATCAATATTACCGTGACATATATATATATTAATGGTGATAATCGAATGATAACTGGATATGTTAATACATATTAATGACCATAGTGTATAATAATACACTATATGAAATTAGAAATTTTTTTGAAAATCATTTGGTAATTTTATAAAATTACCGAGAGCAAAAATGAAATTTGGAGGATTTTTATATCCTTTTTAATCAAGTTGATAAAATATAATATGTTTAAATATTATTTTAGACATATTGGGATTTTATAAAATTTTATAAACATAGATTACTATGTTGAGACGAAATTTTATATTTAATAACGTTATAAACGAAAATATATGGTTTTATGATTAAAAGGATTAATATTTGAGAAAATATTAATAAGTCCATCGATTTGTGTGATCAATTGAGAATTAGGACTTTACGAATTGAAATCGATCGAAAATCGATTTATAAAATGAAATAGTAAGAAATTACTATTTAAAAGTCAAAATTGTTGACTTTGTTTGACTTTGTTGACTTTTAAAGTCAAACGTACGAAATTACGTTCGATAAATACGCTAATACGCGTAAGACGTACTAATTGAGTCAAGATATCTCATTAGTAAGAAAATGGTTTGTATTGAAATCTTTATATCGAGAAACGTATTTATTGAAATCCTTGAACGTTTAAACCGGAAAGGTTAAGACGAAATAGTTGAACGTATCTCGAAGAACGAGAACAGTTCAATTGAAATACGCATTTGAAAAAGCGTATTGAATTCATTAAAGAATTCAGTTTATATCGATATAGAATATCGAAGTTTATCTTAGACTTCGAAAGTCTCGAGAAACGTGAACGACGTATTAAACCCTCGCTTTTACGTAAAGGTGTGGACGCGAACGAGACGATCGGTCATTGACGAGCAATCAAACCTAGGACTCAAGTTAAGACGAACCATAGTCCAGGTGGGGCTTCTTTTCCAAATAAAATATGAGCTTTCTCATTTAAGTTATTTCCAAATGAATTTATTTACAATGCTTATTTTCAACTGTTGATAAATGTTTACAATATTACCTGCCAAAAATGTTTCTGTTTTGTGTATGGATCCTATCCGGAATGAATGATGTGAAATATTGTGGAATGATATGAAATGTTATGAATTTTGTTGGGTCGCGCCCAACCCTTTTATGAAATCGATATCGGGTCCTATGCAGGAGGATGATGCCTGGCTAGGGCTAACGTGTACACCTGAACGTGACTGTGTACTGTAAGGACCATTCACGGCCGGTCACGGCGTCGTTGAGGGAGGCCTCCTTCGCGACGTTTGATCTTTGATGTTATGATGAAATGAGGATATGGGATGCTGATCATACACACCAAGAAAAATGCTTGGCCAAGCGACTTTTACGAACTGAAAATGTTTTAGTAAGCACAAGACATTTCAACTAAAACCCTTGTGACTTACCTTGATATTGGCAGTGTAATTCAATTATAAAATGTTTTCGGCATGCGTCCACTGAGTGCATTTCTCGTACTCAGCCCTGCATGTTTGTTTTTAAATGTGCGAGTTGAGCTCGATGATGGTGATGGAGGTGTTGAGGAGTCCAGTGTCCTTGACTGTTTTGTTAAGAATTTGGTTTCACCTTGAATGCATATCGTCACATATGTATTCACACACTTTCCGTTGCAATCTCTGAACTTATTTATGTTTTGTATGATGTTAAACACTGTTGAGGTCCGTCAGACCATTGCTGACCTTTGGGTCTGATGGCCTAAACCTCTTGAATTGTTTTGAAACCGCCTTATGTTATGTTCAAGCATGTTAGTTTACTTTTGATATATACCTCCATATTAGCCTTCGTGAACCCCAAATACTATTCCTAGTATTAGTCACCCTCCAGTCCGGGTTATCCGGAGTGGGGACGTGACAATTTCAAGCAATAATAAGCTTAGAAATGAAATCATGAATGAAGCTCATGACCCTTCTCATACCGCCCAACCAGACAACATTAAGAGATATTATGATTTACAAGAAAAGTTAGATAGTAAGGAATAAAATGAGATATAACCATACTGTCGAGCAGTGTCTCGGTTATCAATAAGGGAACGCATTGTATCAAAGGCCTTATAAGAGGTTATAATCTCTAGAGATATACGAATGAAAATGGAATGACATAGCAATGGATTTTATGACGGGTTTTGCCAAAGTCATAAAGGAGTGACACTGCTATATGGGTAGTAGTGGATTGACTCACCAAATATATGCCTATTCAGATGACTCGCAGATCTGATAAGTTAGCTCAGTCGTACATAAAGGAAATTATATATTTACAGGGGGTACCAAAACCTATCGCTTCAGATAGAGACTCCAAGTTTACCTATAGATTTTGAACTAACTCACTAAAAGGAGTTAGATACGAGATTGAACCTTAACATAAATGTCCACTCACAGATAGATGGACAATTAAAAAGGAAAATATGGACGTTTAAGCTTACGATAGAACATTAATGTTAAATCAAGGAACAAGTGGGAACATGTTGTTCCCCTTATTAAGTTCACGTACGACCATAGCTTCCAAACAACGATCAATCTAGCCACATGAGGCATTATGTGGAAAGAAGTATCGACCACCACTTTGTTGTAATAAAGTAGGTGAGAGAAAGTATAAGGTCCTGCAACGTAAATGAAATGATTAAAATATCTGCCAAATGAGGCCAAGAATAAGAAAAGCTCAGGACAGACAAAAGTCTTACGCTGATACGCGTAGATCTGAACTGCATTTTGAATGCGGAAATAAAGTTTCTTAAGATTTCTCCATCGGGGGAAATTATAAAGTTCAGATACAAGAATGTTGAGATCACGTTTTATAGGACCTTACGAGCTCCTAGTAATGATAGGCCTAGTAGCCTATAGATTGATACTTCCACCAAATTTGGGGAATGTACGTAATGTTTTCCACGTGTCACAGTTAAGGAATTACGAAAATGACCCAAATTATGTGATCCGCCATGATGACGTGATCCTTAACTCAAATATGAGTTGTGATGAAAATCTACGACTATTTGATCGTAAGATTCGACGATTAAGAATCAAGTTTGGGTCTTTAATGAAAGTCCAATGGGGAAACCATGGACAAAAGGAAATCACGTGGAAAATTGAAAATATTATGATGTTAAGATACCCCATACTTTTTGAGGTATGCAAATTTCGGGACGAAAATTCTTTTAAGGGGGGTAGAATGTAATATCCGAAGAATTAAAGGCTAATTACGATATTTAAATTTAAGTAAATTGTGGTTTCACCAAGTAATTGAATTAGTAATTTATCGAATAATGATTTCGATTAATTACGAGTAATAATTCTATTTTATATTCACTAAGGATTGTGAATTAAGGAATATAAATATATATAGTGTTTCGGCAGTAGTATTTTAACGTCGATTGAATATCGATAGTTAGAATTTCGTAAAAATTTTCTAAGTGTCGAAGCTTAGAATTAAATTCCATTATTAATGGAATAATTTAATAAAGTGATTACGACTTTATTACGACCTTTTTGAGATAGGTCGATAATGAACGTTTTGAGACGTTTCAAACGTTAACGTTTAGAGATGAATAGAAAAATGAGTTTAATAATCAAGGAATTATAATATTTAAATTCCTATGATTATTTTATGAAATTAGGGTATTATTTAGCATTAAAACAATGCTAGAACATTAAGGATTAATTATTGAACAAAGTTAGAATTTTTGAAAAGCCTAATTCGAAAATTAGGGTTTTCTCACATGAAATGATACTAATAATTTTTCCTATGATATATATCTATAATTAGCATGAAAAATCAAAATTTAGCACTTAAGATTGAAATAGCCGTGAGCATGTGTGACTGTAACATGATTTATGTGTGATATGTGCATGGTTTGCTATGTTATGAAATGAAATGATACAAGTGGGATTAATTACACTCTTATCAAGATAGTAGATACAAGAAACAATTGAAAGGCTTGAGTGCATAGGAACCGTTTATTTTGGTTGAAAATAGAGGTAAGAAGCTTGAACACAACTCTTTGTAATGATGTATAAATACATATGGGAATGTGTATTAACTTATACATGGTATTAAGACAAAAAATTTTAATTGCTTCTCTTTGAAAACAAGAGTGTCGACGGCACTTATACACAAGTGGGAATCATTTTTTTTGAGTTGTTCAAAAATGGTGTAAGACATAGTTATTAACATGATGTAATGAAAATGAGTCATCACTTAATTCATGTGTCTTCCTCGTGTGCAGTGAGAACCGACGGTGATCTTCACAAAGAAAAGGAATTAAATTGTTTTGTTCAAAAACTTTATGCAAGTAGTAACTATAGGTGATGTAATACATTTGTGAGTCATAAGCTTTATTGAAAAGGCTTCCAATTTATGTTGTGAGTGAGAAAGAGTGACCGAGAGTGAGAGAGGCGTGAGCATTTTGTAGGATTTTACAAGTCTTGAATTCATTTGCTTTATGTACTTAAACTTTTTTAATAGAGCAAACAAACTCATTTCCTCTCTCAAAACAAGAAAGAACCGTGAGCTTCTCCATTGAAATACCTTGAGTGTTCTTCATCTTTCATTCACAAAAAGCTTGATATTAAAACCTTGCACAATAAATCAAAACCGTTAAAAAGGTTAGAAATCGAACGAGCTTCGATTATACGTTAAGACTTTAAATTTTCAATGGTTTGATTTCATGTAGAAGCATGTGTTATTGACTATGAAATTATGCTAGCATATGATGTTGTTAATTAATAATACATGTTATGATGAGATAGAAGCATATATGATGATTTAAATTGAAATTAAACATGTTATGAAATTTTTGAGGATGATCGAAATTTCTTGGAATTGATTTAAGGATGGATTAATGATATATGATGTTATAGGAGTTCATAGTAAATTATTGGGAATTTTTAAAAATCCTATGCTATATTTTTCAATATTACCGAAAATTGGTGAAAAATTAGAAATTGATGTACAAATTTTATTTAGGTAATGTTATAACATAATGTTGATCTAAGACCTTAGTTATGGATTATGTGAATTTACTAGGAATTTTTAAAAATATTTGCTCAATTTTTATCAAAGAAGTCGTGAGCTTCATGTTGGGAAAAACTATGTTTAGCCCTCTCCCGAGGATCTATCTTGGATGTTTAATCCACCATACATTGATTATATTCCTAGCATGCGTCTATATAATTAATTGCAACACATTAGGATTTTCTCGTGTTTACCTTTGAATCTGTCGGGGATGAACGGATCAAGACTCGTGCTTTGATCTTACGGATCGTATCCGGTTGCCCAATCTCCAACGTCGAGTGAGGGCGATCTATGGAGAATGCTACGAAAAATCACCCTCATCCTCTCTACACTTTTTGAAAATTCTCTCCCAAGAACAATGGGAGTCTCGAAAATTATGATGATGATTATTCATCATTGACGTAGATTTAATCTCTTACCTCATATTTATAATGCATTACCATAATCCTATATGGAAATTACCATAATCCCATATGGAAATTACCATAATCCTTTATGGAAATTACCATAATCCCATATGGAAATTACCATAATCCTATATGGAAAGGATTATTACCATAATCCTATATGGAAAGGATCTATGCATATCCCATAAATATAATAATATCCTTTTAGGATAAAGAGAATCAAATCAATACCTTGTAGAGAGAGAGGGACGTCGATTTCCATACTTAGCTACGGGCCTGGATGGGCCAACCCAGGGATCAAATGCAAGGAATAAAGATGGGCCTCAAATAAATTAATTATCTTATGTTCAGCCCAGAACATAAATTAATTTATAAACATTTATTCATGCCACTAGAGAATAAATGTTGACTTACCCTTTATTACCGAAGTTGAGTCGGGCTTGCACTTAGACATTACGAATCCCGTATTTAAGATATCGAGCGTCCATTAATTATTTATAGCATTCATTGCTAAAATAATTAATATCTTTAATTCCTTAAGTAGTACCACTCAACCTTATTATTGTACTTGAGCTAACTCAACTGCGGGGTTTAGTACAATAAACCTTTGAGCTCCTTAAGGGGCGTCATCATCCTTAACGGATACGGTGACTCGTCTGAGATAACTAGCATGACATACAAGCACCGCCACCACCCAAGATGCGAGAATATTGGGTTAGAACATATAACCTCACCCATAACAAGTCAAAGTGATGGTCGAAGAACTCATACTCATCTAATACCTTATCGAGATTTAGATCATCGTAAGTCACCGAGATCTGGGTTCTTCACTACGGTCGATAGAAGAACTCATCTCATCGTGATCCTTCAATACGTCAAGACGTGCCAAGCATAGACAAGCAACTAAGTCAAGTCACTTATTATCTATATTGCAGCCTACACCGACAACTCGTCCTCAAGTTGTCTCACCGTGAAACTTTTTATATCTCATTAAGATTGACCAATCATACGGACTTACGTGATCTTCTACACCTCGTATGATCTAACTTATATACGAGATAAGGGGACACATATATATGCAATCAATTATTCAATTCGGATAGGAGATTGTAATAGTGGTAACGAAACATTGTATACAAGCTCAACAAAACCGCTTTCAAGATACAAATCAACAATCTCCCACTTATACTAAAGCAAACTTTTAGTATACAATGTGTCTCTACTAGCTATTACAAACAAAACCATCACTTTGCTTCTCCCACTTATACAAAGTTTCCTTTCTAAGTGGGTACCATCGAGCGCAATTCAAGTCCTCTAACGTCCCGACGAGACTTATTGCGCAGACTTTAGAGGTGCCATCTAGCGCAATTCAAGTCCTCTAACGTGCCCAACGTAGACTTTTGCGGCGGGTTTTAGTGAATGGATCCGCTAGGTTATCCGTCGTATCAATCTTTGCATTCAAAGACGTCCCTCGCTCTAACGATTTCTCGTATGACATGGTACTTTCTCTCTATGTGTTTGGTTGCCTAGTGGATCCGTGGTTCCTTCGAGTTTGTGTAACAGCCCACTAATCCTAAGTACGGATTAACAGGGACTATTACTTTAAACACGAATTAATGAACAGGACGACCATTTGACATTGAACTGTAATACATAAATTAAGAATACTTTTGGACTTCATTACATGACTCAAACATCTTACAGCGGAAACATGTGATTTGTACATATGACGATGTACAATCAAGGTATTGACTTTCGATGTGATGCGACTCTATTGCTCAACACTGCTCCATCGCATCACCAGCTCAACCTGCACATTTAAAAACAAATATGCAGGGCTGAGTACAAGAATGCACTCAGTGGACACATGCCAAAACATTTTATCATCTTTAAATTACACTGCCCCATCAAGTAAGACACAAGGGTTTTAGTTAAAAAGGCCTTGTGCTTACTAAAACATTTTTCATCATTTCTCAAAACATTCCCCTGCGCAGGCATTTTTTTCCTTGTATGTATGATCCATATCCCTTTCCTTCCATCATAACATCATTAATACCGTCGTAGAAGTAGGCCTCCTTCTACGCCGTTGTGACCGGCCGAGAATGTCCTTTCAAAGACACAATCACCCTTAAGTGTACGTTAACCCTAGCTGTATAATCCTTCCAATAGGATCCGATATCGATTTCATTCATAAGTTGGTAGCGAACCAACACATTCATCAACATTCATGGATAGGATACATACATAAAAACATAAACATTTGGGCAGGTAATTAAATAAAACATTTCATAATCATTTCTTGTCAGAAAGCATCGTAAATAAATCATTTGAAAAGCATTTCATTTTCAGTGAGTAGTAAAGCCCACCGGCACGTAGCTTTCTTAAACAGACTTCCCTTAACGTTGATGATCAATAGGATCCGATATCGATTTCATTCATAAGTTGGTAGCGAACCAACACATTCGTCAACATTCATGGATAGGATACATACATAAAAACATAAACATTTGGGCAGGTAATTAAATAAAACATTTCATAATCATTGTGAAATTTTACTATATTGAAATTAAACATGTCTATTAAAGCTCTGTAAAATTTCAAGTCAATCGTGATTTTCTATTTTAATTATATTTTCAAAAACACCGCACAAATCAGAAAATTTGTTCATCACCCACGCCCGTGGATTTCTTGTAAGTGATCCCAATTAATTTCCTATCATTAATTTATATAATCAGTAATATTAAATATTAAAATCAATTTTGAGTTATTAAACCTCGATATTTATGAATGGTTTCAAGCTATTAATTATTATCTAAATCATATATTATGATATATGATAGAAAATTACATGAGTATCAATAATAGGTGTAATTGATATTTTTAATCCTATTTTTCCAATTTAGCTCGATAATTTGAATTATTGGCTAAGGTATGATTTAATTATTTTTATGACTTGTATTTTATACCTATGATCATGTATGATAAGATTCCTATTGTGTGTGTGTGTGTGCCTAAGAGAGAGAGAGAGATATACATGGGAGAAACTCTTCCCATACACTTCATTTCACTCATAATACATTTCTCTCTCTCCCAAAATTTTCAGACCTCTCTCTCCTTTCCTCTCTTCTTCTTCCCACACCATTTCCACCATGGAAGAGAGAGCAAGCTCCATCTCTCTCATTCATCTTCAAATTCGTGACTAAGGTATAACTATCTCCTATGACTCTTAGACATGATTAAATCATACTTGCATGGTTAGATTGATGATCTTGGTGGTGATTTGGGGTGATAGATTCACCATTTTCGTGGTTATATGAAATGCATACAAGAAGAATAAGCTTAAAACTGAAAACTGGAAGTATGTTACGAAAACAGTAAATTCATAAAATTATTTGACTAAATAAATCATTTGAAAAGCATTTCATTTATTTAGAGGTTTCCAGAATGTGTCTTTGTGCGGTCATACGTATTTTTAATCAAGAGTTATGAATCGTCAAAGTGAGTAGTAAAGCCCACGAGAGTTATAGATCGTCAAAGTATGACACTTGGGTTGTTTTAAGTCGTTTTGCTGAAAATTAAACACTGAAATTTAACTAAGTATTGAAACTCCCTATGTGAAACATGCCTTATGTGCATTCATATGTAGCTTTCTTAAATTTAGGATAAAACAACAATATGATATTTTACCAAGACGCCTTAACGTGAAATATTCGACTCAGCACTCCTACATGATCAATTGATCAGATATCATGCCATGATATACACTCAAGACTTCCTCGCAATCCAAGAAATCTGCTAGACAATCTACAATTTTGCGGCGTTGATGATCACGTCGCGTCCTTTCTTTCGTGAAAGTTAATCTAGTATATACATCGCCGACTTTTTTCGAACGTCAACAATAATTGTACTTAGCCCCGCATGTCGATAAACTTGATAACCTTGAAAATCAATACTATATTTTTCTAACCAACTTAGTACATCTTTTCATATGAACCTCTTAACTTATAATGTTTCGTACCTCGATAGAGACGTAATATAACTTATGACCTTATATTGACCATTTAGGTCAAACGTTAAGCTTATACTTACGTCTTTTGATAAAACGATCTCGATTATGAGATCTTCTCTTATAAAAGAGATATTCTTATAATTCTAATACATTTCACACGTATTAGCGTACTTATTTAACGTATATCAATTTCTGTAAGACGTATTACATAACGTCATTCACGTATTAACGTATTTATTCAACGTATACAACAGTCTTATTAGACATATAATCAAATATTGGTCGTATACTAACGTATTTTCATACGTTTTGACTAAAGTCAACAATTTTGACTTTTAATAACATATAGCTTTCGAAATTTATCATATAAGTTCTATAAATCGATTTTCAATCGATTTTTCAATCGTTTTATCATACGACTTAACTTTCCACGTTAATCAACAAGCATACTTGAATTCATTCCTAAGTATGATTTAACTTTGGTCATTACATCAATTAAATTTTCACAATATACGTTACTTATCGTAACGTTTCAACAAGATATAAAATTCATTGATTTTAAGAAAATCACATAAAATCATAACATTTCTTGTCTTAAAAATTCACATAAAATCATAGTATTCCCAAAACATATTTTTGAAATATACTATGCAATTGGAGGCGACTAATCTAGGAGTAGTATTTTAGGGTTACATGGGTAAAATAAAGATGCGTAAAATAAACTAACATGCTTGAAGCGAATATGAGGTGATGTTATAATGTTTTGAAAAGGTTTGAGCCATCGGACCCCAAAACTTGGCACGATCCGATGGACCTCGATAGTTTGTAAACATAAAGCATAAATAAAGGAGTTCAAAGTATAGCGGCGGAAAGTGTGTGAATACATATATGACGATATGCATTGAGGTATAACCCACAAATTGAAGTAAATCGGTCGAGGACCTTTGGACTCCTCAACACATCCCCATCATCACCATCGAGCTCAACTGCACATTTAAAACAAACATGCGGGGCTAAGTACAAGAAATTGCACTCGGTGGACTCATGCGAAAACATTTGATAATATTTGGATTCTGTTGCCAATATCGAGTAAGTCGCGAGGGTTTTAGTTAAAATGCCTTGTCTTACCAAATCATTCGGTTAAGAAACATAGCTCGGCGAGCATTTTCTTGGTGTGTATGGTCCGTATCTCATAGTCATACATAATAATAATAAATAATAAGCGTCGAGAGGAGGCCTCCCGTCTGACGCCGTGACCGGCCGTAATCCGTCTGACACGGTCGCTCTCTGCAAGCATATGTTAACACGGTATAGTTCCAACCTTCACGCCAATCCTAGCGGGCATTTATCATCCGACACGGGACCCGACATTAAAAGGTTGGGTGCTACCACAACAATTGATATAATAGTTCCAACCATCTCCACACCTACCGGGCATAACAGATAGGATCCATACACAAAACGAAATATTTTTGGCGGTGTCTGCGGTAAAACATTTGATAACGGTTGTAGAATAAGTCTTGTAAATAAACTCATTTGGAATAACATTAAAGTCACATTTTAGTGGGGTGAAAAGGCCCACATTTTGAAGATAAAGCCCTTTGGACTATGGTTTGTTGTAAAAGTCCTAGGTTAGTTCGTTCGTCGAAATCCGTCATTGCGTTTGCGTCCACGCTTTCTGGCGAGGCTTTGATGCGTCGCTCAAGTCTCTCGAGACTTTCGAAAACTAAGATAAACTTGATATTTCATATCGATGTGGTGAATTCATTAGTGAATTGATACGTCTCTAACTGCGTATCGATTGACTTGTTCTGGTTCTTGAGATCTTTCAGCGTATAAGTCGTTTTCGATATATGGACTTCATTTGTGAAATCTTTTCTTACTAATGAGGTATCATACTCAATTAGTATATCTTCACGGCGTCTTGGCGTATTTATAAGCGTATAATCGTGCGTTTGACTTGAAAAGTCAGCGAAGTCGACATCGGTCGACAAAGTCGACGATTTTGACTTTTAAATAGTAATTTCTTACTATTTTGTTTTAAAAATCGAATGTGATCGATTTGAAAGCGTAAAGTCCTATTTTCGATTTATCTCGTAAATCGAGGACTTATAAATATTTTCACATTTAATAACCCTTTTATAATAAAAAGCGTATTTTGGTTTTAAAGCGTTATAAAATGAGCGTTAAGTCTCAAACATAGCAATCTATGTTTATAAAATTTTGAAAAATTAAATTCTGTCCAGAATATTAATTTAGTAAATATTTTATTAATAAACTGATTTAAAAGGATTTAAAATCCTTATTAATTATCGAAAACTTCGATAATTAATTTAAAAATGTCAAATGACCTTTGAAAATTTTCTAAATTAATATAGTGCATTATTATACACTATGGTCCAGAATATGAATTTATAAAATTCATATGATATTATTGCTATTTATTTATATATATACATATATACATTTACGGTAATTTCAAATAAATAGGGAATAATTATCCAAAAATTCCCAAAATTGATATATACTTAGTATAATATCCCAACATCAATATATATCATTAATATAACCTATAGTTCATCATAAGCATTCATTTCACAATATATAACAATATTCACGGTAATAACTTGATAATTACCGAATAATTAACAAATAATTTCTAAAATTCTAAATAAATTCCAACATCATTAAACATTATATTATAACATTGTAACATCATAACATCAACCAAACTAATTTAAATCGTCACCATATGAGCTTGTAAGCTCTCGGCTTTTCGATTTTATTTAGTATTTGGTTTTCAAAATTCTAATAATTATATACTATGTTTATACACTATAGTATAGTAATATAACATCATAATATTTATCAAAACTAATTAAATCATCACCTTCAAGAGCAACAAGCTCACGGTTTATTTGATTTAAAATAGTATTTGATTTCAAAAATTCTAATTAATTCACACAATGCATAAATAATATACTAAAGCATTAAAACACCATTACATGTTCAAAAATAAAATCATACACCAACCTACCCAACCATCAAGCTCACGGCATTTTTGAAAATTTAATCATATGTTTTCAAAATTCTAAATAAATCATATAACATATAAACAATACATTAAAGCATTAATATGTCATCACAAGCTTAAAATAAAATTATACACCAAGGTATTAAGCTATATATGTCTCTCGGTTCTCGAAAAATAACTAGGGTTTTCCAAAAAATTTAAATAACATACCATGGGTTTAAAACATATCATAGATCAATAATCCATCTTAGAAAATACTTGGAAAGTAATCGGTCATCATGAAGAATTTTATACATTTTCAAAATAATTTTAAACATTATCCTATGGTTCGAAAATTCATATATACATGCTAGATCCATTCAAAATTAAATAAACAATACCATATGTTTATTCTAACATATATTCACATATTTGGAAATAGAAATCATCAAGAACAACATATCTCATGCTCTAGAACATTAAAACACATATGTATACATATATAGAACATTCGAACATACATAAATATATACAAGAGCATGCTCGATTTTTCTTGTACAAAAGAGGTAAAAATCGGTGCTAGGTCTCATGTTTACCTTAGATATGATATAGAATCACAAGAATATGGTATGGTATCAAGGTTTGGAGGAGAAATGGAGAAGAAGAAGGTTTCGAAAATGGGAGGGCTGCTCTCGGTTTTCTTGGTGAAGGAGAGGAAAATGGAGAGAAAAATGGAGAGTGTTGAGTGTTTGTAATGTGTGTATAGTGTAGTGGTTTGAAAGAAGAAGAGTCTCCCTATAATATCTCTCTCTCTCTCGATTTTTCTCCCAAAATGTGGATGAAATCTGCAGCCAAATGATGGGAATATAGTGATCATTAGGCTAGGCTAAAAGGGTGTTCATGGGTTGGGCGATAAAAGGTGGATCATCATGCTTTGTTTAAAGGGGTGGCCGGCGGTTTTAGGGTGTTTTAGGGGTGGTTTAATTTCATTTAATCCTAATACAAGATATATATATCACACATAATCATAGATGTATAATACAAGTCATTAAAATAATTAAATCAAGCATATGTATATTTGAAATTACTGATCAAAATTAGGAAAATAGGATAAAATTATAAATCACACCTATTATTGATACTCATGCCCAATTCGATCAAATATACATATATACATCATAATATATGATTTAGATATTAAATAATATCATAGGATAAAATTATAGCATTAATTTATGCATAAGAAACCCTAATTTCGAATATTAGGTTTCGAAAATTATAATTATAAGCTATCGAGTTTTAATGTTCCAAAAACTGATTTCATAGCTTAATAATACCCATATATATCATATTATAAAGTTTAGATACCATAGGATAATTTAATGGTGTCATTTCATGTGAAAAACCAAAGTTTATAAACTTAGGGTTTTGAAAATTTTAATACCAAAATATCGAATTTTAATAACTGAAAATTCGATTTTAATAATTAATAATACTGAAATTATATAAAATAATAATAGGAAATTAATTATTATAATTTCACGAGCATTAAACTCATTTTACAAAACGTCTCTAGGCGTTGGCGTTAACGTCTCAAAGCGTTCAAAATCGACTCATCTCAAAATGGTGCGATGAGTTCATACTTACTAAATAAATATATTCCATTTAATAAAGGAATTAAGATGGAAATTAATTCCAAGCTTCCTTTGCTCGAGAAAATTTCATGAAAAGGCGGCGTTCGATCTGCGTTTGGCGTTAAAATATATTGACGAATCATTTCGTAATATTTAAATCCTTAAATTCACAATCCTTAGTGAATTATAAAAAGGAATTCGTTATAACGATATCGTATCGAAATCACAATATTCGATGTCGTAAAAGATAATATCTGGCAAAACCACAATTACGGGTTTAGAAAACCGTGTCGTATATTCGTTTCTTTGGAATATTACATTCCACCCCTTCTGAAAATTTAGTCCGAAATTTGTATACCTCTAGAAAAATAGATCGGGTATTTTTCCTCATCGCTTCTTCAAGCTCCCGTGTGGCTTCTTCTTGTCGTGGTGTCTCCACAACACTTTGACTAATGGAATCGACTTGCTCAAGTAGTTCTTTGAACTTTGTGGTCAAGTATGGCTGGGGTTCTTCCTTATAGCTCATGTAAACTCGAGGATCACGTCGTCTTGATGAATCACGTGCTTTGGGTCGTGAGCGTATTTTCGTAATTGCGAGGCGTGAAAAACATTATGGACATTTCCTAGGTTTGGCGGAAGAGCCAACCTATAAGCTCTTGGACCTATCCTTTCTAGGATCTCATAAGGTCTATAAAGCGGGTCTAAGCTTTCCTTCGGGCCAAACGACAATCCTTTTGATGGAGAGACCTTAAGAAATACTTTGTCTCCATCCTCAAATCGTAGCTTCGGATCTCACGCGTATCGGTAAGATTTTGTCTATCTTGAGCCTCTTTTATCCTCGTCCTAATTTGTCGAGCGATTTCGATCATTTCACTCACGCATCAGGCCCTATGACTTTTCTCTCACCGACTTCATCCCGATAAAGTGGTGATCTACACTTTTGCCATCTGAGGCTTCGTGTGGGGCCATGCCGATCGTCGCTTGATAGCTATTGTTGTAAGCAAATTCAATCAGAGGTAAAATATCTTCCCATTTTGCACCTCGATCCAAAATTACGGTTCTAAGCATATCTTCTAGCGTTTGGATCGTTCTCTCCGACTGTCCATCGGTTTGTGGGTGGAATCTTTGTCTTGAAGTTTAATCTAGTACCCGATTCTCTCTGCAAGCTAATCCAAAATCGGATGTGAACTTGGAGTCTCGATCGGAGGTAATAGATTTTGGCACTCCATGTAGTCGTACAATTTCCTTAACGTCTGGTGGGCGACTTATCGGATCCATAAGTGCTTTGAATAGGTAGAAAGTGAGCACTTTTGGTAAGTCTATCCACAATTACCCATATGGCTGTGTTTCCTCTTTTCGATTTGGGTAAGCTTGTGAAATCCATCGTTATATCGTCCCACTTCCATTCGAGGATTTCCAGCGGTTGTAACTTCCGTAGGGAACGTTGGTGTAGTGCCTTCACTTGTTGACAAACAAGGCGGCGTTCTCTGAAAGCTATGTCTCGTTTCATGCCTTCCCACCAAAATTTTTCCTTGGTCTGGTACGTCTTAGTCTTGCTGGGTGGGCGGTGTAGGGCGTGTCGTGAGCCTCGCTCATGATTTCGTTACGAAGCTCTGCGTCGTCGAGGAGCGTATATCCTACCTTCAAACAATAAGGCGTTATCCGGTGCCTCTTGAAAATTCTTGAATCCTTGGACCTTAGTCTTTCTCGGATCTTTTCAACTTTTCCTCCATCCTTTGTCCCTCGACAATTCTTTTCTTAGGTCGAGATGCCGGTGTGAGTGTAGCGATCTGACTCACAATGTCTCGGGACGGTTCCACCAGTTCAATCCTCGTTCTACCAAACTCTTGTGAGTTTTTCCTCTTGTATAAAGAGACATCCTAACTTGGTATGGCTCTTACGACTCAGCGTCGGCTACTACATTCGCTTTGCGGGTGATAGTTAATACCACGATCGTAATCTTTCACTAATTCAAGCCATCTTCTTTGTCTCATATTCGGATCTCTTTGTTGAAGAAATACTTGAAACTTTTATGATCCGTGAAGATCTCACATCTCACACCATAGAGATGGTGTCTCCAAATTTTAGGGCATGAACTACATTTGCTAATTCCAAATCGTGGGTTGGGTAGTTCGGTTCGTGGGAATCCGAGTTGTCGGGATCGTAGCTATCACTTTTCCTTCTTGCATCAATACACAACCCAGTCCGGTCTTAGATGCGTCATATAGACCACGTACCCTTGTCCGCTTACGGGATGCTAGAAGCTGGTGCCTTTGGTCAATTTTTCTTTGAGTATTTGAAAACTTCGTCTCGCACTCATCGGTCAATTGAACTTGATTCCCTTAGGAGTAGGCGGGTTATTGGCCTTGCAATCTTGGAGAATCCTTGATGAATCTCCTATAGTAGCCACTAATCTGAAAACTTCTAATCTCGTCTTTGAGTCTTTGGTGATTTCCATTCTTGCGGCCTCTACTTTGGTGGATCTACTTTTATACCTTGGCGAGACACGATGTGTCGAGGAACATAACTTCCTTGACCAAAACTCGCATTTGCTAAACTTAGCAAAGAGTCTTTCGTTCTCGGGGTTTGCAAAACCGTTCTTAGATGTTCATATGATCCTCTTCATTCTTTGAGTAAATAAGGATATCATCTATGAAGACCAAAACAAATTTATCCAAAATGGATGAAATACTACATTCATGAGGTCCATGAATACGGTGGTGCATTGGTTAATCCGAATGGCATAACTATGAACTCATAGTGGCCATATCGGTTGAATGCGGTCTTAGGTACATCCTCGGACCGTATTTTCAGGTGGTGGTATCGACTTAAGATCAATTTTAGAGAATACACCGCTCGCCGCAATTGATCAAGCGGTCATCAATTACGGGTAAAGGGTATTTGTTCTTTAGTGTCATCTTATTTAGCTCCCTATAATCGATGCACATCCTCAAAGAACCATCCTTCTTCTTAACAAACAAAGCAGGCGCTCCCCGAGGTGAGACACTCGGCTAATGAATCCTAGATCCAAAAGCTCTTGGATTTGGATTTTCGAGCTCTTCTAGCTCCTTTGGGGCCATCCTATAGGCGCCCGACCTTTGGGGCTGATCACGGCTCCAAGTCGATGGTAAACTCTAGTTGTCTATCGGGAGGTAGTCTGGTAGATTTTCGAAATCGTCAGAAAATTCTCGGACAACTTCAATGTCTTCTACCGCGCTTGGGTTTATCCTCTTCGTTTAAATAAACAAGGAATGCATGGCATCCCTTACGGTTCATCATCCTCCTAGCTTGTAGTCTTGATACTATCGAATCCTCCTCCCATGCTTGATCCGGTGGAAGTGCGTGGCTTCTTGTCGAGGAAAGTGAAGCGAAATTTTCCTTTCCTTACAGAGAATCGTGGAATGATTCTTAGCTAACGATCCATTCAGGGATTATGTCTACATCGTCCATGGGTATTATGTTTAGGTCGTTAGCGAACCTTAAGTGATCTAATGTCGACTCTAGGTTCGAGCAAAAGTGGGTATGATCATAATCCCTCCTATAGGCGATGAGATTCTCATATCACGGCTTGACCTTTCGGACCTAAGGCCCGGCATTTCTCGCATGATTTTGCAATAAAGAATCGAAGCACCCGTGTCGAACAATACTATAACGGTGGGTTGAGTAGAACTCCCATACCGCCAGTTTCCTTGGTTACATTAGATTCTGCCTCCTATCGGGCGTAGGCTCTAACTGAGCAATTTGAGGTGACAGGCGCCGGTCTGGCTGATTCGGCGGTTGTTGCACGGCTTTATTCTTTGCTTATTCTTTGGCGTTAGCGGTGGTGGTTGCCCCTCTGTTGTTGCGGTGGTTCTTGCCCGCTTCTTTGTTGCGGGATTTGTTCTTCTTGTTCTTTGCCATTATTCTTGTTGTTGGAGTTGTTGTTGAGGTTGGGGTTGTTGCCATTGGAGTTGAGGGGTTGGGGTTGGAATTGCTGCGGTGGTGGGGTTGGTATATATAGCCCTTAGTGGTGAGCATTGCCGGTTGGTTCGGCCTTACATCCGAGCGTGACCTTTGGGCAATTGTTGGCGTAATGCCCGTTGCCCGCACTTGTAACGACTTACCACGTTTGCCGTGCACACCCCTTGTGTGTCTCTATGGCATCGAGGGCATTGAGGTGTCTCATTGTTCATGTGGTCCCTTCTTTGGTGGAGCATAAGCTGCTCTCTTCCAGCCTTGTCCTTGTGGCGCCGCGTCTCCTTGCCACGGGCGCTTGTGACTCGCGTCCCCATAGCTCCCGCGGTTGTTATTCCCGCGGTTGGGTTCCCATTTCCCCTTTCCTCTATCCAGTGCATTGTGTGTCTGAGATGACACCGACTTATTCTCGGTCATGGCCGCCTCAATATCTAAAGCTCGTGCGAGAGCTTCAGTGTAGGACAGGTCTCCATGGCTGGCAAGAGACATGCGTATCTCCATTCTTAGCCACCTACGAACTTTTCCGACATTTTCAAGTCGGTGTCCACGATTCGGTGCATATCTCGACATCTCACGAAAGGTGCGATCATAGTCGGTCACGGTCATCCTTTCTTGTTTTAGCGGGAAAAATTCACTGCTCCTTCTTCCTCTTATAGCTTTTAGGTATGTACTTTTCATCTGACTCCTCTTGAAATCCTCCACGAGAATTCTTCAAGTTGTTCATTGTGAAAGTTTTCTTCGGCCTCCCTGAAGTCGGTGGTCTATCGGTGGAAGGTAACACTGACGACCTTTCTGTGCCGTGCATCTTAAAAGGTAAAAATCCGTTCAATGGCCCTAACCCGTTGTTCGGCTTCTTCCGAGCTACCTTTCCGTTAAAGGCAGGAGGTTACATCTTAGAAACATTTCTTGATCCTGCGATCGGGTTGAGGTGGAGGTGGTGGTTGGGGAATTTCTTACGGCTCTTGCTCGGGATCCTACCCTTCCTCTTGGCCTTCCCGACCTCGACCTCACAGGTTCCGCTCGGATTTCTTCTCGGAGGCATCTTGCTATAAAAAGGTAATCATTAGGCACTTATTCTTTTCCCAACTCATCATACACCAACACTATTATGGCCTTATTGTAAAAGCGATTCCAAGCAGAATATCACTCTTAACAAACATAACTTGCATAAAAGCCTATTAGGGTCATGTATATATATATCAAAATTTTACGCCATAGGCGGGATGTTCAAAACCAGCGGTTATACAAAAGAAATAAAACATAAGTCCCGCCCACGGCCTTCCAAAAGCTAAGGTTCTAAGTCCAACACTAAAGATTAAACATAGGAAATGGAAAACAACAGAAGCTTAACACAAAAAAAAAAAAAAAATCTCCTTAAGCTTCATCAGGGTCTACATCATGCGTCCTCCCACTGTCCGTCCTCCTCGGGATCTTCCTCCTCCTCGGAGTCGTCCTCGCTGTCAGAAATGTCCATGCGGGGCAGTCCCATGGATGGACCGGCTCCATCGCTTTCCACCATCGGTATGTCTCGCAGGGGGTTAAGGCGTTCGTCGCGTTCACCCGATGCTCGTGAGTCGTGGCGGATCGGTGCAGCCACTGCGACATCTGTTACCCTCATCCGTCTTTGTCAACCGGAAGTGCTCGGTGGTGGTGCGGTGGGACCATAGGTGGTGGAGGTGGTCTTGGTGGACGTCTGGGGTGTCCGGCAGGTGGGGTGGAAATCCGGCTCTCCCAGGCTGCAGGGCGTCTTGCCTCTCTAAGCGGCGGGCCTTCCCTCGTCAAAGGAAAGGAGGCACGGCGGGTCAATCTGCCTCGGAACCTCTGTGTAAAGCCACTCTGGCGACTCGTCCCGCCGGTATACTCTCGGGAGGAGGTAGGGTCCTCTCGGTGCTGCCCGTAAATCTTTGTACACGTAAGTCGGATGACTCACGAATCTGGGCAAATCTCCCACCAAGTCGTGGCTGCCCATCGCCCGGTAGATGTAATCTCCGATATCTCTCGGCATACCCATCCAGTGCGGGGAGTATCGCTAGTAGGCGCTGGATGCCGTCATGTCGATCGCGCCGTGGGCTCGGGCGTCTCTCAAAGGCGGAGATAATATGCGAGAACTCACTTTAAGTCTTCCCAGCGCACATCCAGTGGGCGATAAATACTCACCTCCTCCTGCGGGGTGGGGTGTGGTCCAATCCTCCTCCTCGCGAGATATCTCATCCCTCCATACATCACGAACAAAACTAACATAAGTCGACTATCGTCGTCTCAAAAGCGGCAAGGATATCTTAAGCGTAGCGTGAAGCAACTAGATAAGGTCAAGCAAGTCTATAAGGTAGGCAACATCATACTGCACAATACTTACCACAACTTACCTTCTTAGTCTTACCCAAGCGTATACATAAGCCAACAACATCTTAATATAAGCTACGAGATCCTTATTCATACCAAACACTCGAACTAGAGTTCAACGGACTCTATCGTATTCTGGAGGCAGAATTAGGGATTCTGTTCTTCATAACAAATGAAGATCAGTGCGTTAGAGTATGCGGGTGAAAACCATGCGTAAATCGGAGTCTAACGAGAGATCTAGCTAAAACAAAATTTCTGCGCAGTGCAGGAAATTTGCGCGATCGTGCCAAATTGCAAATCGAGGCGTATGTCGGCGTGTCGTCTATCGCCTTCGGGTTTTATGTTGAGGCTGAACATTCTGAAGCCGTAAGTGACGTCCATGTCGTGATTTGTGTCGATGCTCACTCATGTCGAAGTAGTGATGAAGTGTCGACGTTGTTCATCTTTAAGGTTGAGGTCATCCTTGTTCATCCTTCTCGCTCGTCTTTCGTCGTTCGAGCTCGAGGCCATCGTTACTCTCATTCTTCTTATCGTTCTTTGTTATCGTAAGGGAAAAGAAGTTCGTACTTCTATGTTCTTTCATGATATGTGAACATGCTCCTTAGAGTCTAAGTTCGTCTTATGATAACATATCGTTCATCATAAACAAAATTTTGGAAGTTGGAATGAGGTTTCAATTGAAATTTTTTTTGGAAATATGATTTCAACATAACAATCATAATCAACTTATATGCATATCAAAAATGGATTCATTCATCCCATGTTGATCATTCAACTAGTACCACCATGTACTTTCATATCAATACTCGAGTATTGCATTAGTTCATCTTAAAAGTATTTGGGAAAAATTTTCTTGCTCAACTTTCATTTTCATCATAAAAATTTTCATAATAATCAAATCCTTCAAAAGTCCTTCCAATTGTTCAACCATGTTAAAATTTCCATTTCATGAGTTTGAGAAAGAAATGCAGTTACCTTCTTCCCGGTTGAGCTCGATGTGATGGAGTGTTGAGGGACTCGATTGGTTTCTAGAAGTCGGTGACTCGATCTAGACTTAGAATAAAAGGTTTGGGTTTTCAAAGCAAAAGTGCTCGATACCACTACATCACGACCCACTCCGGACCAACCCGGTTGGAGGCGACTAATACTAGGAGTAGTATTTTAGGGGTTACATGGGTAAAATAAAGATGCGTAAAATAAACTAACATGCTTGAGCGAGAATATGAGGTGATGTTATAATGTTTTTGAAAAGGTTTGAGCCATCGGACCCCAAAACTTGGCACGATCCGATGGACCTCGATAGTTTGTAACATAAAGCATAAATAAAGGAGTTCGAGTATAGCGGCGGAAAGTGTGTGAATACATATATGACGATATGCATTGAGTATAACCCACAAATTGAAGTAAATCGGTCGAGGACACTTTGGACTCCTCAACACATCCCCATCATCACCATCGAGCTCAACTGCACATTTAAAACAAACATGCGGGGCTAAGTACAAGAAATTGCACTCGGTGGACTCATGCGAAAACATTTGATAATATTTGGATTCTGTTGCCAATATCGAGTAAGTCGCGAGGGTTTTAGTTAAAATGCCTTGTCTTACCAAATCATTCGGTTAAGTAAACATAGCTCGGCGAGCATTTTCTTGGTGTGTATGGTCCGTATCTCATAGTCACAATACATAATAATAATATAAATAAGCGTCGAGAGGAGGCCTCCCGTCTACGACGCGTGACCGACCGTAATCCGTCTGACCTGCGGTCGCTCTCTGCAAGCATATGTTAACACGGTATAGTTCCAACCTTCACGCCAATCCTAGCGGGCATTTATCATCCGACACGGGACCCGACATTAAAAGGTTGGGTGCTACCACAACAATTGATATAATAGTTCCAACCATCTCCACGACCCTACCGGGCATAACGGATAGGATCCATACACAAAACGAAATATTTTGGCGGTGTAATGCGGTAAAACATTTGATAACGGTTGTAGAATAAGTCTTGTAAATAAACTCATTTGGAATAACATTAAAGTCACATTTTAGTGGGGTGAAAAGGCCCACATTTTGAAGATAAAGCCCACTGGACTATGGTTTGTTGTAAAAGTCCTAGGTTCGTTCGTTCGTCAAAATCCGTCATTGCGTTTGCGTCCACGCTTTACTGGCGAGGCTTTAGTGCGTCGCTCAAGTCTCTCGAGACTTTCGAAAACTAAGATAAACTTGATATTTCATATCGATGTAGGTGAATTCATTAGTGAATTGATACGTCTCTAACTGCGTATCGATTGACTTGTTCTCGTTCTTGAGATACTTTCAACGTATAAATGCGTTTTCGATATATGGACTTCATTTGTGAAATCTTTTCTTACTAATGAGGTATCATACTCAATTAGTATATCTTACAGCGTCTTGACGTATTTATAAGCGTATAATCGTGCGTTTGACTTGAAAAGTCAGCGAAGTCGACATCGGTCGACAAAGTCGGCGATTTTGACTTTTAAATAGTAATTTCTTACTATTTTGTTTTAAAAATCGAATGTGATCGATTTGAAAGCGTAAAGTCCTATTTTCATTTATCTAGTAAATCGAGGACTTATACATATTTTCACATTTTAATAACCCTTTTTATAATAAAAAGCGTATTTTGGTTTTTAAAACGTTATAAAATGAACGTTCGTCTCAAACATAGCAATCTATGTTTATAAAATTTTGAAAAATTAAATTCTGTCCAGAATATTAATTTAGTAAATATTTTATTAATAAACTGATTTAAAAGGATTTAAAATCCTTATTAATTATCGAAAACTTCGATAATTAATTTAAAAATGTCAAATGACCTTTGAAAATTTTCTAAATTAATATAGTGCATTATTATACACTATGGTCCAGAATATGAATTTATAAAATTCATATGATATTATTTGCTATTTATTTATATATATACATATATACATTTACGGTAATTTCAAATAAATAGGGAATAATTATCCAAAAATTCCCAAAATTGATATATACTTAGTATAATATCCCAACATCAATATATATCATTAATATAACCTATAGTTCATCATAAGCATTCATTTCACAATATATAACAATATTCACGGTAATAACTTGATAATTACCAAATAATTAGCAAATAATTTCTAAAATTCTAAATAAATTCCAACATCATTAAACATTATATTATAACATTGTAACATCATAACATCAACCAAACTAATTTAAATCGTCACCATATGAGCTTGTAAGCTCTCGGCTTTTTCGATTTTATTTAGTATTTGGTTTTCAAAAATTCTAATAATTATATACTATGTTTATACACTATAGTATAGTAATATAACATCATAATATTTATCAAAACTAGTTAAATCATCACCTTCAAGAGCAACAAGCTCACGGTTTATTTGATTTAAAATAGTATTTGATTTCCAAAAATTCTAATTAATTCACACAATGCATAAATAATATACTAAAGCATTAAAACACCATTACATGTTCAAAAATAAAATCATACACCAACCTACCCAACCCTTGAAGCTCACGGCATTTTTCAAAATTTAATCATATGTTTCCCAAAAATTCTAAATAAATCATATAACATATAAACAATACATTAAAGCATTAATATGTCATCACAAGCTTAAAATAAAAATTATACACCAAGGTATTAAGCTATATATGTCTCGGCCTTCTCAAGAAAATAACTAGGGTTTTTCCAAAAAAATTTAAAAGACATACCATGGGTTTAAAACACATCATAGATCAATAATCCATCTTAGAAAATACTTGGAAAGTAATCGGTCATCATGAAGAATTTTATACATTTGAAAATAATTTTAAACATTATCCTATGGTTCGAAAAATCATATACATGCTAGATCCATTCAAAAATTAAATAAACAATACCATATGTTTATTCTAACATATATTCACATATTTGGAAATAGAAATCATCAAGAACAACATATCTCATGCTCTAGAACATTAAAACACATATGTATACATATATAGAACATTCGAACATACATAAATATATACAAGAGCATGCTCGATTTTTCTTGTACAAAAGAGGTAAAAATCGGTGCTAGGTCTCATGTTTACCTTAGATATGATATAGAATCATAAGAATATGGTATGGTATCAAGGTTTGGAGGAGAAATGGAGAAGAGAGGTTTCGAAAATGGGGAGGGGGCTGCTCTCGGTTTTCTTGGCTGAAGGAGAGGAAAATGGAGAGAAAAATGAGAGTGTTGAGTGTTTGTAATGTGTGTTGAGTGTAGTGGTTTGAAGAGGAAGAGTCTCCCCCTATAATATCTCTCTCTCTCTCGATTTTTCTCCCTTCAAGTGGATGAAATCTGCAGCCAAATGATGGGAATATAGTGATCATTAGGCTAGGCTAGAAAGGGTGTTCATGGGTTGGGCAATAAAAAGGTGGATCATCATGCTTTGTTTAAAGGGGGGTAGCCGGCGCTTTTAGGGTGTTTTAGGGGTGGTTTAATTTCATTTAATCCCTAATACAAGATATATATATCACACATAATCATAGATGTATAATACAAGTCATTAAAATAATTAAATCAAGCACATATGTATATTTCGAAATTACCGATCCAAAATTAGGAAAATAGGATAAAAATTATAAATCACACCTATTATTGATACTCATGCCCAATTCGATCAAATATACATATATACATCATAATATATGATTTAGATATTAAATAATAGCATAGGATAAAAATTATAGCATTAATTTATGCATAAGAAACCCTAATTTCGAATATTAGGTTTCGAAAATTATAATTATAAGCTATCGAGTTTTAATGTTCCAAAAACTGATTTCATAGCTTAATAATACCCATATATATCATATTATAAAGTTTAGATACCATAGGATAATTTAATAGTGTCATTTCATGTGAAAAACCAAAGTTTATAAACTTAGGGTTTTCGAAAATTTTAATACCAAAATATCGAATTTTAATAACTGAAAATTCGATTTTAATAATTAATAATACTGAAATTATATAAAATAATAATAGGGAATTAATTATTATAATTCCCTGAGCATTAAACTCATTTTACAAAACATCTCTAGACGTTGACGTTCAAAACGTCTCAAAACGTTCAAAATCGACTCATCTCAAAATGGTGCGATAAGTTCATACTTACTAAATAAATCTATTCCATTTAATAAAGGAATTAAGTTGAAATTAATTCCAAGCTTCCTTTGCTCGAAAATTTCATGAAAAGGCGGCGTTCGATCGCGTTTGGCGTTAAAATATATTGACGAATCATTTCGTAATATTTAAATCCTTAAATTCACAATCCTTAGTGAATTATAAAAAGGAATTCGTTATAACGATATCATATCGAAATCACAATATTCGATGTCGTAAAAAGATAATATACGGCAAAACCCTAATTACGGGTTTAGAAAACCGTAATCGTATATTCGTTTCTTTGGAATATTACATTATCATAAGATTTTCGAAAGTTTCAACTAAAATAACATATGTACATAATATAAAATCTAACGGTTGGATTTCAAAAATTTAAGCATGTATAGATAGGTAGTACGATTTCTAACCTTTTGATCGGAGTCGATCGTCAACGACGAACGTTTTTTTTTTTACTCAAGATCAAAGAAAGAAATTGAAAAGCTCTCACTTATTTTCCTCCCTATGCTCTCGGTTTCAAGGGTTCAAAAGTGAGAGTAAAAGTGATCTTCTCACTTAAATAAAGCTAGATGATGTCCACTTGTGCAAGAAAATATCTCACAAAAATTATAAAATTTTGTTTACACATAAGCCTCTTATTTTCGGTCCACTTGCAAGACCTAAAGATAAAGCTTTCATTTAATTACATCATCTACAATTATTATACCTTTACAACTCATGTACAATTGAAGCCTATTAATAATATGTTTTCGGCTATACTATAAATTAGGCACATCAATTTGTATTTTTAATAATTCATCTCCTTTAATAACATATTATATCATACTATGTCATATAATAATTAATTATATGCTAAAATCCAAGATCAACAATCATTATTATATAATTATGAAAATTAAAATCTTTGTGCCCATATATATAAGTTTTCGGCAATTTTAATATCATAGGGCAAAAATTATATTTTCCTCATGCTTTAATACATCAAAGAATTATGAAATCACAATTTAATACCCATATACAAGTATTTTCGGTAACTTCATAGAGGAAAAATTATTCTTGCTCTATACTACATTCAATGTATCATATATATCATTATTAAACATAAGATAATGTTAATACTTTAGGGGACATTATCCTTTGAAAAGTCAAAAGTTATACAATTTGAATTTTCAAAGCTTTCACACTTGTATCATCCATGAAATTTTCGGTCCCTACACTATAGCATGAGACAAATTTAATTATACACCTAGATACATTAATTAATGCATCCTTATCCTACACATCACTCATATAATCATAGCATATATTTTTGTACAATTTCTTCCTCAATTTTTCAACATTCTCGGCCAAAAAGGGATAAGAGGCCATCCACTTGCACAACTTGCTATAACACCTCACATTATCCTTAAAAATATCTTACAAATATAATAATTACAATACATCATCCTTTAGGTGGCAATTAAATTCAATTAACACCATGAGATCACATTTTCGGCACTTTTCAAAATATAAAACTATATATTTTATTTTCTTGTAATAAATAGCTAATATATATCTATGTGACATATTATAAGTCCTAGATGATGAATTTAATCATAGAAAAATATTTAGATCAATCTTATGTCACAAAACCCTAATTTCAAAAACTAGGGTTTTCGAAAATAGCTCATATATCCCATCTTAATTCCTTAATTCTCTAGCATTATTTTAATGATAAATAATGCTTTTATTACCTAAAATAATCATAGGAATTTAAATAATATAATTCCTTGATCCTTTGACCTACTTTCGAATCGTCTCTAAACGTTGCCGTTTAAAACTTCTTAAAACGTTAATATCGATTCTTATCTAAATTGTTCATAATAAAGTGACATTCACTTTATTTATTCATTTCTTTAATAAATAAATTTAATTCTAAGCTTCGCTGCTTAGAAATATCGTGAGATTAACTATCGAAATTAATCGACGTTTGAATAATACTGTCGAAGGAATAATAAAAATTATATTCCTTAATTCACTAATCATTAGTGAATATGATATACGAATCCTCGTATCATAAATAATCGAATTCAATATTCGATAAATTACTATTCCAATTATCGAGACGTAACTCTAATTTACGATTTTTATTATCGTAATTAAGCTTTAAATTTTTGGGGTATTACAGTTTGCCACTGCACCTGAGTTATCACAGTAAACTATGATACTCTTGGGCAAACCAGGTACCACACCTAGATCCATGAGGTAGTTCATGAACCATACAGCCTCCTTAGCAGCCTCCGAAGCGCTACATATTAGGCTTCCATGGTAGAGTCGCAATGCATCGCTGCTTTGCACTCCGCCAGGATACGGCTCCACCTCCCAAGATAAACACATAGTCTGAGGTAGACTTATTCTTATCACGGTCAGCTTGGAAATCCGAGTCTGAATAACCCAAAGGCATTAGACTATCTGCATAGTAAATTAGCATATAATCTCAAGTCTTTTTCAGGTACTTGAGTATATGCTTTACTGCAGTCTAATGAGCTTGTCCAGGGTTAGACTCATATCTAGCTACTATGCCTACCGCATAGAAGATATCGGGCCTCGTGCATAGCTTGCGTACATGAGACTTCCTACGGCGAAACGTAAGGAACTTGTCTCATTTTCTATCTCCTTTGCGATCATGGGTGATCGCTCCTTAGATAAAGGAACGCCATGTCCGAAGGTAGCAATCCTTTCTTGGCGGTCTGCATACTAAAACGAGTAATCACAAGTATCAATGTAAGGCGCCCGAGATAAGCTCAACATTTTCTTCTTGCGATCTCGTAAACCTTGATCCCAAGAATGTCTGCGCATCTCCTAAGTCTTTCATTTAAAGCGATCGGAAAACCAACTCTTTACGCCCGATAACAACTTCACATTATTGCGAATAGAAGAATGTCATCTACATAAAGTGCAAGAAATACTACATCACCGTTGACATCTAAACGATGCACACAACTTTCTCTAGGCAACTGGGTAAATCCATAGGACTTTACCACCTCGTCAAAGCGTAAGTTCCATGATCGGGAAGCTTGCTTGAGTCCATAAATGGACTTCTTAAGCTTCCACACTAGATGCTCTTCACCCTTCACCACATAACCTTCGGGTTCTGCATATAGATATCTCTACCTTCCTCAAGGTAACCGTTTAAAGCGGTTTTCACATCCATTGCCAAACCTCTAGGTTCGAGTGGGCTGCTATGGCGGAAGAATTACGATGGACTTGAGCATTGCTACAGCGAAAAGGTCTCATCGAAATCGATGCCCTCAATCTGAGTGTACCCTTTCGCCACAAGCACGGCTTTAAAAGCGAAACCTCTCCATCGAAATCTCTCTTCCTCTTGATATCCACTTACTACCTATGGCTTCCTTGCCATCCGGTAGAGGTGTCTTTCATATCATCCATAGCCGTTATGGACTCCATTTCTAAGTTCATAGTGGTGTGCCATGATCTTGCATCAATGTCTTGTATCGCCTCCTTGTATGTCCATGGGTCGATTATTACCATTCGTTTCACGGACTAAATCCAAGATTCTCCCACGAACATAAATCGCTCGGGTTGACGAACAACCTCCCACTACTACGAGGTTCTCTGAGCACAATGGCAACGGTGGGTGCGATAATTTGTGGTTCTCTATTTTGCCCAACTTCTTTGGTAGGTACCACTTATGCGGTCGGTATCTCGGTGGAACTCGACCCACTTCAATTTCTTGAAGTATCTAGTGTTGATCCCTCCCACTAGACTCGACATCTCGTACCTTTGGTCTAATCGGTGGTGGAATACGATCATCTTCTAATTCTTGAAGAATGATTTCAACTTTGGATTTATGATTTTTCATGTCGTCCTCTTCTAAGAATCGGGCATTAGTGCTAATAATGACCTTCTGATCCTTAGGACTATAGAATAAACCACCTTTCGTTCCTCTAGGATAGCCAATAAATAGCCTTGCGTCGGATCTAGCCTCCAACTTGTCAGCCTTCTTGTTCAGCACATGTGATGGACTGCCCCATATCCTTATGTGGCTTAAACTCGGCTTGCGCCAAAACCACAACTCGAAATGGGTCTCTTCGACTGACTTGGATGGTACTAGATTTAGCAAGTATGCCGCCGTTTCTAAGGCATACCCCCAGAACGAAATAGGCAAAGTTGCATAACTCATCATTGATCTAACCATTTCCAAAAGAGTCCTATTTCTTCGCTCTGACACACCATTTTGCTGTGGTGTGCCCGGTGAAGTGTCTTTGAGGTAATCCCACACTTCACTAGATAGTCCATGAACTCATTGTTGAGGTATTCGCCACCGCGATCGAACGCAGGTGACTTGATACTCTTACCTAGCTTCGTCTCCACTTCCGCCTAAAATTCTTTGAATTTCTCAAAGCATTCAAGACTTGCGGTGAAGCGGTATACGTATCCGTACCTTGAGTAATCGTCAATGAAAGTGACAAAATACTCGTACCCTCCACGAGCTTGTGTGGACATCGGTCCACACAAGTCAGAATGGATTAGCTCTAACATTTCTTTGGCTCTATGACCCTTCACTTTGAAGGGTCTGGTCAACATCTTACCTTCTATACAGGATTCGCAGACTGGGAACGGAGTAACTGTGAGATTACCCAACGCTCCATTCTTAGCCTGTCTTTGGATCCTATTTAGATTGATGTGACCTAATCTAAGATGCCAGAGAAAAGAGGTGTTATCTTGCGAAGAAAACTTTCTCTTTTTAAGGTTTTATGTAGATGCAACATAGTTATAGGTATTATGTATTGCAGAAAAAGTATAAAGCGAATTATATAATGTGCCTTCACAGATAACTTCGTCATTTCTTATGATAGAAACACCACTATCAAAAACAACTGAATATCCATGAATAAACAATTTCGAAACAGAAACAAGGTTCCGTCGAAAATCCGGCACATATAAAACGTCTTTTAAAACTAAAACTTTTTCTCAAAACATAAAGTAACATCTCCGACTGCAACGGCCTCGACTTTCGCCGTGTTGCCCATGGAGATCGTTATCTCGCCATCATTCAGCTCCCTTGTCCGCAGGAACCCCTGCAAGGTGTAACAAACATGATCAGTCACACCCGTGTCTACTACCCAAGAATGGGTAGAACAAGTTGCTAAACATGTTTCCGTCACTAAAGCAAATGGCGTACCTAGAGCCTTGAGCTTGGAGCACTTAGCCTTCCAATGCCCAATCTCACCGCACTTGAAGCATTTGCCCTTCTCCTTTGGCTTTTTCAAACCGCTGGTAGAGCCCTTTGTATTACTCCCACTCTTTTCTTTAGCCTTAGCATCTCTTGAATTCCACTTTTCCTTTTCATCTTCGATAAGCGGTGGTTTTCTTTGAGGTGCGTACTAAAGATCGCAGGCACCTTGCCCATTTTATGTTCTTCCGTTACTAGATCCTCTTGCAATGAATGTAGAGTATAACTCTTATCATAAAGGACCGCTTTATAACGAAGTTATCAAAAGACTTGGGCAAAGTGTTGAGGATCATATCGATTCTGACTACGTCATCAATATATCTTCCAACCAATTCGAGCTCTCCAAGAGATTAATCATTTGCTCTACATGGTTATGCACCGAATCGCTTTCCTTCATTGAACTTGACATTATTGATTTTGTCAAATTATGACAAGACGATTACGTCCGACTCTCATACAATTTCATAAGACTTAGCCATATCGTGGTTGCATCTTCCATCTCTTGATCTTTGGAGTTGCGAGGACTCGCACATGGTGACCAAAAGAAGGCACTTTGCCATTCTATTTGATTTGTCCCATTTCTCGTGCTCCTTGCGCTCCTCATCAGTAGATGAATTGTCTAGAGGCTTGGGACGGGGTGTAGTGAGTACAAATAGATTTTCTTCCGCAGTAAGAACATTCTCAATGTTTCGTTTCCACTTGATAAAATTTGGACCGGATAAGGGATTTTGTGAGAGCATATTGATAATCGGTGTAAGAGACATATCTGAAATCGATAAAGTAAACACATACGATCGCACATAATTCGTAACAATAATATTGTAACCTTTTGATAAAACAATATTAATTGAAACCTCCAATCGCCCAAGGAATCCCACATGCAAGCCACGCGTGTGGACGTTTACACATGAACCCCTCGACCAGACTAAAATATACCTTTTCGTCCTTTAATTTCAATCCATGTCAACTTATCCTTATGACAAATGAAATTAACGATTGGACCTTTCTAGACCACATCACTATCACAAGAAAGGGCTTCGTGGGAAGTTGTACTTGAGGTGATGTCTAAGCAATGACCACATTTTTAACAACAGAAAATGAATTCTTAGAATTAGCATACTCACTAGGACCATACCGCTTCCAATTCAAATTCTTTTGTTATCTCATTTTATATCTATCTCTAGAGAACTTATGAAAATCGCACATGCAAGCCACGCGTGTGGACGTTTACACATGAAACTCCCACTTCTCAATAGATTTAAAATGTTTTATTTAGAAATCTCATCTAACAAACTTATGATAAACAGTGCAAGCAAGCCACGCGTGTGGACGTTTACTCACAGTCTGGTATCACTTTGTTTAGAGATCAAAAGTGGAGGTCTTGACATTTTAATTTAAAAAATTAATTTATCGGTTTGCTTGCTTAGTCTTTTTGTTCAAAAGGTTTGTCCATGCAGATCACGTAATCCTAGCATGCTTTTCTATAGAACTCAACATGTAAAACATGCTCGCAGAATTCTAAAATATGCTTGAAAACGCGATAAACCTAGCATGCTTACTATGCGCACCCAATTACGAAAACACTTAAAGGTTTGTCAATGTAATTTAAACATACATATCATGCTACTGCATAATTTAAACATCCATGACATGCAATGAAAGATAAAAATAAAATAAAAACGTTCATCGTGGCCCACTCGTGGAATCTGCACTTTCCTGCCTAATCTATTACATAGAATAGCAAAGTAAAGATCTTTATAATCTTCGAAAACGGGCCTCGCGTGCGAGCGCGGACCGGATTCAGCAGGCCTCGCGTGAACAGGCACGGACGGACTTGTCAAAACGAGTTCGGCCGAAAAATGGATCTGGGCTCGGCCTCGTCATGCGGTGCGTCCGCGAGCATCGTGCACGCCTTGTGTGCCGTCGCCCGTACGCCGTGCGACCCGTCTTTCCCGTCGTCTCGATCTGGCTGCTTTCGTCTTCGTTTTACTTTTACAGATAAGATTTACAGAAAAATAAATCTAATCTAACCACGAATTTTCTCGTGGTGAAAAACAAAATCCGACAAAATAAAAACGAGCCACGATGAGCATGCATTCAAAAATAATATATTGCGCACGTAATAATCAAACGTGAATTAATCCAGCGAGCGAATATCGATCCCGTGCTCGATACCAGTGTTGGGAAAAACTATGTTTAGCCTCTCCCGAGGATCTATCTTGGATGTTTAATCCACCATACATTGATTATATTCCTAGCATGCGTCTATATAATTAATTGCAACACGTTGGGGTTTTCTCGTGTTTACCTTTGAATCTATCGGGATGAGCGGATCAAGACTCGTGCTTTGATCTTCCGGATCGTATCCGGTTGCCCAATCTCCAACGTCGGTGAGAACGATCTATGGAGAATGCTACGAAAATCACCCTCTATCCTCTCTACACTTTTTTCGAAAATTCTCTCCCAAGAACAATGGGAGTCTCGAAAATTATGATGATGATTATTAATCATTGACGTAGATTTAATCTCTTACCTCATATTTATAATGCATTACCATAATCCTATATGGAAATTACCATAATCCCATATGGAAATTACCATAATCCCATATGGAAATTACCATAATCCTTTATGGAAATTACCATAATCCAATATGGAAATTACCATAATCCTATATGGAAAGGATTATTACCATAATCCTATATGGAAAGGATCTATGTATATCCCATAAATATAATAATATCCTTTTAGGATAAAGAGAATCAAATCAATACCTTGTAGAAAGAGAGGGGCGCCGATTTCCATACTTAGCTACGGGCCTAGATGGGCCAGCCCAGGGATCAAATGCAAGGAATAAAGATGGGCCTCAAATAAATTAATTATCTTATGTTCAGCCCAGAACATAAATTAATTTATAAACATTTATTCATGCCACTAGAGAATAAATCTTGACTTACCCTTTATTATCGAAGTTGAGTCGGGCTTGCACTTAGACATTACGAATCCCGTATTTAAGATATCGAACGTCCATTAATTATTTATAGCATTACATTGCTTAAAATAATTAATATCTTTAATTCCTTAGTAGTATCACTCAACCTTATTATTGTACTTGAGCTAACTCAACTGCGGGGTTTAGTACAATAAACCTTTGAGCTCCTTAAGGGGCGTCATCATACTTAACGGATCGGTGACTCGTCTGATAAATAGCATGACATACAAGCACCGCCACCACCCAAGATCACGGAGAATATTGGGTTAGAACATATAACCCTCACCCATAACAAGTCAAAGTGATGGTCAACAACTCATACTCATCTAATACCTTATCGAGATTTAGATCATCGTAAGTCACGGGATCTAGGTTCTTCACTACTGTCGGATAGAAGATATCATCTCACCGTGATCCTTCATACGTCGAGACGTACCACCTGAACAAGCAACTAATTGAAGTCACTTCTTATCTATCTTGCGGCTACACCGACAACTCGTCCTCAAGTTGTCTCGGTGTGAAACTTTTATATCTCATTAAGCTTGACCAATCATACGGACTTACGTGATCTTCTACACAATTGTATGATCTAACTTATATATGAGATAAGGGGACACAAATATATGCAATCAAGTATTGATTCAGATAGGAGATTGTAATAGTGGTAACAGGAAACATTGTATACAAGCTCAACCAAAACTGCTTTCATTATACAAATCCAACACTTCATAGCATGGGAAATGAATGATTAAGTTGATTTTGATTAATGTTATAATGTATTAGTGTTACATTATAGTATATGAGCATTGTGTAATTTTGTTGAAATTTTATAAAAATATTTAGTATATAATGTATAGAAACCGAGACCTTGAACATTAATCCCTTGATGTAGAAATTGAATATGTTGGACCTTATGTTACAAATGTGTTATAGATTGATGTTGGGGCCTTGTATAAATTAATTAGAATTTTAGAAAATGTTTGGTGAATTTTTGAGAAAAATTCGAGAGTTACAAGGTGTAGGGAAATGATGTCCAATTTTTCTATAGCTAATGTTAATACATATTATTGATATTATGATAATATAGTATACTATATGAATTTAGAAGAATTTTTGGAAGAAGTTTTAAAATTTTAGCCAAGGAGGCCGTGAGCTATAGTTGAGGGAGTAAAGGTTTTGAATTCTTTATATCAAGAAAAATCATACATTATATGATTAGAATCTATTTTCGACCCATTGAGAATTTATGGGATTTTAGTAACATAGTTTACTATGTTTACAGCGAAACGTTATGTTAAATAACGTTAGATGTGAAAAATGATATATATTGTACAAGTTAATTCATATTAAAGAAAAATATTAATAAAGTTTATCGATTTACGTGAAAAATCGAGAATTAGGGTTTTATGAAAAGTATATGGAAATTAGATATCAAATATGTGAATAATTGGAAAGTTTATTAAGAAAGTCAAAATTGTTGACTTTTGATTTAACGTATGAAATACGTTCAATAAATACACTAATACGTGTAAAACGTATTAATTTTATAAGAAAATCTCATTGGTGAGAAAAGATTTCATAATTGAAATCTTTATATCGAAAAACGTTAGAATAGGTTGAACGTTTAACCTAAAAGGTCAAAATGAAATAGTTAAACATATCTCGTCTCTATCGAAGTACGAGAAATGTCTAGTTAAGATACGCGATTGGACGACGTATTGAATTCGTTAAGGAATTCGAATTATTAAAATATAAGTTATCAAAGTTTATTTTAAACTTTGAAAATCTCGAAAAACGTGACCGGCGTACTGAAATCGTTTTTACGTAAAGGTTTGGACACGGACGTGACAAATTGACATTGAAGGAAAATCGAGATTTAGACGATCAACAGTCCAGGTGGGCTTTATTATACTCAAAAAGATAAATTGCTTATCAAATGATTTATTTACGATGCTTTATTCGCAAGAAATGATGAGAAATGTTTATGAAATTACATGCCCAAAATGTTTATGTTTTATTTATGTATCCTATCCATGAATGAATGAATGATGAATGTTGTTGGGTCGCTCCCAACTTATGAATGAAATCGATATCTGATCCTATGCCGGAAGGCTTATACCTGGCTAGGATTAATGTGTACACTTAATGGTGACTGTGGGAGCTGTAAGGACAATGCACGGCCGGTCACAGTGACGTAGAGGGAGGCCTCCTTCTACGGCGTTAATGATAAGGTTATGAAGAAATGAAAATGGATATGGATCATACATATAAGGAAAATGCCTGGCCAGGCGAACGTTTATGAAAATGATGAAAATGTTTAGTAAGCACAAGGCCTTTCAAATAAAACCCTTGTGTCTTACCATGATGAGGCAGTGTAATTTAAAGATGGTAAAATGTTTTTGGTATGAGTCCACTGAGTGCATTCTTGTACTCAGCCCTGCATATTTGTTTTTAAATGTGCAGATTGAGCTGGTGATGCGATGGAGCAATGTTGAGCAATATGAATGTTGTCGCTGAAAAGTTTATACCTTGATAGTACATCGTCATATGTACATATCACATGTTTTCCGCTGCAAAGAACATAAGTTATGTAGTAAAGTCCAAAAACATACTTGATATATGTATTACAGTTTAATGTTAAATGGTCTCCTTGTTTATTCATCCTTGTTTAGAGTAATAATCCCTGCTAAATTGTACTTAGGATTTAGGGGCTGTTACAACAGTATCAGCCCCAGCAACGACGCCAAAGCCGCCGGCGATCGCGACAACAACAGAATCCAGCAATGACAAGCACCCGTCGTACGCCCGGCCAGGCTAGAGCCTACGCTCTACACAGGAGGCAAAACGAACAAAACCAGGGCAACCTGGCAGGTATGGGAAAACTTTTCAACATACCTATTATACTTTTGTTCGATACGGGTGCTAGGCATTCTTTCATTTCAAAAGCATGCGTTGATATGTTAGAACTCAAACCTGAATAAACGAATCAGGAAATGAGAATCTCATCACCCATAGGAGACATTATGACTGTTACACATGCTTGCTCGAACTTAGAGTTGAACCTAGGATCACTTAAGGTTCTAGCAAATAACTTGAACATAATACCTATGGGGGATGTAGATATAATCTTAGGGATGGATTGGTTGGCCGAAAACCATTCCACGATCCTATGTAAGGAAAGAAGGATTTCGATCCAACCACCGAGAAAAGAAGCTACGAGCTTCTATGGAATCAGTATGGGGAAGAAAATCCCAATGATATCCGCGCTACAAGCAAGAAGGATGATGAACAAGAAGGGATGTCAAGCATTCCTTGTTTATCTAAATGGAGAGGAAAAGCGAAAATAAAAGTCGAAGATGTGGAAATTGTTCGGGAATTTCCAGACGTTTTTCTCGACACATTACCAGGACTACCCCTGGACAGGCAGCTAGAGTTCACAATTGATGCGGAACCGTGGTCGACTCGATGTCAGCGCCTATAGAATGGCTCCAAAGGAACTCGAAGAATTGAAAATTCAAATTCAAGAACTATCGGATCTAGGTTTTATTAGACCAAGTGTATCACCATGGGGGGCTCCTGTCCTGTTTGTCAAAAAGAAGGATGGTTCATTAAGAATGAGCATCCATTATCGAGAACTAAACAAACTGACGCTTAAGAACAAATATCCACTGCCAAGGATATACGATTTGTTCGATCAGTTAAGAGGTGCAAGTGTATTCTCGAAAATCGATCTTAAATCGAGCTATCACCAACTCGAGGCGCGACGGAAGATATATCGAAGGCAAATACGAACAAGATATGGCCACTATGAGTTTGTAGTTGTGCCGTTTGGACTAACCAATGCACCCGCCGTATTCATGGATCTCATGAATAGAGTGTTCCATCCATATTTAGACAAGTTTTTTCTTAGTCTTCATAGATGATATTCTCATCTATTCGAAGAATGAGGAAGAACATAGAGAACACTTGAGAACGGTTTTGCAAACCTTAAGATCCGAACGACTTTATGCCAAATTCAGCAAGTGTGAATTTTGGCTTAAGGAAGTAATGTTCCTTGGACACATTGTGTCGGCAGAAGGAATAAAGGTGGATCCTGCAAAGGTAGAAGCAGTACAAGGATGGAAATCACCGACAACTCAAAATGAAATCAAAAGTTTCCTAGGACTAGCTGGCTACTATCGGAGATTTATTGAAGGGTTCTCCAAGATAGCGAGGCCAATGACACAGCTACTCCGAAAAGGAATCAAATTTACTTGGACGGACGAATGCGAGGCGAGTTTCCAGAAACTTAAAGAAAAGTTAACTAGTGCGCCGATACTAGCAGTTCTAGATGCGAATAAAGAGTATGTTGTCTCTACTGACGCTTTCAAAAATGGACTTGGTTGCGTATTGATGCAAGAGGGAAAGGTAATAGCTTATGCATCACGACAACTTAGACCACATGAGTTAAATTACCTAACTCATGACTTGGAACTGGCAGTTGTAGTACACGCACTAAAAATTTGGAGACATCACCTTTATGGAGTGAGGTGTGAGATCTTCACCGATCATAAAAGTTTGAAATACTTCTTCGAGCAAAGAGATTTGAACATGAGACAAAGGAGATGGCTCAAACTGGTAAAAGACTACGACTGTGGTATAAACTATCACCCAGGGAAGGCTAATGTAGTAGCTGATGCCTTAAGTCGTAAAGGTCAATCAAAATTAGGATGTCTCTTGACAAAGGAAGAAAAACTCATTGGAGATTTTAAGAAAATGGCGATTGAAATAGTTGAACCACCGAAGACAATCATGAGTGATGTTGCTACACTCACAATGATGTCTGACTTAAGAAAAAGGATCATAGATGAACAAAGAAAGGATGAAAATTGGAAAAGATAAGAGTCAAGGTGAGGGCTGAAGGAGTAAAGGATTTTAAGGAGGCACCCGATAATGCTATATTGTTTGAGGAAAGGTTATGCATTCCAAACAATAACGAGCTGAGAAATGAAATCATGAGTGAAGCTCATGATACACCTTATACCGCCCACCCAGGCAGCACTAAGATGTATCAAGATTTACGAGCAAAGTTTTGGTGGGAAGGAATGAAACGAGATATAGCCTCTTTTGTCGAACGTTGTCTCGCTTGTCAACAAGTGAAGGCACTACACCAACGGCCTTATGGGAAGCTACAACCTTTGGAGATACCCGAATGGAAGTGGGATGATATAGCAATGGATTTTGTAACGGGTTTACCAAAGTCTAAAAGGGGAAACACTGCTGTATGGGTAGTAGTGGATCGCCTTACCAAATGTGCTCATTTTCTGCCTATTAGAACTACTCATGGATCTGATAAGCTATCCCAATTGTATATAAAGGAAATCGTACGCCTACATGGAGTACCAAAATCGATCACGTCTGATAGAGATTCAAAGTTTACTTCAAGATTTTGGACTAGCTTATAGAAAGAATTGGCCACGAAACTGAATTTCAGCAAAACTTTTCATCCACAGACCAATCGGCAATCTGAAAGGACAATCCAAACACTTGAAGATATGTTGCGAACAGTAGTGTTGGATAGAAGCGTCACTTGGGAACATGTTTTACCACTCATTGAGTTCGCTTACAATAATAGTTATCAAGCAACAATTGATATGGCCCCATATGAAGCATTGTATGGAAAGAAATGTCGATCACCGCTTTATTGGGATGAAGTGGGTGAAAGAAAAATTTTAGGGCCTGACACAGTAGAAGAGATGATTGAAATTGTTCTCCAAATTAGGCAAAGAATAAAAGAAGCTCAGGATAGACAAAAATCTTATGCCGATACACGTAGATCTGAGCTACACTTTGAATGTGGCGATAAAGTTTTTCTTAAGGTCTCACCATCAAAGGGGATTATAAGATTCGGAGTGAAAGGAAAGTTAAGACTGTTTTGCATGTTTTTGTTTGGTTTTTCTTCGTTTGTTTTTGACGTTTTGATTCCTTTTTGGTTATATTAGAATATCTTTTTATTGGAATCATGATCGTTTTGGTTTTGTTTTGGTTTTGTGTAGGGAATGATCATGTTAAAGCATTTTGAGCACTTAAGCGCACCCAAGCGCCGGACTCGGCGTAGCCGGCGCTGGGTGCGCGTTGCCTCGTGAGAGCGCGCTCGAGAAGGCCGCGTCCGGCGCTTCATATCCGTCCGGCGCTGGGCGACCTCATCCGCGAGCGCCCGCGTCCGGAGATTCAATGCGTCCGGCGCTGGACGCCTTAATGTACGACTCGTCCAGAGAGTCATCGCGTCCGGCGCCTCATATCCGTCCGGCGCTGCGCGAAGAGTTGGAGTTCGTCCAGAGAGTCATCGCGTCCGGTGCCTCATATCCGTCCGGTGCTGCGCGAAGAGTTGGAGTTCGTCCAAAGAGTCATCGCGTCCGGCGCCTCATATCCGTCCGGCGCTGCGCGAAGAGTTAGAATTTGACCAGAGAGTTATCGCGTCCGGCGTTGGCTTCCGTTTCAAAGCATTGACGCGTCCAGCGCGCGCTTCGAGTCCGACGCTGGGAGAGGCACTTCTCGCCTTGTTTTTAAGCGCGCGCGTCCGGCGCTTCGATCGAGTCCGGCTGCGCGTTATTTTTTTCGTGCACTATATATATGTTCTTTTAAACGTGAAACCCTACATTTCATTATTTTTAGTTTTTCGTCTTTTTGGTTCGAGAGCTTCCAGACGAGATTTTTCTCTCTTTCTTAGTTCAATATTATTCATTTTCTTGTCTTTGAATTTGATTCAAGAATTATTCTAAGGATTATTGAATTCGTACTCTGAAGTTTGATTATCAATTTCATCGTTCGTTTGATTCATAAGTTTCTTCTATTGCTTTATTCCGTTTAATCTTTTCGTATTTGATTGTTTTTAATTCCTATGTTGGTTATGATTAGTATTGATATTCGTCTAAGTAATTTTATCTTCCGATTAATCTTTTCCATTCATGTCTAGGGTTTATAATTTCGATTACATGTTCTTCAATTTAGGGTTTAATTCTTGCCTAGATAATTTATCTGCTTTGTCAATTTTCGCCTAGTTAATTCGTCTTTCATTCTTTAATATTTTCTTGCCTAGGTAATCTATCAACCCCCTTTTGAGATTAGAGTGTTTAGGAATTTAATTGTTTTTGTATGGCAACTTAGTAACGCCCTGTTAAGTTTTCCTTGAGAGACGACTGGGGTTAACTTTTCCTACTATAACACCTCATCCGATTGTGAGTCAATTAAGAGTATACTTTTGATTGAGACAAATTTTGGCGCCGTTGTCGGGGAAAACTTTAGGCGTTTATTAATGTTGCATGTTTTTCGTTTTTATTCTTCTCCTTGCCTTTCTGATTTTGTACCGCAATTGCGTTTGATCTCGTTTGTTGAGTGTTGTGTATGCAGGGACGCCGAAGCCTAACTCCTAGATTGGAATCCCCGTTGAAGTACACTCGCAAACCAAGAAAACTACGACTGCCTAGTGTGGCGGATTTTGATTACTCCGATTGTGATAGCTTCTGTGAGGACAGTTCTCTCATGCTTGAAGGAGGATTTACTACCGTCGAGAATTTATTGTTTGAAGAATCTCCACTAAGGACCATGGGTGACCGACAGAACAATAATCATGACAACAATCATGGGGCTGCCCCTCGCCTGATGGGGGATTACTTCCGCCCTAAGATAGGGGAGACTACTAATCCTATCGTGTTGTGCCTGCGGCACGTGGGTATGACTTGAAGCCAAATCATTTCAACCTCATTCCCACCTTTCATGGCATGGCAAATGAGGATGCCTTAAGTTTTATCAGAGAGTATAATCAAGTGGTGCAGTCATTCCCTCTGTTTGGCCTGAACGAAGAACAGTTGAAGATGCGTTGTTTCTCCTGTTCCTTGAAGGATAAAGCCAAGTCTTGGCTTATGAGCTTTCCAGCCGACTTTCTGACAAATTGGAACTCTGTGGTGGAGCAGTTCATGTTGAGGTTCTATCCACAGCAGAAGACCAAGGATCTTCGATCAAAAATTATGACATTCAAGCAGGATCTAGATGAGCCGTTCCATGAAGCGAGAGAAAGATTCAAAGAACTTCAAAGGCAATGTCCACATCACATCTTCCCGTTGGTTCTTTTGTGCCAATTCTTTTATGACGGGATCCTGAAATCCGATCAGGAAAAGGCTGACGACGCAGCAGGGGGCAACATAGCTCATATCACAGCCGAGGCTCTTGACGAAATCTTTGACGTTATGGCGAGCAATTCCCTCCAGAAGGCATCTAGTATGCACCGATCTTCTGTCAACTCATTGGAGCCTGGATCAGATTTGACGAGGCAGATGGCGCAACTCATGCGAGAGATGAACGAGATGAAGATGAAGCAGGTTGAGTTCCCTTCACCACCCCAGGAGTTCGCTGCTCCTTCGCAGGAGTTCGGCGCACCTCCACAGGAATTCTCTATGCATCCTTGTGGAATTTGCATGGAAATGGGACATACTGCGGATATTTGCCCTACTATGGGAGCGCTCGTCTATGAAGGCGGAGTAGAGGCTTATGCTATGCAAGGTTTTCAGCCTCGACAACCTTATGAGCCGAGGCCGACCTATGAGCAAAACCAAAGAAGAATACAACTCAAGGTGGAAGAACCAGAGCCAAGGTCGTGGTTGTGTTCAAACTCACGACTCGACGCCTCCTACACAACAAGACCCACCGCAAGAAGAACCACACTCAGCGGATCCGCCAAGCAAAGAAGCTTATGGTCGCAGATGTCGATATCCGCAGCAGCCCATATCGACACCGCCTTACCCACAAGATCCTTACCAGCAGCAGCAGCCTCGCGCAGCAGCAGCATACCACCGCCTCCGCCGTAGCGATACCCTCAGCGGCCTCCGCGCGCGCAAGAATTTCCACGTGGTCCCCGCAATCTCGGCAGATTCCTGCTGAGGATCCTCTCGGTGCCTACATCGCTAAGAACAATCAGAGGAATGAAAGTACGGAGGCGACGATGAGGCATCTTGAGGAAACTATGGGTCAGATTGCCACTTCTCTTAATGAGATGAGGCAGCAGAGTGAAAAGAACAAGTTGCCCGGGCAAGCTCATCAAGCTCATGCCGTGACGGTGCTCCGAAGTGGAAAGGTTATCGATAACATGGTGACTATGCCGACTCCTATACCTTCACCGGCACCCACTGTCGTTGTTGATCAACCTCATGTTGAAGAAGAGGTTCCTGAGAAGAAAGATGAGAGTGAGTTGCATAAAGCCGCCAATCCGTATGTTCGGCCGGGATAATCTTCAAAGACTTTGTTCAAGCCCCGGTCCCTTATCCCCATCGGTTGTGAATGCCAAGCGGGACCAACAGTTCGTGATTTCTACAAGTTCTTGTCTCAAGTACACGTCAACCTGCCTCTGCTGGACGTCATCCGGGCTGTCCCCGCCTATGTGAAATTCTTTAAGGAGCTCACCTCCAAGAAGAGGAACTGGGGAGACATTGCCAATGTGGTCGTCTCCGAGACGGCTAATTCAATCATGCAACTTTCCCTTCCACCCAAGCTTCGCGATCCAGGTAGCTTTATCATTAAGATTGCTATGGGGAATGGGAAAGAGGCCTTAGGTATGATTGATATGGGGGCGGGAATTAATTTAATGCCTTATTCTATCTTTCAAGAATTAGGTCTTAAGGAATTGAAACCCACAGGCATGACCCTTCAATTAGCTGATAGATCTATGAGATACCCCAAGGGGGTAGTGGAAAATGTTATGGTTAATGTGGGGGGTCTGATAATTTTGATGGATTTTGTGGTCTTGGAAGTTGGGGATGTACGGGAGGATGGTAGGTCACACACTATTCTCCTCGGTAGACCGTTTATGGCCACCACTAATACCATGATAGATGTTAAGAGTGGTCTTATTAATATGACTGTTTTAGGGACCACGGTTATATTTTCTGTGAGAAATAGCCTTAATGCCCCTACTGCTCATTATATTGATGATTGTGCTTTTGTCGATGCTATTGAGCCCTTGGTCGAGAATGTATTTTTGCAGCACACACAACAAGAGGTCTTCATGGGATCGGCCGACGAGCAAGAAGTAGCACGTGAGCTGGCAAGCTTCCCCGAGCCATCTGTTGAACTCAAGGAGCTTCCAACGCATTTGAAGTATGTGTTCTTAGAGGAAGGGAGAGCCAAGCCAGTGATCATCTCCTCGACTTTGGCCCGGTATGAGGAAGATGCGTTGATTGGTGTTTTGAAGTGGAACAAGCTTGCCTTCGGGTGGAGTTTGGCTGATATCCGTGGCATTAACCCCGCCACATGTATGCATCGCATCACCTTGGAAGAAGGAGCTCGCCCAACGAGAGACGGACAAAGGAGGTTGAACCCTGTGATATCTGAAGTAGTGAAGAAGGAGATCTACAAACTCCTTGGCGAAGGCCTCATCTTTCCTGTCGCCGATAGTGAATGGGTGAGCCCCGTGCATGTAGTGCCAAAGAGGGGGGGCATTACTGTTACTGAAAATAGCAAGGGGGAGTTGGTGCCAGTCCGAGCCACCACGGGATGGCGCATGTGCATTGACTACCGGAAATTGAATGCCGCCACCAAAAAGGATCACTTCCCTCTACCCTTCATTGATCAAATGCTTGATAGGTTAGCCGGACACGATTTTTATTGATTTCTTGACGGTTTGTCTGGATATTATCAGGTTGCCATAGCTCCGGAAGATCAATCCAAGACGGCGTTCACGAGCCCGCATGGGACATTTGCTTACCGCCGTATGCCATTTGGACTTTGCAATGCACCTGGAACCTTCCAACGGTGCATGATGTCCATCTTCTCAGAAATGATCGGTGACTACATGGAGGTATTTATGGATGACTTTTCTGTTTTTGGCTCGTCAATTGATGACCGTTTAGCTAAGATTGATCATGTGCTTAATAGATGTGTCGAGAGTCATTTGACTTTAAGTTGGGAGAAGAGTCATTTCATGGTTAAGAGTGGTATAGTACTCGGACACTTGGTTTCTCATGATGGGATTGAGGTAGATAGGGCCAAAATCGATGTTATAGGGAAATTGCCCCCACCTGTTGACGTTAAGGGGATTAGGAGTTTCTTAGGGCATGCTGGCTTCTACCGTAGGTTTATTAAGGATTTTTCGAAAATCTCTCAACCCTTATGTCGTTTGCTTGCCCAAGACGTGCCATTTGTGTTTAATAATGATTGTATGCATGCTTTCTCTGTGTTGAAAGAGAAGTTGACTAGTGCCCCCGTGGTTGTAGCCCCGAACTGGAATGAACACTTTGAGATTATGTGTGATGCTAGCAATCATGCTGTAGGGGCTGTTTTAGGGCAACGTGTTGATAAGATGCTCCGTGTAATTTACTATGCTAGTTCTACCTTGAATCATGCGCAGGTGAATTACACGACAACTGAAAAAGAAATGTTAGCTGTGGTTTTTGCTTTAGAAAAATTTCGCTCATATATCATAGGTTCTAAAGTGATTGTTCATAGTGACCATGCTACTTTAAGGTACTTGTTAACCAAACCTCAAGCCAAGCCTAGGTTGATCCGTTGGGTTCTTCTCCTTCAAGAATTCGATTTGAAGATTAAGGATAGGAAAGGGAGTGAGAATTGTGTGGTGATCATTTGTCTCGCCTTAAATCCCAGTGTTAAACTTTTGCATGAGACTGTTGCTAATGATTTTCCTTATGAAAATGCTTTTGCGGTCTCATCTTCCCCATGGTTCGCTGACATTGTGAATTATCTTGCTTGTGGGGATATGAGACCTGGTCTAACCTTTCAGGAAAGGAAGCGTTTTCTAACCTTGTGCAGGCAATATTTCTGGGATGAGCCATATCTGTTCAAATTCGGGAAGGATGATGTGATCCGTCGATGTGTGCATGAGGAAGAGCAATTTCAAGTGTTGGAAATATGCCATAATGGTAATTATGGAGGGCATTTCGGCGGACAAAAGACTGCGTTCAAGGTCCTCCAATCGGGATTCTACTTGCCATCATTGTTCAAAGACGCCCAAGCGTTCTACCGTGCTTGTGATCGATGCCAACAAGACGGATCTATAGGTGCCGGAATGAGATGCCCTCAATAATATTCTTGTGGTAGAAATTTTCGATGTGTGGGGAATCGATTTCATGGGACCCTTCCCTAAATCTTTTGGTTTTGAATATATTCTGCTTGCCGTTGACTACGTGTCCAAGTGGGTCGAGGCTATCCCCACTAGGACATGTGATTCTTACATCGTTTTGAAGTTTGTGTAGGAGAATATACTGTGCAGATTTGGTTTTCCCAAAGCAATCATTAGTGATGGAGGAAGCATTTTTGCAACAAGTTGTTCGAGAAGTTGATGAAGAAGAGTGGGATTAACCACAAGGTGGCGACGCCTTATCACCCACAGACATCGGGACAAGCCGAGACTAGCAATCGGCAAATCAAGGGGATCCTAGAGAAAATGGTCCACCAAATTACCCGATGCATTATGGGCATACCGCACCGCATACGAAAGCAATCTTGGAATGAGTCCTTACCGTTTGGTGTTTGGGAAGGCGTGCCATCTTCCGATGGAGATCGAGCACAAGGCCTTGTGGGCAATTAAAACCATTTCTTTGGAGATGCAAGATGCTTCCAAACGCCGGATGTTACAACTCTAAGAGCTTGAATAATTACGCAATGAGGCATATGAAAATGCCCGAATTTACAAAGAAAAAGTGAAGGCCATCCACGACAAACACATAGTGCACAAGGATTTGAAGCCCGGTATGAAGGTTTTATTCTTCAATTCCCGACTGAAGCTTTTTCCCTGGAAGTTAAAGTCTCGTTGGAGTGGCCCGTTCATCATCATGGAAGTGAAGCCGTATGGTTCGGTTGTGCTCACTAAAGAAGGTTCAGACGAATCGTTCGAGGTCAATGGTCAACGTGTGAAGCTCTATGTAGAAGGGGGTCCGACCTCCTTCACGGTGGAATCTATTGCCGTCGTTGATCCTTTATCATCATGATTTATTCGTGTCAAGCTAATGATAGTAAACAACCGCTTCGTGGGAGGCAACCCACGTTTCTTTATGTTTTGTTCGTGTTTTTCTTTGGTTTTGTCTTTGTTTTGTGTTTTGATTTATTTTTGTGGTTTTATGTGGTGCAGGATGAGGAGTTATACTTTCTAGAAATGAATTTTGGATCGAAAAATTCGAAGCAGGCGTAATCACGTCCAGGGAGGTACCCCAGGCGCCGGACGCGACGAAACCGGCGTTGGGGTACGAATCATCAGATTGGTCAGAAAGCTCACCCAGCGCCGGACGCGACGAAGCGCCGGACGCGGGGTGACTCAAAACTTTGTCAGCGAAGCACACCCAGCACCGGACGCGAGGAAGCGCCGGACGCAGGGTGTTCAACAAAAGTGGGCAGCGAAGCACACCCAGCGCCGGACGCGGCGAAACCATTGCTGGGTGCGAAACTAATATTGGGCAGTGAGCTGACCCAGCGCCGGACGCCATGAAACCGGCGCTGGGTCCATTTTCGATTTGATTATCTCTTTAAATATATATATATATATATATATATATATTTATATATATACGTGAATTAGGGTTTATATCTCTCATTTGCGCCGCTTATGCTCTTTCTCTCTCGCGCAGCCTCTCTCAGATCAAATTCATCTCCCGCCGCCGCTCCATAGTTTCCGGTCCGGCGCCCCATTGACGTCGCTCGCCTCGCCTCCCTCAGCGTCCTTCCGTCCGGCGTTTCCGATAAACGCCGCGCGCCCAGCGCCTGATCACCTTCTCCGTCCAGCGCCTCGCCCCCAGCCAGCGCCACACGCCGCACCCCTCGCTCATCCCCATCCCGTCCGGCGCCACCCATTCATCCGGCACCGTGCACTCGACTTCCGTCCAGTGATTCCCTCTGTGTCGCGTGCTTCTCACCGCTTTGTTCCCCTCCCGTCCGGCGCCTCGCGTTCGTCCGGCGTTTCCTGAAAACGCCACGCATCCGGCGCCTCACGTTCGTCCGGCTCCACACGCCTCGCTTCCGACTCCGTCCGGCGCTCCCTCTCCGTCCGGCGCCGCATCTTCACCGCAAGCCTTGTTCCTGTGCTCAGCTCATTTGGAAATTCAGTGCCCTCTTCAACGTGCTTCATTATGGTTCGGACTAAGAATGCGGCTGGGTCAAGATCTCGCCATCCACAAGCCGATGATGTTCCTATGGAGGAACCAGAGGAGGATATTAGCATTATGTACTCTGCCACCTTCCCAATTTATAATCCGGTGGAAGGTACACACTATCGTCGTTTTGCATTTCAAGAAATCACATCTCCACGTCAATTCAACTGGCAATTGATGCAGAGTCTAGGTCTTGAGGATAGGGTTAAGAAGTATTTGAAAAATTTGGGATTGCTTCAATACGCTTTGATGGATTTACCTGGTTACAACCCATTATTGCTTGAATTTTACTGTACGATGTGTATTGATGATGAATCTGATTCCTTGTCTTCTCGTCTGTTGGGGCAAGAATATGTTAGTTTTCGACTTTTGGTGCACGTGGTGTACCCCATTCTTTCAATGTTAGAGTGGCCTGGAAGGAACTATCAGGATTTAGTAACTGGTCATCAGTTGGAATGTCGAGTGGGTTTATCAAGGATGAAGCTTTGGCAATGGTCCACAAGTTCATAGCTTTCAATGTTTTTGGAAATGAGCAGGCTAATAAGGTGAATACTGCCGAGGTCTTCCTGCTCACATGTGCTGTAAAGAAGACGAAGATTTCGCCAACATATTTTATTGGGGACCACTTGCAACTGGTCCAACGGCGTAAGAAAAGTCGACCAACCCTGTGCCAAATACCTACTAGTCTGGCAGTGAACTTAGGGATCATAAATAGCGATAGACAACCGCCTGTGCGAAGATCGATTAGATCTAAGATGATTGATCTTAGTGAGTCATTGAGGCGACCTTTTGCATATAACGAGACTACTCGTGCCTCACAATTTGAGAAATTGCGTGAAGAGATATATGCTACTGCGATGCACGCAAAGCAGCCCAAGAAGCCGAGGCAACCCAGCGGTGATGCGGGACCATCACATGCACCTTCGGGTGATATGATCATCTATGATACCACCGTACCATCCGACGAGGAAGGCGACCAGCAGGCCGATGCAGGAGGGGATACAGAGTCTCTTCCGAGCGACACCGATCCTAATCATCCGCCGTTCCCTTCCCAGCAATACGCATCGGGCCAAGGTATAGTTCTTTTCGTGAGGAGTTTGGTCGATTTAGGAGTGAATTGGTTGGCCTCGACGAGTTCGTCCAAGACATAACTTCTCGGTTTGATCAAGCAAAATCAACGTCTTAATAGACAGAATCAATTGTGGCACGAGCAGAACCAGCGCTGGAACACGTATAACCAGCAGATGATTGAGCAAAATCAGCGCATGGCTGCTCTTGAGGCTCAGTGGAACGCGTGGACTGCATTTCATGGCGCTCCTCCTCCACCACCACCTTCTGACCAATAGTGATTCTTCACTGTTGGAGCGTTTGTGTTTTTCCTTTTTGTTTGTGTTTCGTTCGTTTTCCTTGTTTCGTTGTTTTGCTTATCTCTGTTTCCTGTTTTTGTAGGTTTTGTTCTTTGTTGATCCCCGTCGTTCCGTTTCTTCGCTTTCAGGGAAGTTTCCTCTACCTTTCTCTTATTTATTTATCTGCAATGAGGACCTTGCCTGTTTTAAGTGTGGGGGTTCTTTCCGTTTGGTTTGTTTTATTTGTTTTCTGCCGTTTCTATCTTTGTGGTGTTTTGTCGTTTCTTAACTTTTTGTTTGGATTAGAAATGATTTTATCTTCTTGAAATCAATGGTGTATGAAGAATTATGCCTTAAGTTGAATTAATTGCGTTTTGATCTGAATTTCTTTGCATCTTTGTATATGGTTTTTAGTTTGATGAAACTTAGGTGTCAATTTAAACTGTGGGACATAATTAGAAAGCTGTGTTTAGACAAGGTATGTGATCGGATGTCATATGCTTCGTAAATGGAACACGTCTCTTGTACGATCTTTCAAGAAAAAGTGGACAAAAAAAAAGGAGAAAGAATGAGAAAAGAAAAGAAAATATGTCGTTGTTGTGAAATAAGTGGGCTTAAAATTCGAATAAGGGGCTCTACCCCTCTTGCTTGTGTTGTCTCTCGAATTGAGACTCTTTGCTATGGGTATAGATATCTACGTTAGGATACTCGAGTGTACAACTTGAAGGTTCCACCTAACGATTATTGTCCTATAATCGGTTTTAAGTTCCACAAGATCTTATTTGTTTTGTCATTTGGGATATCTTACATGAAAGGGAACTATATAAGTTGTATATTGATTTCTGAAATCATGTTGAGTCGAAGCACAACTATTCTATGATAAGTCACATGTTTGAATTGATGAATGAGGATCATTGTATTGAGAACTATATTATTGAGATGCATTGAGGGGATGTGAATATGTGATTGATTCTATTTGAAGTATTGATTCTATGTGTACCATTCCTTTCAAGAAAATAAAATTTGCTCGAGGACAAGCAAAGAGTTAAGTGTGGGGGTGTTTTTTTGCATGTTTTTGTTTGGTTTTTCTTCGTTTTTTTTTTACGTTTTGATTCCTTTTTGGTTATATTAGAATATCTTTTTATTGGAATCATGATCGTTTTGGTTTTGTTTTGGTTTTGTGTAGGGAATGATCATGTTAATGTTGGATTTGTATCTTGGCAGCGCTTTGGTTGAGCTTGTATACAATGTTTCCTCGTTACCACTATTACAATCTCTATCGATTTGAATACTTGATTGCATATATCATGTCCCTTATCTCATATATAAGTTAGATCATACGATGTGTAGAAGATCACGTAAGTCTCATATGATTGGTCGAGCTTAATGAGATATAAAAGTTTCCTGTGAGGCGACTTAAGGACGAGTTGTCGGTTTGAGGCTGCGGTATAGATAAGTGACTTGACTTAGTTACTTGTCTATCTGCACGCGTCTCGGCGTATTGAAGGATCACAAAGTGAGATGAGTTCTTCTTCGACCGTCGTGAAGAACCAAGATCTCGGTGACTTACGATGATCTAAACCTCGATAAGGTATTAGGTGAGTATGAGTTCTTGACCATCACTTTGACTTGTTATGAGTGAGGTTATATGTTCTAACCAATTCTCCGCGTCTTGGGTGGTGGCGATCTTGTATGTCACGCTAGTTATCTCAGTCGAGTCACCGTATCCGTTTAGGATGATGGCGTCCCATTAAGGAGCTCAAAGGTTTATTGTACTAAACCTGCAGGTTGAGTTAGCTCAAGTACAATAATAAGGTTGAGTGGTACTACTTAAGGAAATGAAGTTATTGTCGTTTAAGCGATCAGATTGCTATAAATGTTTAATGGACGTTCGATATCTTAAATCTGAGGATTCGTAATGTCTAAGTCTGCAAGCAGACTCAACTTCGGTAATAAAGGGTAAGTCGACATTCTTTCTCTAGTGGCATGATCGAATGTTTATAAATTAATTTATGTTACGGGCCAACATATGATAATTAATTTATTTGAGGCCCATCTTTATTCCTTGCATTTGATCCACGGCCGGCCCGTCCAGGCCACTTTAGCTAGAGGAAAATCGGCGCCTATATGCTCCCATTGGCAAGATTTTATTCTCTTTATCCACAAGGATATTATTATATTTATGGTATATGCATAGATCCTTTCCATATAAGATTATGGTAATAATCCTGAGAGTATGGAAATAATCCTGAGAGTATGGAAATAATCCTAAGATTATGGTAATATTCCATATAGGATTATGGTAATATTCCATATAGGATTATGGTAATATTCCATATAGGATTAAGGTAGTGCATTATAAATATAAGGTATGAGATAAAGTCTAGGTTAATGCTCATTAATTAACACACAAATTTTCGGTAATCTCATAATATTTGAGAGAATTTTCGAGAGCTTGGTGAGAGCATTGGGTGATTTTCCGAAGCATTCTCCATAGATCGTCCTCACTCGACGTTGGAGATTGGGCAATCGGGATACAGTCCAGAAGGTCAAAGCACGAGTCCGATCCGTTCGATCCGTTCATCTCGTTCCATCGACCTCTTCAGATCCAAAGGTAAACACGTGAAAACCCCAACGTGTTGCGATTTATTTATATAGACGCATGCTAGGTTTATAATCAATGTATGGTGAATTAAACACCCAAGATGGATCCTCGGGCGAGGGTTAACATACGTTTTCCTACATTGGTATCGAGCACGGGATCGAAATCTTGGCTCTGTTGGATTAATTCACGTTTGATTATTACGTGCGTTTATTTAATTGTGGATCATGCTGCTCATCGTGGCTCGTTTATTATTTTGTCGGATGTTGTTGTTTTCACCACGAGAAAATCCGTGGTTAGATTAGATTTTTATGTAAATCTTATCTGTAAAAGAAGAACGAAGAGCGAAAGAACGAAGAACAAACGACGGGAAAACAGTCTCGGTAGTCCCACGGCGGTATCTCGCGAGGCGATCGCGAGGGCGCGGGCGACGGGCGTGCGTTCGCGACGAGATCCTGGCGCCACGCGAGCGATCTAGCGATCGCGAGATAAGGCCGCAAGCAAGCGGCGAGCGAGCTAGCGGCGACGGCGCGCGTTGGCGCGAAACCCGCGCGCGAGCGGCGGATTCATGATCGCGAAGCCTCGGCCGCTGGCGGCGAGGTCTCGGCGACGTTCGGCGCCGGGCGGTGGCCACGCGTGTTCGCTCGTCGGATCGCGGTCGCCTTAGCGACCGCGAGGTAGCCAGCGAGGACACGCGGAAGGCGGCGGACGGTGGGGTGGCGGCGGTGGGCCTTGCCTTGCTGCCAGCGGCCCGGCCGACAGATTGGCCGACCGGCCCGCACCCGTTTTCAGCCCAATCCAGATTTTCCGGTCCGTGCGGGTGCACGCGAGGCCCAATTGTTGAATCCGGTCCGTGCGGTGCACGCGAGGCCCGTTTTGAAGTTTAATTGCACTTTGTAAATCTATGTAATAGATTAGATTTAAATGTGCGGTTTCACGATTGAGCGCGATGAGCGTTTTATTTATTTTTATCGTTCATATGCATGTCGTGGATGTTTAAATTATGCAGTAGCATGCTATGTATGTTTATATTACGTTGACAAACCTTTAAGTGTTTTACGTAATTGGATGCGCATAGTAAGCATGCTAGGTTTATCGCGTTTATCAAGCATATTTTAGAATTTCTGCGAGCATGTTTTACATGTTGAGTTCTATAGAAAAGCATGCTAGGATTACGTGATCTCGCATGGACAAACCTTTTGAATAAAAAGACTAAGCAAGCAACCCGACATATTAATTTTTCAAATTAAAATGTCAAGACCTCCACTTTTGATCTCTAAACAAAGTGAGGCGACCGTGAGTAAACGATCCACACGCGTGGCTTGCTTGCACTGTTTGTCATAAGTTTGTTAGAAGAGATTTCTAAATAAAATTTTTAAATCTATTGAGAAGTGGGAGTTTCATGTAAACGCGTCCACACGCGTGGCTTCGTATGTGCGATTTTCATAAGTTCTCTAGAGATAGATATAAAATGAGATAACAAAAGAATTTGAATTGGGCGGTATGGTCCGAGTGAGTATACCAATTCTAAGAATTCATTTTACATTGTTAAAAATTGTGGTCATTGCTTAGACATCACCTCAAGTACAACTTCCCGCCAAGTCCTTCTTGCGATAGTGATGTGGTCTAGTAAGGTCCAATCATTAATTTCATTTGTCATAAGGATAAGTTGACATGGATTGAAATTAAGCGACTAAAAGGTATATTTTAGTGCAGGTCGAGGGTTCGTGTGTAAACGTCCACAGCGTGGCTTGCATGTGGAATTCCTTGGGCGATTGGAGGTTTCAATTAATATTGTTTTATCAAAAGGTTACAATATTATTGTTCACGAATTATTTGCGATCGTATGCTTATGTGTTTACATTATCGTTTCGAGATATGTCTCTTCTGCGATTATCAATATGCTCGCACAAAATCCGTTATCCGGTCCAAATTTCATCGAGTGGAAGCGAAACATGGAATATGTTCTTATCATTTGAAGAACACATGTTTGTTCTCACTACTCCTAAACCCGATGCCACTTCGACGATCGACTAACTAGCAATGAGAGTCGGCGGACTTTGGAATAAGTCAAACAATATGGCTAAATGCTATATGATGACTACGATGTCCAAAGGCTTGCAGTGCAGACATCGATCGATGGCGACGCGATGACGATATTTGGTCAAGTCTCGAGAGTAAGTTTGGGCGATCGGATCGGACGATCATTTCCACACAATGTGAGAAATCTTGGCGTGTAAGATGGAAGAAGGAAGTTCGGTCCATGAACATGTCTCCCACATGACTCGTCTCATGGATAGTCTTGATCGGTTGGGAGGAGGTATTGACGGTGACCAAGGTCGATATCATCCTCAACACACTGCCCAAGTCTTTGAGAACTTTCGGCGTGAATGCGATCATGAGCAAGACCGAGTTCACACTTAGTCGGTTGTTTAATGATCTCGTTCTTTGCGGAAGGAGTTATGGGAAAAGGAGCACATGCTCTTGCTAGCACATCTAAGGGCCCAAAATTTTCATCGCAAAATGGAAATAGAAAAGGGGTGCCAAGGTGGTAGAAGCGAGGCAAATAGTGGGAGTAATGGGAACAAGAACATGGTTGCCACCGGAGGCTTGAAGAAGCCAAAGGAGAAGGGCAAGTGCTTCAAGTGCGGTAAGACTGGCATTGAAGGCCAAGTGCCCTATGCTCGAGGCTCGAGTACGCCGTTTGCTTTAGTGTGAAACATGTTTAGCGACTTGTTCTACCCATTCTTGGGTAGTAGATACAGGTATGGCCGATCATGTTTGTTACACCTTGCGGGGTTCCTACGGACAAGGGAGCTGTTTGATGGCGAGATAACGATCTCCATGGGCAACGCGCTAAAGTCAAGCTGCATTGCGATTGGAGATGTTTCTTTATGTTTTGGGACAACAGCTTTAGTTTTGAAAGGCGTTTTATATGTGCGGATTTTCAGCGGAACCTTGTTTCTGCTTTGAAATTATTTACTCATGGATATTACATTATTTTTGATAGTGGTGTTTCTATCATAAGAAATGACGAAGTTATCGTGTTGGCACTTTATATAATTAAGCTTTATACTATTTCTCGCAAAACATAATACCTATAACTATGTTGCATCTTCATCAAACCCTAAAAAGAAAGTTTTCTTGAAGATGACTCTACTTTTCTCGGCATCTTAGATTAGGTCACATCAATCTAAATAGGATCCAAAGGCGGCTAAGAATGGGCGTTGGGTAATCTCACGGTTACTCTCCCCCGATCTGCGAATCACATATAGAAGGTAAGATGTCGACCGCACCCTTCAAAGCGAAGGGTTATAGAGCCAAAGAAATGTTGGAGTTAGTCCATTCGACTGTGTGGACCGATGTCCACACAAGCTCGTGGAGAATACGGTATTTTGTCACTTTCATTGACGATTACTCAAGGTGCGGATACATATACCGCTTCACCGCAGTCAGAATGCTTTGAGAAATTCAAAGAGTTTAAGGCGGAAGTGGAGACGAAGCTAGGTAAAATATCAAGTCATCGCTGCCTCGATCGCGGTGGCGAATACCTCGATAACGAGTTTATGGACTATCTAGTGAAGTGTGGGATTACATCCCAACAAGATTTCACCGGGCACACCACAAACAAATGGTGTGTCGAGGCGAAGAAATATGACTCTTTTGGAAATGATTAGATCTATGATGAGTTATGCTACATTGCCTATTTCGTTACGGGGATATGCCTGAGAGGCAGTGACATACTTGCTAAATCTTGCACCGTCAAGTCGGTCGAAAAGACCCTTCGAGTTGTGGTTTGGCGCGAAGCCCGCTTTAAGCCACATAAGGATATGGGGCGATCCGGCACATGTGCCGAACAAAAGGCGACAAGTTGGAGGCTAGATCGGACGCAAGGTCGTTTATTGCTATCTAGAGGAACGAAGGTGGTTTATTCTATAGTCTAAGGATCGAAGGTCATTATTAGCACTAATGCCCGATTCTTAGAAGAGGATTATATGAAAATCATAAGTCCAAAGTTGAAATCATTCTTCAAGAATTAGAAGATGATCGCGTTCCACCACCGATTAGGCCAAAGGTGCGAGATGTCGAGTCTAGTGTGAGGATCGACACGGATACTTCAAGAAATTGAAGTGGGTCGAGTTCCACCGAGATACCGACCGTCTGAGTGGTACCTACACAAGTTGTGCAAGTTAGAGAACCACAAGTATCTGCACCCACCGCCATTGTGCTGTAGAATCTGCCCTAGTGGGAGGTTGTTCGTCAACCCAAGCGATTTATGTTCGTGGGTGAATCTTGGTTTAGTCCCAGCAGACGAACATGCAATAATCGACCCATGGACATACAAGGAGGCGATCTGAGATATTGATGCAAGATCATGGCACACCGCTATGGACTTAGAAATGGAGTCCATGCTGGCTATGGATGTATATGAAAACACACTCTACCGGATGGCGAGGAAGCCATAGGTAGTAAGTGGATATCTGAGAGGAAGAGATTCCGATGGAGAGGTTTCGACTTTTAAAGCCGTGCTTGTGGCGAAAGGGTACACTCAGTTGAGGGCATCGATTTCGATGAGACCTTTTCGCCCGTAGCAATGCTCAAGTCCATCAGAATTCTTCTAGCCATAGCAGCCCACTTGAACCTAGAGGTTTGGCAAATGGATGTTAAAACCGCTTTTCTAAACGGTTACCTTGAGGAAGGTAGAGACATCTATATGCAGCAACTCGAAGGTTATGTGGTAAAGGATGAAGAGCATCTAGTATGGAAGCTTAAGAAGTCCATTTATGGACTTAGCGAACCTCCCGATCATGGAACTTACGCTGACGAGGTGGTAAAGTCCTATGGATTTACCCGGTTGCCTAGCGAGAGTTGTGTGTATCGGTTAGATGTCAACGGTGATGTGGTATTTCTTGCACTTTATGTAGATGACATCGCTTCTAGTTGGCAACAACGTGAAGTCATTATCGAGCGTAAAGAGTTGGCTATCCGATCGGTTTCAAATGAAAGACTTAGGAGATGCAGCGTACATTCTTGGGATCAAGGTTTCTTGAGATCGCAAGAAGAAAATGTTGAGCTTATCTCGGGCGCCTTACATTGATAACTGTAATTACTGTTTTAGTATGCGAGACCGCCAAGAAAGGATTGCTACCTTTCGGACATGGCGTTCCTTTATCTAAGACACGATCTCCTATGACCGCAAAAGAGATAGAGGAAATGAGACAAGTTCCTACGCTTCCGCCGTAGGAAGTCTCATGTACGCAATGTTATGCACGAGGCACGATATCTCGCTATGCGGTAGGCATAGTAGCTAGATATCGATCTAACCTCGGACAAGCTCATTGGACTGCGATAAAGCATATACTCAAGTACACGAAAAGGACTCGAGATTATAGGCTAGTTTACCATGCGAGATAGTCTAATGCCTTTGGGTTATCTGAACTCGGTTTCCAAGTGACCGAGATGAGAAAAAGTCGACCTCGGGCTATGTGTTTACCTTGGGAGGTGGAGCCATATCCTCAGGCGGAGTGCAAAGCAAATGATGCATTGCGGACTCTACCATGGAAGCCTAATATGTAGCCGCTTTGGAGGCTTCTAAGGAGGTCTGTATGGTTCAGAACTACCTCATGGATCTAGATGTGGTACTGGTTTGCCCAAGTATCATAGTTTCTTGTGATAACTCGGTGCGATGGCAAACTCGAAGGAACCACGGACCCACAAGCGACCAAACACATAGAGAGAAAGTACCATGTCATACGAGAAATCGTTAGGCGGGTGACGTGCTGATTGAAAAGATTGATCGACGGAGAATCTAGCGGATCCATTCACGAAGAGCACCCGCAAAAAGTCTACGATGGACACGTTAGAGGACTTGGATTAAGCTTGATGGCACCCACTTAGAAATGAAACTTTTGTATAAGTGGGAGAAGCAAAGTGATGGTTGTTTGTAATAGCTAGTAGAAAGACACATTGTATACTAAAAGTTTGCTTTAGTATAAGTGGGAGATTGTTGGATTTGTATCTTGAAAGCGGTTTGGTTGAGCTTGTATACAATGTTTCCGTTACCACTATTACAATCTCCTATCGATTTGAATACTTGATTGCATATATCGTGTCCCTTATCTCATATATAAGTTAGATCATACGATGTGTAGAAGATCACAGAAGTCTCGTATGATTGGTCAAGCTTAATGAGATATAAAAGTTTCACAAATGAGACGACTTAAGGACGAGTTGTCGGTTTGAGGCTGCAAGTATAGATAAGTGACTTGACTTGGTTGCTTGTCTATCTTTGTGCGTCTCTCACGTATTGAAGGATCACAGTGAGATGAGTTCTTCTTTCGACCGTCGTGAAGAACCAAGATCTCGGTGACTTACGATGATCTAAACCTCGATAAGGTATTAGGTGAGTATGAGTTCTTGACCATCACTTTGACTTGTTATGAGTGAGGGTTATATGTTCTAACCAAGATTCTCCGCGTCTTGGGTGGTGGCGATCTTGTATGTCACGCTAGTTATCATGTCAGTCACCGTATCCGTTTAGGATGATGGCGTCCCTTAAGGAGCTCAAAAGGTTTATTGTACTAAACCCTGCGAGGTTGAGTTAGCTCAAGTACAATAATAAGGTTGAGTGGTACTACTTAAGGAAATGAAGTTATTAATCGTTTTAAGCGATCATTGCTATAAATGTTTAATGGACGTTCGATATCTTAAATCTGAGGATTCGTAATGTCTAAGTGCAAGCCCGACTCAACTTGGTAATAAAGGGTAAGTCGACATTCTTTCTCTAGTGGCATGATCGAATGTTTATAAATTAATTTATGTTCAGGGTGAACATATGATAATTAATTTATTTGAGGCCATCTTTATTCCTTGCATTTGATCCACAGGTGGCCCATCCAGTGCCCTTTAGCTAGAGGAAAATCGGCTATATGCTCCCATTGGCAAGATTTTATTCTCTTTATCCACAAGGATATTATTATATTTATGGTATATGCATAGATCCTTTCCATATAAGATTATGGTAATAATCACGAGTATGGAAATAATCCTAAGATTATGGTAATATTCCATATAGGATTATGGTAATATTCCATATAGGATTATGGTAATATTCCATATAGGATTAAGGTAGTGCATTATAAATATAAGGTATGAGATAAAGTCTAGGTTAATGCTCATTAATTAACACACAAATTTTCGGTAATCTCATAATATTTGAGAGAATTTTCGAGAGCTTGGTGAGAGCATTGGGTGATTTTCAAGAAGCATTCTCCATAGATCGTCCTCACTCGGCGTTGGAGATTGGGCAATCGGGATCAGATCCGGAAGGTCAAAGCACGGTCCGATCCGTTCGATCCGTTCATCTCGTTCCATCGACCTCTTGGATCGAAGGTAAACACGTGAAAACCCCAACGTGTTGCGATTTATTTATATAGACGCATCTAGGTTTATAATCAATGTATGGTGAATTAAACACCCAAGATGGATCCTCGGGCGAGGGTTAACATAGGTTTTCCTACGGTTAAAGCATTTTGAGCACTTGCGCACCCAAGCGCCGGACTCGGCGTGGCCGTCTTGAGTGTGCGCGTTGCCTCGCGAGCGCGGCCGAGAAGGCTGCGTCTGGCGCTCATATCCGTCTGGCGCTGGGCGACCTCATCCACGAGCGCCCGCGTCCGGAGATTCAACGCGTCCGGCGCTGGACGCCCTAATGTACGACTCGTCCAGAGAGTCATCGCGTCTGGCGCCTCATATCCATCCGGCGCTGCGTGAAGAGTTGAAGTTCGTCCAGAGAGTCATCGCGTTCGGTGCCTCATATCCGTCTGGTGCTACCCGAAGAGTTGGAGTTCATCCAAAGAGTCATCCCGTCCGGCGCCTCATATCCGTCTGGCGCTACGCGAAGAGTTAGAATTCGACCAGAGAGTCATCGTGTCCGGCGTTGGCTTCCGTTTCAAAGCATTGATGCGTCGCGTGCGCCGAGTCCGACCGGAGAGGCACTTCTGCCTTGATTTTAAGCGCGTCCGTGACCGATCGAGTCCGCCGCGCTGTTATTTTTTCGTGCATGATAAATCGTATTTTACGTTTATAGTTGATATTTGAAGATGAGTTTAGCTCGTTTAATGTGCGTTTATGTATCGATTCTTAATGTTTTATCTATTTTAGAAGATACTGCTCTTGGGTGTTATTTTGGTGTTTTGTAGGTTTATGTGTTGAAAATCGAAGCAAGGAACGAAGCACGAACCAAGATAGCAATCTGTCCAATTTCTAGCAACCAGCCTAGCGGTCGCTAGGCTGGTCGCGAGGCAAACCAGCGAACGCCCAGAAGTGCCGTGACCGCGACCTCGTGCCCGCGAGCAAAGCCCAGCGCCGAGAAAGCCACTGGACGATTTCTCGCGACCGTTTCAGAATTGCTAGCGACCGCTAGCCTGGTCGCGAGGTACCATGCGAGCGCAAGGTGAGACCGCAAGCGAAGAAGAGCGCACGCGGGAGATAGCTCGCGGTCGAGCTAGCAACCGCGAGCAGCGATCGCGAGGAGAGGCGGCAGACGCGCAAATTAGGGTTTTCACCCTTATCTATAAATAGGGCAAGAGCCCTTGCGCCTCTTGAGACCCGATACGCCCCAGACACGTTTTTAGAGAGTTTTTCCTCAGTTTTATCTTTGTTTTAGCTTCCGTTTGGTTCTAGCTTTAATTCTTGCATTGTTCTAGTTTAGTTTTTCAATTCGTTATCGATCGGAACGTTTTGTCCGATCGCTTTCCGTTGTTTTCCGTTCTTTCACTTGGGATTGGATTCGAGACCAACCATTGTTCATCCAACGCTTCATCACGGGTTTTATATATTTAATTTCCATTTTTATGGTTAAATCGTAATTTATTCCGTTTATTATGTCTGGCTAGATTTCCGTTCTAATCCTAGGGTTTGCATGATTCGATCCTATATGCTGTGATTCCTGTTATCGCTATTTACCTTCCAGGCATTGATTCATGATTCGATTGTGCTTATTTATATGTGTTGATTTCTGATCAATCTTGATGCATATCTAGTTGTCGGTTAATTACGTAATTGTATTAATTGTCAATCGTTATCGAATGCATGATACGAATGAGCCTTGAGTCGTAGCTGAGATAGGATATTCGTAGGAAGCATATTCTTAGTGATTCTTTTGGAGTTACTTGTTTTCACCTAGAATGGTAGGGAAAACTCGTAATCTAGTGCCGCAATTGTCGTAATTGAAGTTGTTGGTTATATTTGTGATCTTCCGTCTTGTCTGGATTAAAATTGGCTAATAGGAACATGATAAACATACGTTGTGGATAGGATTAATGCATCCCTAGGGTTAGTCTTTCTTATCATTTTATCATCCGTGAGTTTATTGCTTTGTTTTATTTTCTGCATGGTTACCTTTGCTTTGTATTAAATTCGAAGCCCTTAAACCTCTTACCCAATTTACGTGCTTGAATAATGATGAATTATCGTTGAGCCGACACGTGTTTTCTTATTACAATCCACGTGGATACGATGCTTAAACACCTATACTTACACCTTTTCGTGTTAGAAAAGTGAGCGATCAAATTTTGGAGCCGTTGCCGGGGATTGTTAAGATTGCATAGGAATAATTTGACGATTTGGATTTATTAATTCAAGTTATATATATATATTATTATTTATTTTTGTTAGTGCAAAATTCTCTCTTTTCTCAGGTGGTTTATGCGTACAAGATCTCAGGGACCTCCTGAAGTATTATTAGATCCCGAGATCGAAAGCTCTCAAAGGAGAAGAGGACGAGAGAAGAGACGGGCTGCAATGGCAGTCAATCCGCAGAGCAGGGGCATTCCTCCCGAGCAAGTTGCACGCATGCTAGGCGACTTTGCAGAGATGCAGCGTCAGATGGCGAATATGGGAATCATTGTCCCTGCTCCAGAGGAAAGACCTCTGAATCATATGTACCGACATCCCAACGAACAGTTCCAAGGAGGTGGTTGGGACCCGCACGTAGATGCAAACAATTTTGAGCTAAAACCGGCCCTGATCAGTATGGTCCAAGGAGAGCAGTTTGGGAGAGGAGTCACGGAAGACCCGAATGCGCATCTCGAGACTTTTTCGATATTTGTGACACCATCAAGCGAATGGGGTGCCACAAGACACGATCCGGATCGCGTGTTGGGTTTCTCGCCGCCTGACCGGCGAAAGATTGGTTCAAGAGTTTGGACCGAACTGGCATCGACACTTGGGGAAAACTTTGCGAGAAGTTTCTTTCGAAATACTTTCCACGAGCGAAAGGGCAGAAGATCATCGCCGAAATCTCTCATTTTTGCCAAAACCACGACGAATCATTATTCGAGGCATGGGAGAGATTCAGAGGTCTATTGAGACGATGTCCACAACATGGGTTCTCCAAGGAGCAACAAATCACACAATTCTACAGTGGACTGACATGGTAGACGAGGAGCATGGTGGATGCATCGGCGGGGGGCTGTTTATTGAACCGACAAGTAGACGAGGCAAGCCGTATTGTAGAAGAGATGGCTGCCAATAGCTATCAATGGCCAACGGAGAGAACGCCATTGTTCAAAGCATTCTTTGTTGAGTGATTCAAAATATGACGATCTCATGAAGAGTTCACTCTTTTGAAGAGTCGATTGAGACGGAGAACGTCGACCACATCAATCGGAGGAATCATCCAATTTCCAACAAACTCCAAAGCGAGGCTTCACCGTTCGAATAGTTTAATTCAAGAGCCGAAGAAGCCAAGTCTCAAGACATGATGCGATGGTTGGTTGTAAGCAACCAACAATTGGCAACGAACGAGTCGTTTATAAGCAACACCGGCGTAAGATAAATCATTTGGAGTCCACCGTGGCGGCTATGGGAAGCATATGAAGATGTTGGAAAATCAAATTGGTCAAATAGCCGTACAAGTGAATGCACTACAAAAGATGGGCACATTTCCGAGTAATGTCTGAGGTGAACCCGAAGAATCGGTGCTTCGCCATCCGACGAGGTGGACAAGCTTACCCGAGCCCTATCGAGGAAGAAGAGCATGAAAGCACACCTGGGCGAAACTCACGGTCGAGCTCGCGACCGCGAGCCCGATCGCGAGTCCGTAATTTTACACGAAGCCGTGACCGAGCACGCGTGGCGCGCACCCGACCACGAGCCATCAGAGTGTGCGTGCGCGGAGCTGTTCATGAGCGACCCGCCGCTCGCATGCCACCCCACGAGCAATCGAGCGAGCATCTTTGCCGAGACACCGATCTTGTGACTCATGCTTGCAAGTTCGCACGCGAAGAAGAAGTCCAGCGCAGAGCAGACACCTCGCGACCTTCCCAGCGGTCGCGAGGTCGACCGCGAGGCACCTCCAGAAGCAAATCGTCGCACATACACTCCTCCGGTCCCATTTCCGAGTCGACTTGTCAAGTCGAAATATGACGAGGAGTTTGCTCGTTTCAAAGAGATTTTTCAAAAAGTTGAGATAAATTTGCCTCTCTTTGAAGCGCTGCGAAACATGCCGGGATACATGAAATTCTTAAAGACGCGGCTTGCAAGAAAGAAGAAACTGGGAAATTTGAGAAAATTACCCTATCCGAAGAATGCAGTGCTGTCTTGCAAAGGAAGCTCCCTCTGAAGCAAAAGGATCCCGGCAGTTTTACGTTAGAGTGCGAGATCGCCGAGCAGACTTTTCCAAATGTTTTGTGCGACTTGGGGGCGAGCATCAATCTGATGCCGTTGAACGTATTCAACCGGTTACACCTAGGAAAGATGAAGCCGATTTAAGATTTCACTGATGATGGCTGACCGGTCAGTCACATATCCAAAAGGTATCGTCGAAGACGTGTTGGTAAGAATTTGGGATTTTGTTTTTCCTGCCGACTTTGTTATTTTAGATATTCCCGAATTCAAACAACAACCACTAATCTTAGGTAGACCTTTTCTAGCAACTGGTTGTGCGTTGATTGATGTGCAGGAAGGCAATCTCACGTTTCGTGTCAACGATGAGGAGCTCAAGATTTCCATATACGACGCCATCAAGCAACACGACGTTGGAAAGCCGGAAGATTGCTGCTCGATCATGACTGCTGCTGCCGCACACGTCTCGCGTTTAGAGGGTACTCGACCGATCGAGGAAGCTGCGAGAAGGAAGAAGTGGACTCGGCATGGAACTCCGAGTGTATCGTTCAAGTTTGGGGGGGGCCACTTCCATAGTCAGTGGTGGTCATCCGTGAATGCTAAGTTTAGGAGGGTCCACAAGTTGGGAAAGATGTCTATTGCCACAAAAACGCCGGATTGACAAGGTTAGTGATGGTCTAGCTAAAGACGTTAAATTAGCACTTGTTGGGAGGTAACCCAACGTTTTCTTGTTTTGTTTTTGTGTTTTGTTTTGTCGTTCGTTTGTGTTGCTTTTGTCGTGTTTCTGTTTTTCTTTTCGTTGTTATGTCGGTCGATCAACGAGTTGAAGTGAAGTGTGTTAATCCATGTGGCCAATGACGATAGAAAATTTTTGTGAAATTTAATGATAGTGCACATGATATGTTAGAAAATGACGCATGAATGACGTGAGATGGCTTAGGCTTGTTATTTTTCACCATTTGCTTATCTTGTGAGACTTGAGCTTCACTGTATAAACATCTTGATACAGTTTCTTTTAATTGTGTGATATCATGCATGTGATTATCTTCTAGAACTTGCCGTGTTTACGTATCGACCGCAATATGTGTTTCAATTTGGAAAGGATAAAGGCCATCTTTGTTAACCACATATTCACCCAAACACTAACCCGATGATATATACCATTTGTCGCCTTCTTTGAGCCTTTATTTGATTTTTTCTTTCGATTAACCGGATGATAGGAGGTGAGGATGGATATGGGAATCAAAGGGTTGAAATTTTGATGTAGTTATGACGAGAAAAGTTTCTTTTAGAAAATACATCGTGGTGAAGAATAGTACTTTGTTGTGAAAGTTAAACCTATAAGCTCTAGAAAAGAAAAGAAAAAGAAAAATGTTAAGTTCACTATGAGTGTTGAGCATAAAGGGTCTTTAATCAAAGTATAGGTACCTTCTGTGGCATTAAACGTTGATTTAGCACGTTGGGAGAGAAGAGGAAAATGGACAAAGTCCAAATGTGTCGAAATGTATAAATGGTGGTGCTTGGAATATTCTTGAGTCATTTAGCCATATATTATCCTACCTTAACCAATGTGCCTATATTACAACCTATGAAAAGACCTCTTTAATCCTAATTTGAACACAATGACGCGGTGGAGATATTAGAGAAACGGCAAGCCTATGGTAAGATGTTGCATTTCATTGATCGTTGAGTATATACACGTCCTACATTTCTTTATGAGTTGAGTGTATCCTACATTTTTACACACATGCCATTGTGAGGGTTGAATTAAATGAGTTTTTGCCGTAAATTGTTGTTTGTGCTGAGTGGACTAACGTCGTCATGTGCACTAATGTTTTTGAGCATTGATATGTTTCTGAGGCCTAGAATGGTTATCATCTTTGCTACGCTCGTTGATCTTTTCGTTGTGTCTTTCTGTTTTGGTTTTGTTTGAGGACAAACAATGATTTAAGTTTGGGGGGTTTGATAAACGCGCATTTTACACGTTTATAGTTGATATTTGAAGATGAGTTTAGCTCGTTTAATGTGCGTTTATGTATGGATTCTTAAGGTTTCATCTATTTTAGAAGATACTGCTCTTGGGTGTTATTTTGGTGTTTTGTAGGTTTATGTGTTGAAAATCGAAGCAAGGAACGAAGCACGAACCAAGATAGCAATCTGCCCAGTTTCTATAGACCAGCCTAGCGGTCGCTAGGCTGGTCACGAGGCAAACCAGCGAACGCCCAGAAGAGCCGCGACCGCGACCTCGTGCCCGCGAGCGAAGCCCAGCGCCGAGAAAGCCACTGGACGATTTCTCGCAACCGTTTCAGAATTGCAAGCGATCGCTAGCCTGGTCGCGAGGTACCATGCGAGCGCAAGGTGAGACCGCGAGCGAAGAAGAGCACGCGCGGGAGATGGCTCGCGGTCGAGCTAGCGACCGCGAGCAGCGATCGCGAGGAGAGGCGGCAGACGCGCAAATTAGGGTTTTCACCCTTATCTACAAATAGGGCAAGAGCCCTTGCGCCTCTTGAGACCCGAGACGCCACAGACACGTTTTTAGAGAGTTTTTCCTCAGTTTTATCTTTGTTTTAGCTTCCGTTTAGTTCTAACTTTAATTCTTGCATTGTTCTAGTTTAGTTTTTCAATTCGTTATCGATCGGAACATTTTATCCGATCCCTTTCCGTTGTTTTCCGTTCTTTCGCTTGGGATTGGATTCGAGACCAACCATTGTTCATCCAACGCTTCATCACGGGTTTTATATATTTAATTTCCGTTTTTATGGTTAAATCGTATTTTATTCCGTTTATTATGTCTGGCTAGATTTCCGTTCTAATCCTAGGGTTTGCATGATTCGATCCTATATGTTTTGATTCCTGTTATCGCTATTTACCTTCCAGGCATTGATTCATGATTCGATTGTGCTTATTTATATGTGTTGATTTCTGATCAATCTTGATGCATATCTAGTTGTCGGTTAATTACGTAATTGTATTAATTGTCAATCGTTATCGAATGCATGATACTGAATGAGCCTTGAGTCGTAGCTGAGATAGGATATTCGTAGGAAGCATATTCTTAGTGATCCTTTTGGAGTTACTTGTTTTCACCTAGAATGGTGGGGAAAACTCGTAATCTACTGCCGCAATTGTCGTAATTGAAGTTGTTGGTTATATTTGTGATCTTCCGTCTTGTCTGGATTAAAATTGGCTAATAGGAACAGGATAAACATACGTTGTGGATAGGATTAATGCATCCCTAGGGTTAGTCTTTCTTATCTGTTTTATCATCCGTGAGTTTATTGCTTTGTTTTATTTTCTGCATGGTTACCTTTGCTTTGGATTAAATTCTGAAGCCCTTAAACCTCTCACCCAATTTCTATGCTTGAATAATGATGAATTATCGTTGAGCTAGCTTCTGTGTTTTCGTATTACAATCCCTGTGGATACGATACTTCGCTTACCCTATACTTACACCTTTTCGTGTTAGAAAAGTGAGCGATCAGTGCACTATATATATGTTCTTTTAAACGTGAAACCCTACTTTTCATTATTTTTAGTTTTCCGTCTTTTTGGTTCGAGAGCTTCCAGACGAGATTTTTCTCTCTTTCTTAGTTCAATATTATTCCTTTTCTTGTCTTTGAATTTGATTCAAGAATTATTGTAAGGATTATTGGATTCGTACTCTGAAGTTTGATTATCAATTTCATCGTTCGTTTGATTCGTAAGTTTCTTCTATTGCTTTATTCCGTTTAATCTTTTAAGTATTTGATTGTTTTAATTCCTATGTTGGTTATGATTAGTATTGATATTCGCCTAAGTAATTTTGTCTTCGATTAATCTTTTCCATTCATGTCTAGGGTTTATAATTTCGATTACATGTTCTTGATTTAGGGTTTAATTCTTGCCTAGATAATTTATCTGCTTTGTCAATTTTCGCCTAGTTAATTCGTCTTTCATTCTTTAATATTTTCTTGCCTAGGTAATCTATCAACCCCCTTTTGAGATTAGAGTGTTTAGGAATTTAATTGTTTTTGTGTGGCAACTTAGTAACGCCCTGTTAAGTTTTCCTTGAGAGACGACTGGGGTTAACTTTCCCTACTATAACACCTCATCCGATTGTGAGTCAATTAAGAGTATACTTTTGATTGAAACAAAGACCACGTTTCATAGGACCTTACGAGATCCTTGAAAGGATAGACCCTGTAGCCTATAGACTGACACTTCCGCCAAGTTTGGGCAATGTCCATAATGTGTTCCACGTGTCACAATTGAGAAAGTACGTGTATGATCCAAAGCACGTAATCCATCATGATGATGTGATTCTAAACCCAGACATGAGTTATGTAGAAGAACCTACGGCTATCTTAGATCGTAAGGTTCAACAGCTTGAGAAACAGAGATGAATCAATTAGCTTTATTTTGAAACGTTTAGAGCGTCGGTTTTTGGAAATGAATTGGAAACTTAGTCAAATGATCATGGAATTGTAATATTTAAATTCCTATGATTATTTTATGATGTAATAGCATTATTTATCATAGAAATAATGTCACATCCCTCAATCCTAAGTATAATTAAGCGATAATTCTTCTCCTTAACAAAAGCCGTAATTCATATGACAAGCATGTTCTTGGACTTTAGTACATAACTTAAGTTCTTGCAGCGGAAAACATGTGATATGTACATATGACGATGTACTATCAAGGTATAAACTTTTCGTGACAATATTCCTATTGCTCAACACTTGCTCCATCCATCATCTCGCTCAACTGCACATTTAAAACAAACATGCGGTGAGTACAAGAATGCACTCGGTGGACTCATGCCAAAACATTTGATAATATTGAATTCTGCGCCAATGTCGAGTAAGTCACGAGGGTTTTAGTTAAAAGGCCTTGTCTTTACTAAAATCATTCGATTCATAAAAGTAGCTTGGCGAAGCATTTTCTTGGTGTGTATGGTCCGTATCTCATAGTCACAATACATAATAATAATAAATAATAAGCGTCGAGAGGAGGCCTCCCGTCTGACGCCGTGACCGGCCGTAATCCGTCGACCTGCGATCGCTCTCTGCAGCATATGTTAACACGGTATAGTTCCAACCTTCACGCCAATCCTAGCGGGCATTTATCATCCGGCACGGGACCCGACATTAAAAGGTTGGGTGCTACCACAACAATTGATATAATAGTTCCAACCATCTCCACACCTACCGGGCATAACAGATAGGATCCATACACAAAACGAAATATTTTTGGCGGTAATGCGGTAAAACATTTGATAACAGATTGTAGAATAAGTCTTGTAAATAAACTCATTTGATATAACGGTAAAGTCACGTTTTAGTGGGGTAAGAAAAGGCCCACATTTTGAAGATAAAGCCCCACTGGGTGTAGATTGTCTAACCGATTTCTTGGATTGCGAGTCTGAGCTTAGCTTTATCTATTCACAGCTTTGAGGTTTTGGAGTTGAAACATCCATCGGTCTTAGAACCCATATTTCTACTTGAGTGTATATCATGGCATGATATACAATCAATTGATCATGTAGTAGCGCTAGTCGAATATTTCACGTTAAGGCGTCTTGGTAAAAATATCATATTGTTGTTTTATCCTAAATTCGTGCATCTTATTAATGCTTTAATGTACCTTGCGACATATCATATGAATGCATCAATTAATAGCATGTTAGTCACATAAGGCATGTTTCACATAGGGGAGTTTCAACACTTAGTTAAATTTCAAGTGTTTAATTTTCAGCAAAACAGCTTAAAACAACCCAAGTGTCATACTTTGACGATCTATAACTCTCGATTAAAAATACGTATGACCGCACAAAGACACATTCTGAAACCTCTAAACATGTACTGTAAGTTCTAAGAAGGAAGTCGACCCAAAAGAGTCGTGGTTCTGGAGATATAGGATCTCAAAGTGGGCAACTCAGACTGACTTCTATACTTAGAATATTTTCAAATTTCCAGATTTAGAGTGTCATACTTTGACGATTCATAACTCTTGATTAAAAATACGTATGACCGCACAAAGACACATTCTGGAAACCTCTAAATATGTACTATAAGTTCTAAGAAGGAAGTCGACCCAAAAGAGTCGTGGTTCTGGAGATATAGGCTCTCAAAGTGGGCAACTCGAACTGACTTCTTCTATACTTAGAAAAATTTTCAGGATTTCCAGATTTAGCTTAACGACGAGGGATTTTGCGAGGCTCGTAACTTTTGACTCACAATACCAAAATGACTGAAAGATACCATTTTAGAAACCTTGTAATAAGAACTACATGTTTCATGAAGACCGTACTGGAAGATACTTGATGCATCGAGAAATACGTAAGTTCAAAGTTGACTAGTTGGAAAGGACAACATTCAAGTAGGTGACTTTGGGTCAGTGAACAGTATACTTATAAGGCTTGGTTTGGGATCAAACTTTCCAGATCACAACTAGACATGGTAAGGAACATTTCTTATGAAGAAACCAAAGTCAAAATCGGATTACAAACGGCTCGAATATCTCACGCAAAAGTCGTACACGGACAGTCATTTAGCATAGAATTTTACTAAGGCAGTTTGTCCAAAAAGCTTACTGTAATGCGTCAACTTTAAAAATTCACCGTGAGTTCATTATAAGGAATCTAGGAATGCAACCAATCATATTGAAAATCCACTTAAGTCTAGTTTAATCCAGAAAAAGCCTTACTCAATGATTCAAAATAGATTGGGAGATAAAAATATTTTACTACAAGCTATCACTACAGTGACAGTTTTGTGCAGTTCGTTTGAAAAATCTGGAATAAATAGTAAACATTTTTAGAAAATTCTGAAAATTTACATAGATCTTCTAGACATGCTAATTTATGTTTATGACAATTTTTAGAGTTTTACCATTAGCCAAACTCGAAACGAAAGCCACGGACCGTGGGTGATGAACACCGAAATTTTACAGATTTGTGCAGTGTTTTTGAAAAATAAAATTAAAATAGAAAATCAAGTTTTATTGACTTGAAATTTTACAGAGACGTAATAGACATGTTTAATTTCAACATAGTAAAATTTCACATTCATCGGACCACTGTAACTTAGTCAAATAATTTTATGAAGTTACTGTTTTCGTAACATACTTCCAGTTTTCAGTTTTAAGCTTATTCTTTTTGTATGCATTTCATATAACCACGAAAATGGTGAATCTATCACCCCAAATCACCACCAAGATCATCAATCTAACCATGCAAGTATGATTTAATCATGTCTAAGAGTCATAGGAGATAGTTATACCTTAGTCACGAATTTGAAGATGAATGAGAGAGAGATGGAGCTTGAGCTCTCTCTTCCATGGTGGAAATGGTGTAGGAGAAGAAGAAGAGAGGAAAGGAGAGGAGAGGTCTGAAAATTTTGGGGGAGAGAGGGAGAAAATGTATTATGAGTGAAATGAAGTGTATGGGAAGAGTTTCTCCCATGTATCTCTCTCTCTCTTAGGCACACACACACACACAATAGGAATCATGGTTGAGTGTGTAGAGTGTGGTGATGATTAGTGTAGGCTAGAAAGGCTTTCCATGCATTGGGTGTTAAGGAGGTGACCATCATGCCATGCCATCTCATGATGGCCTATGGCTATGTAGGTGTCCAAATAGGTAGGCAAATTTTTGGGGAGTAGGAGATGATGATTAAGGAGTGTAAAGGAGCTCTTCATGCATTGGGTGTTTAAAGAGGTGACAAGCATGCCTTGTCAATCCATGATAGCCTAAGGTTTAGGGGTCCAAATAGGTAGGATTATTTTATTTTGTACATTAATACCATATATATATCATACATGATCATATGTATAAAATACAAGTCATAAAATAATTAAATCACCTCTTAGGCATATATTTGAAATTTTCGAGAATAATAGGGAAAATAGGATAAAATAATAGCACATTTCATGCACACAAAACCCTAATTTCGAAATGTAGGGTTTGAAATTATTAAATACACAATACCGAGTTTTAATAACTCAAAATTGATTTTAATATTTAATATTACTGATTATATAAATTAATGATAGGAAATTAATTGGGATAATTTCGGATCATTGAACTCATCTCTCAAAACATCTCTAGGCGTTAACGTTCAAAGCGTCTCAAAATGATCATAATCGACTCATCTCAAAATGGTGCAGAAGTTTGAACTTACTTTATAATTAATATTCTAGTAACATAGGAATTAATATGAAAATTAATTCCAATCTTATTACTCAGAAAATTTCACAAAATACTGACGTATGATGTGTAATCGGCGTTAAAATAATACTGTCGATATGCTTTACAAACTTCTATTTCTAAATTCACAATTCTCAGTGAATATAAAATAGGAATTCGTTCCTTCGTAAATACTCAAAACCATTATTCGCTATCTTACTGATTGAATCGTCACGGTAATTCCTAATTCTGGGTTTCAAAACCGTAATTAGGCATCTAATTCTACGGGATATTACATCCTACCCCCCTTAAAAGAAATTTCGTCCCGAAATTTGCATACCTCATAAAGTATGGGGTATCTTTGTATCTTAACATCTTATCTTTCCACGTGTTTTCCTTTTTGTCCATGGTTCTTCCATTGGATTTTCATTAAAAACCCAAACTTGATTCCTTAATCGTTGAATCGTACGATCAAATTAGTCGTAGATTTTCATCATAACTCATCTGAGTCAAAGGTCACGTCATCATGTTGGTTTACGTGAATTGGGTCATTTTCGTATTTCCTTAACTATGACATGTGGAAAAAATTTTCGTATTTTTCCGAATTTGGTGGGAATACCAAGTTATAGGCTACTAGGCCTATTATTATTAGAAGCTCGTAAGGTTCTACAAAACGTGGTCTCGGCATTCTCGTATCTGATTTTGTAATTTCTCTAGATGGAGAAATCTTAAGAAACTTAATTCCGCATTTAAAAATGCATTTCAGTTCTGGCGTATCGGTAAGACTTTTGTCGTCCTTAGCTTTTCTTATTCTTTGCCTTATTGGGCGAGATATCTCGGTCGTTTAAACTTACGGCGTCGAAACTTTATACCTTTGCTCACCTACTTTGTTACAATAAAGTGGTGGTCGATACTTCTTTCGATCTGATGCCTCATAAGGCTATATTGATCGTTGGTTGTGACTACGGTTGTACATAACTTAACAGGTGGTACAATCGTTCTCACTTGCACCGGGTTTAACATTTATGTTCTCATCGTATCCTTAAACGTTCATCTTGTCCTTTTGTTCGCCCTTACACGGTGGCGGGCAACTATGTTAAGGTTCAACCTCGTTTTAACTCTTTTGGGAGTTTAGTTCAAAATCTAGGGTACTCTTGGTCTCTCTCACTGAGCGATAGGTTTTGGTACTCCCGTAAATATACAATTCCTTTTTATGCGTCGAGAGCTTAACTTATCGGGTCTGAGTCATCCGAGTAGGAGAGACAAAACATAATTGGTGAGTCAATCCACTACTACCCATATAGTAGTGCGACTTCTTTATGACTTTGGCAGAACCTGTCATAGGATTCATTGCTACATCATTCCATTTTCATTCGTGTAGCTCTAGAGATTATAACCTCTTATAAGGCCTTTGATACAATGCCTTCACTTGTTGATAACCGAGACACGGTTCGACAATCATGGTTACATCTCAATTCATCCCTTACTATCTAACCTTTCTCGTAAATCATAACATATCTTAAAATTGCCTGGCTGGGCGGTATGAGAAGGGTCATGAACTTTATTCTTGGTTTCATCTCTAAGCTTATCATTGCTTGGAGATATATATATATATATATATATATATATATATATAATCCTTCCTTAGACGATATAACATTGTCCAGTATTTCCTAAAATTCTTGACCTTTCATTCCTTATCTTAATTTGTATTCTACTTCCATCTCCATTCTCTCTTTTTAGTCATATGTCACCTTGGGTGTGAGAGTACAACTTCGTTAAATCCTTTGAATGCCCGACTATTTACATTCTCATTTTCTTAAACTTTCCAATGAGTTTTCCTTTTTGTTGGGACATACTATGATTTAGGCTGAATTTTATAACTCAGGTATTAGATTCTACATTTACCATCCTCAGGTGATCATTTATCACACTTATAATCTTTTACTAATTGAGCCATCTTTCTCATCCTGCATCCACATTTCCTTGCTCGAAGAATAAATTCAAACTTTCATGAAGTTGAGAAGGGTTCTTAACTTATTGTCATAGGAGTGATGTCTTGAAGACTTTGGTATTTATACTCATCACTATTTCAGTCGGGAGTTGGAAAAATTCCATTCATGTGGCCTAAGTCATTGTGATCATAAGCTATTATCTTTCTCATATTAATACATAGCCTCTCTTTTATTACTCCACGTAATTTCATTCCTTTTTGGGGTAGCTATGTTATTGGTCTTGCTACTTTAGAGAGTTCTCAAGGGCTCTTTGATAGCAGTCGATTAATCTATGAAATTCCTGGTCTCATTTTTAGGTCATCAACGACTTTCATTCTTAATTGTTTTGCCCTTTGTCAGGTCCACATTGATTTTTCTAAGGATACTATATGCATGAGGAATATTTCTCCTTTACGCGAAATACGATCTTGTACTTGGCAAAATCTTGGCTCTTAAAGGTCGTAAGACGACCTTTGGATGTTCTTTATGTTCTTCTTAGTCCTTTGAATAGGTAAGAAATTACTTTGGGCTTCAAGCTCGGCGAAACGAAATCTAGTCCCTACACCCGACAGGGAATCTAACTCATAGCTACAGTGGGTAGCTTTATTTCCCCATAGCTTTGTCGAAGGAAAGGGACCAAAGCTCAATTCATAGCTCTCTAGCCTTGGTTTCGACTAGGCGAGAGAGTCGAATTGAAAGTTAAGATAAAATTTTCTAAATGCGTGTGGAACACTCGAGTTTTGAGGTTCATGATCGGTGGGTGCATTTGTCGGTCCGAATGGCTAACTATTATCTCATAGCGACCATATCTTACTCGGAACTATTAACTTTTGTATTTGGATACCATTCTACTAGGACCATATAATATTATACCAAAATGCCTAAATGAGGACTTTTATTCATTATCTCGAGTCGGTTTATCGAGCCGGTGATTCTAAGCGTCTAGTTCTTTTTACACCCAAAATTCCGACACCACACATTTAACATATTCACGAAATATTCCAACTACGTTTATTTTACTCATTCTAACCATATTATCTACATATGAGTCTCATATTATCATAGGGTTCTGTGACTCTGAGTGACCTTCGCCGGAGTCGTACCTTTCGTTTAGAAACTTGTCTATTTCTCGTCGTTTTACCTCATATATCAAGCGATCTTTCTCTTTCAAAGAGTCGGGGTCCTGCTAACCTCTGTTTCTTCTTCAATACCAGAAGTTGGTGTTACTTTTATCAGAAAGTAAGGTCGAGTTGGTAGTGGTAATACTCCTAATCCTTGAGGGCGATAAGATCCTGTTCTTTTTGCCCTTCTCGCCTCTTATTGGTACCATTGACGGCACAGGACGTGGGGTGGTATTTGGAACATTAGGGTACAACATTCTGTCACGTCGTGCGGTGTAAATTGCCGGGGACTAGGACGAGTGCTTATAGGTGCCGTTCCATACGCATCATGAGTATACTTGAGCCTGTTGACAAATCCTGGTAAGTCTGCCCAGACTTTGGAATTTGTATCATGGAGAAAATATTCTTTTGACACATCCTTTTGCAAAACCACCTTGTCTGTTGGCAAGCGACCGATAAGTCGTTGGATACCATCCTCATTTGTCACTCTAAAAATTTCGAGCGTCCATCTAGAGGTGTAAAATTTTCTCCAAAACTGTTCTAAATCCATGCCTAGCTCATAATAAAAGAGCCGATACGCTCGTGTGAGTTATAAATTGTAGGCCTTGGGGTTACTCTCTTACCGTTAAACACCCTTTTCACGCCATTTGTATGCGGATATTTTTAGATAAGTTCGACTTAATTTAAGCTATGGAGGAATCTTTAAACAAGAATGATCTCTTAAAGAATTATACACTTTAAGGCGTATATAACTGTAGATAACTCATGACACTTATCTTAATACTCATTTTACGTCTACTCCTTCAGTCGCATATCGCTCTAAATCCATTCGCATATGCGGATAGTGGGTACCAATATCCTATCGCGTAAAACCTTTTATCGAAAAGATTAGGTCCAGGTCGCTGATCACGTGAATGACAACCATTTTCGAAGCTTCTTGACTCTAAAATTATATTGAGTAGAACTTTAGGCGATTCTAGGTTCGAATCTACGCTTGAGCAACTCTTGCGATGGCCATGATTTTCGTATAGGTAAGGAGGTCTACATCTTGATGCGCTTACCCTAAATTGGGTTCTATCGCTTCTTTGCGTACTTGCGCGATGTCAGCGAAATACCTAAATTGAACAAAATCTTATAGGTATTACGAGGAAATTTTCCTCATACCTATCTTGTCTTTTGGGTTTTGTTTGTTACATTTCGGTGAGAAGTATAGGCTTTGGTCTCGGTGTTCCGTTTATTCAGTGAATATCTATTTCATATGTCATTGTCCTTTCCATTGGGACATTATGCTCCTTGCTATGGCCTTACGGTGCCTCATTCACCTTATACTTCTCGGTATCAGTATCGTTATGCTTTTACCAATAGCATTTGTGGTTAGGTCTACATCAACCTATCCGTTGATATTGATATTTCGATAATTAAGTCTTACCGTAGAGATCGTCGTGTCTCTAGCACTATCATTCATTCCTAATCCAGTATGAATGACTCCATTCCCTTTTTCACTTCATCGATCTTAGGAATATATTTCTCATATATCCTTACTTTAACTCTTCTCAAGGGAAATTCTTATTTATCAAGTCATATGTCTCTTAAGCTTATATTATGTCGTCGGCTATCTTATAATCGTATAGCTCATAGTTTCTTTAGTCATTTCCGACTTTTGTCCCTTTTTCTTGGACACGGTATTTGAAAGTAATCTTACTTTCGTTATAATTCGGTTCCCACTTCCTGGACTAGAACCGTTATCATTGTCGTATGGCTTGGTAGGGTCGTACATTCGTACACCATAACTTAAATTCCAAGCATCTCTCTTCCATGTCTTGGCTTTGAAGATATTTTCTTCACACTTGATTTACATGCTAGGGCTATCCTCGTCGTTCACACAATCTCAAAGATTATGATTCCTCCATCTCATTATCATTTGTTTAACCAAGTTTCAATTACTTGGAATCGGTTATGCTCAATCATAATCTCATTGGTGAGGTATAAGGCGATGGATCTATTTTACGAGATCTATCATTTCCTTATATATATATATTCACGGAAAGGAATATTTTGTATCATCTTTATTCTTTTAAACATGTCCAACCTACTAACGAGGTTTCGAGGACAACCAACTATCTTAAGGATAAGTTGTAATCTCTCTTGTTATAAAAAGAGGAGTTCATATCCCACGGATATCATATACTTTTCTTGCTTTTACTCTTGCATTCAATGCTAAAGAGTATCTTATTCATAACTTGATTATCGTAACGATCGTATGAAGGTATAACTTCATTTGTTATCAATCTTTGTAAAGCCCATCAAGGGTCATCACATCCATGTGTATCATAGGAAAATATCTCATCTCATGAGATTTTCCTTACATCTGATTTCTTGATGTCTATCATTTCTTGATGCGAAACATTTGGGTGGTGGAATAAGTCAACCTATTTCATATCGATGTTTATCGCTTCACTAATTAGTACTTAGGTGACAAGGTAAGTCGGCGTTAAATCATACTTGATGGTTTCAAGAGTCGAGAAAGAATTATCACGACTACTTAAAAAAGCGTTGTCTCACAAATTGAAATAACATCTTTTCAATGATTGATTCGATATGCTTTTTAGACCGAATAAATGGGGCTCTAGGGTCCGAAGACCAGAATGACGACTACTGAGATTTCTTTGGTCATATGGGCTGGCCAGACCCGTCACAAATATTTTCTCAGTCACGCTAGGATTTGGGTTCAAAAGGACACTTTATGAATTTTTGGGTTGAAAATTTTCTTCAGAAGAAGTGAGAAACTCGAATGAATTCTCAATTGGAACTAGGTCATAGAGTTAAACTCAACGACAGATATTGGGTGATGAATATAATTTTTGAAAGCTTATATACCCATAATAGGTCATCAACAAAGGTTCTTATGTACGTCGTGGCTCTACTTGTATTGCTGGCAATCTTACTTTCTTAGTAACATTCTAAGATTCGTATCATACTATAACGTTCTTACTTTCTATAAATCATAGAGCTAGCTTCAACTGATCCTCGTGAATCCTGGGTAGGAATCAGAATTTGGTCCTTCATAAGAAATGAAGTACAGTACATTAGGGGCACGTAGGCGAAAACCGTACGTAAATCGGAGTTCACACGATCGAGAACTAATCAAAACAAAATCACTGCGCAATGCAGGAAAATTTATGCGCGCTCGCGCCGAGGTCATAAGCGATGCCGATGCCAAGGTCGTGCATGCCGTTACCGATGCAGCGGTAGTACAGAGAAATTCCGGCGTCGGTCGCATAAGCTACCAAAGTCGATATGTCAAAGTCGACATTATAAATTCCGAAATCAAAGTCGACGATCGCACATGCGAGGTCGAAGTCGAGTCGCACAATTTCGTATAAATCCTTTTCTTTTCGATACTCAAGATGGAATGAAGTTCTCAAATCCATCGTTACTCTTGTTCTTGTAATAGGAGGAAGTTCTTACTTCTATATTCTTTCGTAAAAGGGATCATGCTTCTTAAAAAGTCTACGTTCTGTTGAGCTAGCATGCTCATCATCATAAAGAACTTTGAAGTTGAAGTAAAACTTCAAATATTCATACGTAGCTCATTTATGCGCATGTACTTCATCGAATTTCATGAATTCAACATATCATTTTGACAAATCGGTGTCCAATCTCAATCACTTTGAAGCATGAATAACATAACTTTGTTCATAACAATGAACACTTATTGAATTCGAGTTTCAAATATTTCATCTTTGGCATATCATGCGAAACTTTCTCACATCATTGTCATCATCTCCTTATATCTTCCTTCTTTTCATAACTTTCTCGACAAATCATTTGTCATAACATTCATTCTCAACCTTTCTCATAGCTTTCATTTCTTTTGAAAGATCATTTCAATCATCCTTCACTTCAAACTTTTCGATTTCAAAACCGAGAAAATCATTTGTCTATCATAAATCAAATCCTTTAAGTTTCCTTAAATATGCGGTCCCATACACGCATATTGTGGGAATCTTTGAGCTTTCATAAATATGCGGTCCCGTACACGCATATTGTGGGAATCTCTTTTGAAAAAATCATTTTCATCCTTTTCACTTTCAATCTTTTCATTTTATTTGAATAAAAATCATTTCATAAACATTCATCGGCGGAAATTTTCAAAACTTTGGAAAAGAATCATTTACCTCATTTCGGTTGAGCTTGATGTGATGGAGTGTTGAGCATTGTCATTAACCTTTAGAAGTCTAATGACTCAATCTAGACTTAATCTTAAAGGAGATTTTGGGTTCGAAGCGAACAGCTCGATACCACTCTGTCACATCCCTAAATCTAAGTAGGATTTAGAAGGATTGTAACTCTAAGCGGTATAATTAAGCGAAATTCTCCTTAACAAAAGCCGTAATTCATATGACAAGCATGTTCTTGGACTTTAGTACATAACTTAAGTTCTTGCAATGAAAACATGTGATATGTACATATGACGATGTACTATCAAGGTATAAACTTTTCGTGACAATATTCCTATTGCTCAACACCGCTCCATCCATCATCACTCAACCCGCACATTTAAAACAAACATGCGGTGAGTACAAGAATGCACTCGGTGGACTCATGCCAAAACATTTGATAATATTCGAATTCTGTTGCCAATGTCGAGTAAGTCACGAGGGTTTTAGTTAAAAGGCCTTGTCTTACTAAAATCATTCGATTCATAAAGTAGCTTGCCAAGCATTTTCTTGGTGTGTATGGTCCGTATCTCATAGTCACAATACATAATAATAATAAATAATAAGCGTCGAGAGGAGGCCTCCCATCTGACGCCGTGACCGGCCGTAATCCGTCTGACACTGCGATCGCTCTCTGCAAGCATATGTTAACACAGCGTATAGTTCCAACCTTCACGCCAATCCTAGCCAGGCATTTATCATCCGGCACAGGACCCGACATTAAAAGGTTGGGTGCTACCACAACAATTGATATAATAGTTCCAACCATCTCCACAGCCCTACCCGGGCATAACAGATAGGATCCATACACAAAACGAAATATTTTTGGCAGGTAATGCAGTAAAACATTTGATAACAGTTGTAGAATAAGTACTGTAAATAAACTCATTTGATATAACAGTAAAGTCACGTTTTAGTGGGGTAAGAAAAGGCCCACATTTTAAAGATAAAGCCACTGGTGTAGATTGTCTAACCGATTTCTTGGATTGCGAGTCTGAGCTTAGCTTTATCTATTCACGGCTTTGAGGTTTTGGAGTTGAAACATCCATCGGGTCTTAGAACCCATATTTCTACTTGAGTGTATATCATGGCATGATATACAATCAATTGATCATATAGTAGCGCTAGTCGAATATTTCACGTTAAGGCGTCTTGGTAAAAATATCATATTGTTGTTTTATCCTAAATTCGTGCATCTTATTAATGCTTTAATGTACCTTGCGACATATCATATGAATGCATCAATTAATAGCATGTTAGTCACATAAGGCATGTTTCACATAGGGGAGTTTCAACACTTAGTTAAATTTCAAGTGTTTAATTTTCAGCAAAACAGCTTAAAACAACCCAAGTGTCATACTTTGACGATCTATAACTCTCGATTAAAAATACGTATGACCGCACAAAGACACATTCTAGAAACCTCTAAACATGTACTGTAAGTTCTAAGAAGGAAGTCGACCCAAAAGAGTCGTGGTTCTGGAGATATAGGGTCTCAAAGTGGGCAACTCGAACTGACTTCTATACTTAGAATATTTTTCAGAATTTTCAGATTTAGAGTGTCATACTTTGACGATTCATAACTCTTGATTAAAAATACGTATGACCGCACAAAGACACATTCTGGAAACCTCTAAATATGTACTATAAGTTCTAAGAAGGAAGTCGACCCAAAGAGTCGTGGTTCTGGAGATATAGGCTCTCAAAGTGGGCAACTCAGACTGACTTCTTCTATACTTAGAAAAATTTCAGGATTTCCAGATTTAGCTTAACGACGAGGGATTTTGCGAGGCTCGTAACTTTTGACTCAAAATACCAAAATGACTGAAAGATACCATTTTAGAAACCTTGTAATAAGAACTACATGTTTCATGAAGACCGTACTGGAAGATACTTGATGCATCGAGAAATACGTAAGTTCAAAGTTGACTAGTTGGAAAGGACAACATTCAAGTAGGTGACTTTGGGTCAGTGAACAGTATACTTATAAGGCTTGGTTTGGGATCAAACTTTCCAGATCACAACTAGACATGGTAAGGAACATTTCTTATGAAGAAACCAAAGTCAAAATCGGATTACAAACGGCTCGAATATCTCACGCAAAAGTCGTACACGGACAGTCATTTAGCATAGAATTTTACTAAGGCAGTTTGTCCAAAAAGCTTACTGTAATGCATCAACTTTAAAAATTCACCGTGAGTTCATTATAAGGAATATAGGAATGCAACCAATCATATTGAAAATCCACTTAAGTCTAGTTTAATCCAGAAAAATCCTTACTCAATGATTCAAAATAGATTGGGAGATAAAAATATTTTACTACAAGCTATCACTACAGTGACAGTTTTGTGCAGTTCGTTTGAAAAATCTGGAATAAATAGTAAAAATTTTAGAAAATTCTGAAAATTTACATAGATCTTCTAGACATGCTAATTTATGTTTATGAAAATTTTTAGAGTTTTACCATTAGCCAAACTCGAAACGAAAGCCACGGACCGTGGGTGATGAACACCGAAATTTTACAGATTTGTGCAGTGTTTTTGAAAAATAGAATTAAAATAGAAAATCAAGTTGTATTGACTTGAAATTTTACAGAGACGTAATAGACATGTTTAATTTCAACATAGTAAAATTTCACATTCATCGGACCACTGTAACTTAGTCAAATAATTTTATGAATTTACTGTTTTCGTAACATACTTCCAGTTTTCAGTTTTAAGCTTATTCTTTATGTATGCATTTCATATAACCACGAAAATGGTGAATCTATCACCCCAAATCACCACCAAGATCATCAATCTAACCATGCAAGTATGATTTAATCATGTCTAAGAGTCATAGGAGATAGTTATACCTTAGCCACGAATTTGAAGATGAATGAGAGAGATGGAGCTTGAGCTCTCTCTTCCATGGTGGAAATGGTGTAGGAGAAGAAGAAGAGAGGAAAGGAGAGGAGAGGTCTGAAAATTTTGGGGGAGAGAGGGAGAAAATGTATTATGAGTGAAATGAAGTGTATGGGAAGAGTTTCTCCCATGTATCTCTCTCTCTCTTAGCACACACACACACAATAGGAATCATGGTTGAGTGTGTAGAGTGTGGTGATGATTAGTGTAGGCTAGAAAGGCTTTCCATGCATTGGGTGTTAAGGAGGTGACCATCATGCCATGCCATCTCATGATGGCCTATGGCTATGTAGGTGTCCAAATAGGTAGGCAAATTTTTGGGGAGTAGGAGATGATGATTGAGGAGTGTAAAGGAGCTCTTCATGCATTGGGTGTTTAAAGAGGTGACAAGCATGCCTTGTCAATCCATGATAGCCTAAGGTTTAGGGGTCCAAATAGGTAGGATTATTTTATTTTGTACATTAATACCATATATATATCATACATGATCATAGGTATAAAATACAAGTCATAAAATAATTAAATCACCTCTTAGGCATATATTTGAAATTTTTGAGAATAATAGGGAAAATAGGATAAAATAATAGCACATTTCATGCACACAAAACCCTAATTTCGAAATGTAGGGTTTCGAAATTATTAAATACACAATACCGAGTTTTAATAACTCAAAAATTGATTTTAATATTTAATATTACTGATTATATAAATTAATGATAGGAAATTAATTGGGATAATTTCCGGATCATTGAACTCATCTCTCAAAACGTCTCTAGACGTTAATGTTCAAAACGTCTCAAAATGATCATAATCGACTCATCTCAAAAATGGTCGCAGTAAGTTTGAACTTACTTTATAATTAATATTCTAGTAACATAGGAATTAATATGAAAATTAATTTCAATCTTCGCTGCTCCGAAAATTTCACAAAATACTGACGTATGATGTGTAATCGGCGTTAAAATAATACTGTCGATATGCTTTACAAACTTCTATTTCTAAATTCACAATTCTCGGTGAATATAAAATAGGAATTCGTTCCTTCGTAAATACTTAAAACCATTATTCGCTATCTTACTGATTGAATCGTCACAGCGAATTCCTAATTTACGGGTTTCAAAAACCGTAATTAGGCATCTAATTCTACGGGATATTACAAATAATGATAGAGAATTAAGGAATAAAAATGTACTAAATGATGATAATTTCCAAAACCCTAATTTTCGAAATTAGGATTTTGTGATCTAGAATTGTTCTAAATATTTTTCTATGATTAAATTCATCATCTAGGATTTATAATATGTCACATAGATATGTGTTAGCTATTTATTACAAGAAAATAAAATGTTTAGCAATTTGATCTTGTAATTCTCGAAAATGTGCAACTATAGTGTTAATTAAAATTTATTTGTTATCCAATTGATAATATGATAATTATTATATTAATATGATATTATTAGGGATAATATGAGGTGTATTATCAATTTGTACAAGTGGGAGATCACATGTATGAAAAGTGGCGAGAATTTCATGATCTTATGTGATAAAATTGATAAATGTCAAACTTTAATTAATAAGAGGATATGATTATGATCTTAGCATGATATTAGGTGTAAAGTAGAGATAGATATCAATTAAAACAAGTAACCCAAGGCTCTTGTACCTTAGTGGGCGTAAACTTTGACAAAATAAGGTTGGAAGAATTATTTTCCAACCTTATAATAGGGACACATGTTATAGCTGAAATTGTTGACTTTTCAAATGTGACTTTATTAGATAATTATAACAATGTAATATCCCGTAATTTTAATACTGAATTACGATAATAAATTCAGTAATTAGTATTATTAATTCAATAATTAAAATCTTAATTAGTCAACTCTTGACTTTGACCAAGCATAATTTGATAATTTCTGTGTGAGATTCACTGATGCTTAGTGAATTAAGGAATATAATTTTCAATATTCCTTCGAACGTAATTTTCTAACGTCGAATAAATTCGACAGTTACGTCTTACAGTATTATTAAGCAGTTAAGCTTAATTTCAAAATTCCTATTAATATAGGAATAAATAAAGTTGTAACAAACTTTATTTTGAACATTTTTGAGATAATTAAAATATGAGAATTTAGAGACATTTCAAACGCTCACGCTTAGAGATAATGCGATAACTTTAGCAAACGATCTCGGAATTATAAAATTCAAATTCCTATAATTATATTATTATATAAAATCATTATTTATCATTAAATAATGCTAGAAAATTTAAAGAATAGAATGTACCCTATTTTGAGATTTTCGAAATATTAAATTTCGAAATTAGGGTTTTTGGAATCTAAATTATTTTAAATACTTTTCTATGATTAAATTTATTATCTAAGACATATAATATGTCACATAATTATATAATAGCTATTTTACACAAGAAAATCAAATGTTTGGAAAATAACCCTAATTTTCGAAAATGTGAGCTTCCTAAGCATAATTTAATTTTTATTCTTATTCAATTAATAATGTATGATAATTATTATATTATTATGATGTCATTAAGGATAAAATGAGGTGTATTACAAGTTGCACAAGTGGGATCACACTTGTGCCAAAAGTGGCGTAAATTTTGGTGGATTTTGTATGATTTTATGTACAAAATATCATCCTACAATTAATGAAGCCTATGATTATAATCTTATCATGTATTGGGTGTAAAGTTGAGGTAATTAGCTAATAAAACAAATCATCCTAAGCTCATTAATTGTAGGAGCCGAAATGGTTGAAAAATGGTTGAAAAATATTTAATTTCATATTATATAATAGGGACACTTGTTGGAGTTGAAATTTTTGAATTTTCAAAAAGTAACTTTATACTATATGATAATGATATATTATATATCATAAGAAAATAAAATCCTAGACTAAGAAATTGAAAATGGCGTGAATTACATAAGTATGATATAATATGATAAATTCTCTAATTCTTGGTAATTATGTGATAATTTATTTATTAATGGATAATATGACATAATAAAGTATATAGTATAAGAAAAAATAAAAATCAACCTTAGGCTATTGAGGATAGCCGACGCACACACACATGTATAAATTGTGGATTTAATTATTTGTGATAAGTAGGTACAAGATATTAATTAAGTGATAAGATCACATGATGATGTGTTAAGAGATAAGATGAATTTTGTCTATTTGCTCCACTTGAGGGCCGACTATGTTGACAAAATTAGGATAGGATCTTAGTTGTCATCTTAGTATAATTATTACATACAAATAAATTAGTTCTATAAATAGGGCATGGGATCAAACATGCTCCCATTTACAAACCCATAGTACCGAAACCTCAGAAAAAAAAAAGAGTGTTCATCAAATTTCCATCCCAATTCTTAGACAAATAAGCCTTGACGATTAAAATCCATACCGATTAAAAGGTTAGATTTCTTACGAGCTTCGTATACATGCTAGAATTTTTTATTTTCGTCCGTTAGAATTCATGTTATAAGCATTGTTCATATGTGACATTTTCGAAAATTTCATAGCATATGCTAAAGTGTTTAGATATTATGTTTATATGATGTTATTATGCATGTATATTAATTATATCATAAAATTAAGCATGGTATTAAATTATTTATGTGGACCGAAAACTTAGGGGTAATATATATTGATGATTATGATTTTTAATTGTTGTTTTGAGCATGAAATCATGATCTAGGGTATTAAATATGCTTATATGAATTTATGTAGAATTTTTGGAAAACTATAGCCTATACTTTTATAAATATCGAAAATATATGTATATGATAAAATGTTGTGATATAATTCATAATTAAGTGTTATAATAGCATATCAAGTGTGAAGATTCATAATATATGGTTGTGAGAATTTATCAAATTTATAAAATTATTTGGACCTAAGTTGAAATTTTCGAACATGACTTAGGTAAATTAAATTCAATAGTTCATAATAAATAACAATTATGTTATAGTAAGCATAATTGAGGGTGATTAATTGTTATATGAATTTATCGAATTTTTAAAATCAATTGCTTGGTTTATGGTGAAAACCGAAACCTTATGTTAAAATACTAAGGTGTATAAATTTTATTTGACTAAGGTAATTACATATTATTAATCACATGATAAAATAGTGTGACATGTGAATTTATAGGAATTTTTGCACAAGTCTAAGCTATTTAATTCATAATAGCCGAAAACTTTATATTATGTGTATTAATGTTATAAATTTATTTTATCAAGAATAATTACATAATATGATCTAAAATAATGTTTTAGACATAGTATGATTTTATAGAATTTTTGGAACAAGAATTGCACATAAAATGATAAATTTCATAATAATCGAAAAGTCAAAATATCGACTTTTGTTGACCAAAGTCAAAATTGTTGACTTTTGGTTGACTTGGTCAAAATAGTTGACCAAAATCGTTGACCAAGGTCAACAGGCATGCAATTCGATAATACGTGATCTATGTGACGTAGTACGTTTAGTAACAATGCTACTTACGTTACGTAAGTACATTAAAACGTACATTATATACTAAAAAGGTAGGATATCCTTTATATGTTGAGAAATTTCATAATCGACATCAATCGATTAGGAAACGTTAAAATAAGTCCGACGTTAGCCTTATTTGATACGTAGAACGTTATAGACTATGTTCGTCTCTATCAAACGTGACCGACGTACTAAAATAATTCTTACGTAGCGGTGATACGTGGATGGGGCATCGACGTGGGAAAGAGACCATAGTCGAAAGACCCACGATACGAAGTGGGCTTTACTCGAAAACCTTTTTTATTCTGACGATTTCTTGAAAAGTATTTATTTACAAGCTTTCGGTTGAGAAATTATTATGAATCGTTATTCAATTACATGCCCAAAATATTTATGTTTTAACGTATTTATCCTATCATGTTGTTGGGCGAGCCAACTATGAATGTGAATCGCTTATCGGGTAGCTCCCATTTGAAAATCGATATCGGATCCTAGTTAGATGCGAGAATTCGCTAGGGTTAACGTGTACACCGAGCAGTGATGTGAGCCGTTAGTAACATCATCGGCGGTCACGGATCCTAGTCGATCGCGTAATCCCGACTATGTGATTGTGAGCCGTTAGCAACATCTTCGCCGATCACGGCGTCGGTGAAGGAGGCCTACTTACGGCGTGAGATCGCTTATGAACGCTTCGTAAATGATACGGATCATACGAATCGAGAAAATGTCCGGCGGCGAATCTTTTGATAAATGATAAAGTATTTTGTATTCACGAGTTATTTCAACTAAAATCCTCGTGTTATACTAATGGGCGATGTAATTCAATAAAATTATTTTGGCATGAGTCCACTAAGTGCAATCTTGTACTTAGCCCCGCATGTTTGTTTTAAATGTGCGTTGGTATGGATGGGATGGACAAGTGTTGTCGAGCGATGGAGTTTTGTCGCTAATAGTTTACCTTGGATGTATATCGTCATATATGCATTCACATGCTTTCCGCTGTTCAAAACACTTTATTATATTTTGGATATTACTTATGTTACCTCCAGATCAGTTGAATCCCTTTTGTTGATGATCTGTTGGTCTAGTTGTATGAAATCGTTGTGTGTTTATCTATAAAAGTTTGAAGTCTTGAAGGGTTGTTGGTCAGTATGTTCTTAATCCCTGTTTAATAGTAACAGTCCCGTCTAATCCGTACTTTAGATTGGCGGGCTGTTACAGTTGGTATCAGAGCGGGTCGTCCTTTGAACCCTAAAACCTTCTTTCAAAAGTCAAGTCTAGATTTAGTCACTAGACTTCTAGAAATCAGCTGACTGTGCTCAACACTCCATCACATCAAGCTCAACCGAAAGAGGTAAATTATTTTCTCAGTTTTGAGTTTGAAAGTTGAAAGTTGAAACAGTTGAACTTGAAAGTTTTGAAATGAGATTAAAGTCATATTTTGAAAACAGTGAAAGTCATGAAAGTTTTGGAATGTATTCCGAAAAGAAATTTTTTCAGTGTTATGAGAAAAGTTGATAATTTTATGTCAAAAGCTTTATGATAAATGAGTTATCAGTGAGATGAGACCAAGTTTACGAAGAATGAGAAACAGTTGACATGATAATGTCAAAAGTGATGATTGAGTTGTTGAAAGCCTGAATACAGAAGTTATGTTATGATTTTTGAAATGTTTATTCAAAGTTTACAGTTTATTCTGAAAATGGGTATGTTATTCCCAAAAGAACATAGATACTCTAAGAAGCATGCTCACCTCTTGAACATAGAAGTATGAGTTCTAGGAGCTTGATCCCTTTTGCGAGAACAATAGTGAGATATTGATTTACGAACGAACGAAAAGTCGATTTGAAACGAACTCGAGTTTCAACGAAAAGCTGACAAAAGCAAAAGAAAGGATCAAAGGTGAAAGAGGCATGGGTTTGATAAGGACCAAAGAAAGCTAAACAAATCTTGTAAGGAAACTCGTACGAAGCAGAACATGAGCTCGCAATCGTCCGGAAGGAAGTAATTCCCGGCGCACGGGCGCGCAGGCAGAAAACTGCACTGCGCAGTGTTTTTGTTTTGAATCGTTCTTATTCGTTTGAACTCCGTTTTGCAAACGGTTTTCTCTCACATATTCTTATCGCAACGAACTTCATTTCATATGAAGGACAGAAATCCTGAATCTTTCTCCAGAATTCTTGAGGAACAGTTGAAGTTAGACTGAAAATTTTGCTAGGAATTAAAGAACTTAGGAAGTTAAAAGTAGAGATCCCATAAGTGAAATTATGATGTAGGATAAACATAGGAACTTTGATGTAAACATTTATCTGCTTATCAGATGTGTTTGCTTTATCTGCTTAACAGATATATTCTATTCTTTTATCTGCTTATCAGATATAGATCGACTTACGCTAGTATTATCTGTGATAGATGGCCAGTCGTTACTACTCACCGAGGCGAAGGACGATGCCGAGGGTTACCCCAGGAGAAGTACTTGTGTAATACCCCGATTATTTAAACGCCTAATTACGATATTAATTTCGTAAATTATAGTATTATTATGATAATTTGATTATTAATATATCGAATAATGATTTCGATTATTGTTGGAATAATAAATTCTATATTTTATTCACAAATAAATGTGAATCGAGAAATACGAATATGTAACGATTTCAACAAGATTAATTCTACTGACGATTTCAGTATCGATATTTAAATGCTCGTGATATTTTCTAAGTTTTTAAACTTAGAATTTAATTCCATTATTATGGGAATAATTTAATAAAGTGATTACGCTTTATTTCACCATTTTGAGATGAGTCGATATTAACGTTGAGACGCTTCAAACGTTAACGTTTAGAGATGACTTGAGAATCAAGTCTAACGATCAAGGAATTATGATATTTAAATTCCTATGATTATTTTATATGATTAGAATATTATTTGGCATCAATCAATGCTAGAAAATTTTGGAATTATATTTTGATTATTTAAGATTCTCGAAAACCCTAAATCGAAATTGTGGTTTTCTACTTATGGATTAATTCCAATAATTTTTCCTATGATATAATTTATCGTCTAAGATATATATTATGATATATATCTGTAAATGGCATGACTATAATCTCATAGTAACCATATCTTATTCGGAAAAATTTTGCTTTCGACATCGATACCATTTACACATAAGCCACCATTTACCCATGAGTCTCATATTATCATAGACTCTATGTCTCGAGTGGCCTTCGTCGTAATCGCACCTTTCACTTAGAAACTTGTCTAATTCCGTGCGTTTTGCCTTATATATATCCGACGATCTTTCTCTTTAAATAGCCAGGGGTCACAATGCTCCCTGTTACTTTTGATTCCAGAAGTGTGTGTTTCTTTTATCAGAAAGTAAGGTCGATTTGATAACGGTAATTCCCTTAATCCTTGAGGGCGATAAGATCCTGTCCTTTTGCCATTCTCGTCTCTTTCTGGTATAACAGACGGCACAGGACGTGGGGCGACATTTGGAACATCAGGGTACAACCATTCATTTATGCCCTGCTGTGTAACTTGCCGGGGACCAGGACAAGTACCCGTAGGTGCCATTCCACATGCATTATATATACACTTGAGCCTGCTGACAAATCCTGATAAGTCTGCCCAAGTCTTGGAATTTTCTGCTTGAAGAAGATATTCTCTTGATACTTCTTTTGCAAGATCCTGCCAATCTGTCAAGCAACGATTGACATAGCCACACGTGGCATTATATGGAAAGAAATATCGACCACCACTTTATTGTAATAAAGTAGGTGAAAGAAAGTATAAGGTCATGACAACGTAAATGAAATGATTAAGATATTTGCCAAATAAGGCAAAAACTGAGCTCGATAAACTTGATTAATATTTTCTTTCAATATTAATCTTTTAATACTTTGAGCATTATTTATGCTTTTAACGTTATTTAATATAACGTTTCATCGTAAACATAATATCCTATGTTTAATAATTCTCGAAAATTCAATTATGTCTAATATAATTTTTAGACATATAATAAATTATTATTCTTGATTAAAAAGGAATTAAAATTCCTTATTTTCATCACATAGCTCACGGCTATTGTGTAAAATTTTCAAATTTGTTCCAAAAATTCCTCTAAATTCATATAGTGTATTATTCTACACTATGATCGTTAATATGTATTAATATCAATATAGAAAAATTTGAAACTCACCTATAACACTATATAGGCCACGGTTTTTATGAAAATTAATCCAAATTTTTTCCAAAATTTTTAATAGTTATACACAAGCCTCAAATATTAATATATAACATAATTATAACCTAAAGGGTTAAAATGAGACTGTAGATCATATTACGTCTCTCTCGATACGAGAATTATTTTTATTGAAATACGCGTAGAAACGACGTATAAAGTTCATTAAAACTTCGAATTATTAATTTATTTATCAAAGTTGAATGAACTTTGAAAATCTCGAAAAGCGTGCCAACATACTAAAGGTATATTTTTGCATAAAGGTGGGACGTGAAGGCTCACACGCAACCAGAGAAGAACACGCGTATCGAAAATCGAAGTTCAAAAGTAAAGGTGGGCTTTACTATACTCAAACTGGTAGAATTTACCAAATGATTTATTTATGATGCTTTATTGCAAGCAAATATTTATGAACCGATTTATTTAATTACACCCAAAATGTTTATGTTTTATGTATGTATCCAATTCATGATTGTCGATGCATAATGTTGGGTAGCTCCCACTTTATGACATGCTTGAATTCAGATTCTTGGAAGTACCCCAAGGATGATGGAGAATTAGTATCTGTCGAGATAGCTGGATTTTGTGCCTTGATTATTTTGTATTTGTGTCTTAAAGGGTGCTCGGCCGGTCATGGCGTCTGTGAGAGGAGGCCTCTCTCCAGTAGGAATTATTGTGGAATGAATTATTGTGGTGGATATGGATCATACATACAAGGAAAATGTCCGCCGCATTTAATCTTTATGGAAAATGAAAGAAATTATTTAGTAAGCACGAGTATTTCAAATTAAAACCTCGTGTGTTCTTGAGATGAAGCGAGTAATTTAAACTTAAGAAATTATTTTGGCATGAGCCATCGAGTGCAATCTTGTACTCGACCGCATGTTTGTTTTAAATGTGCAGTTGAGCGATGATGGATGGAGATGTGTCGGAGCGGTGGAACCCTTTTGATTATGATATATTAGAAACCTTGAATACACATCGTCATATGTGTATTCACACGTTTTTCCGCTACAATAGAATTAATTTATCTTATGATGTTGATAGTTGAATACTTCCAGAACATATGAGTTTTTGTATATATATATATTGGTTAAAGATTCCTTGATTATTATTCCAAGTATTAGTCCCTGCTAAATCGTACTTAAGATTTAGGGGCTGTTACAACTTGAAGCCTATCGCACTTACAGTATGAGTTGGGGCGACAGTTTAGGCGAGTTCCTGATGAGTTATCTACGATTATGGATGGACGCCCACGAGTACGGTGTGACGGGATATGACGGCATCAAGCGGTTACTCACTCGATTGCCAGTTGATTGGGAAGACTATGCAAGAGAAATATCGGGCGATTATATCTATCGTGCGGGCATTGTCTATGACTTGATTGGAGATCTACCGAGGTTCGTCAGCCATCTTATCTATGTCTACAGTGTGTACAGGGCTGCACCAAGAGGGCCCTATCTACCACCAAGGGAGTACACTTGGCAGGACGACACGCCGGAATGGTTATACACAGAGGTCCCTCGAGTGGTCAACCCCGCGGTACTAGATGAGATGGGAGCAGGACATCGACCGGCGCATGTGACGAGAGCATCGCGACCTAGGTCATTGGGAGTTCCAGTTCTTCCACCGATGACATTTGGACATCCGACGCGACCATCACCACCGCCCACCACCAATGACGGCACCTTATCACGAAGGGACATACATGGAAGCACATGATCATCAGGAAGGTTATGTTCCTATGCGTGATGTGTATGCCATAGGGGATGAGAGAGCCGGACCATCTCGTAGGCGTGCTCGAGAGGAAAGCTCAGAGGAGAAATCCGAAGAGGACCCGGAAGAAGAAGAAGATCCTGAGGAGGATCCAAGCAAGGACGAAACTGCAAGGGAGAACCATGGAGACGTGAATAGAAACATGGATGAAAACGGATATTAGTATACGTGTAGTATGTAGTATGTAGTAATGATGTTAACAAACAATATAGAAGCATAGTATTTTAAGACGCCTTATAACCAGTATGTAGTTGACAGTGGTATACATAGTACAGTGTGTACTTAGCTTCCTTTTGCGCTTAATGACTTGTACAGAATGGTCCTTTTGAGGCAAAGTTTTCCATATATATATGATGACGACCCAAGATGGGCTTTTATGAACATTAAGTTGTGCGAAAAGAATGATGGTTGTTTAAGTTGTTTTATGATACGATCTTATAAGGATGTTATGTATATTCAACTGCAATGAACGATATTCTAATACTAACTACGTTTTATTAACAGAATGCCGCCCAGACGTGCACCTCAGAGGAAGTGAGAGGCAGGGGTAGAGGAAGAGGCAGGGGCAGAGGCAGGATACCACGGGCAGAAAGTGAGGAGATCCCAGTGCCACCCCCACCTCCACCTGACCGTAGAGTGGAAGAACTCTTTTAAGACGTAACCCGCCTCCTTCAATGGTAAGGAACCCCGAGGATGCCGAACAGGTGGGTCGTGGCTATCGAACAATTTTGACTTTCTTGTTGTACTACGCAAGAAAGGTTATCTTCGTGACATTTCAACTCACCGGACCGGTGACACGGTGGGAGGCAAGGAGAAAGACACTAACCCCTAACAAATGGAATACTTCACCGGGCGACTTCAAAACAGAAATGTATGATAAGTACATTCCCAAAAGCTATCGGAATAAAAATGAGGTTGAATTTTTCACCCTGAAGCAGGACAAGATGTCGGTCACTGAGTACGACCGACTATTCTACGATATGTCTAGATACGCCCCGGATTTAGTGAATACTGATATGAAAATGTCAGAAAAATTCAAGGCAGGACTGAGACATGAGATAAGGATGTCGCTGGCAGGTCATGGCGACTTAACCTATATGGAGGCTCTTAGTCGGGCATTAGACATAGAGGCTACGATGCCCGAGGAGAAATCCGCACCGACCCAGTCACAGAATGTCGGTGACAAAGGGAAACGCAAATGGGAAGGAAGTTCTAACAACAACAATCTCAACCGAGGAGGCTTTAATAACAACAACAAGAGGCCATGGCAGAATAACATGGCTCCGCAAGGGCAAGGTTGGAGGAGACCTGTATTTACTCCACCTACCCAAGAGATAGTAAGGATTCCACCATGCCCGAAATGCAACAAAAGGCATACGGGGGTGTGCATGGCTCGAAATCCCATTTGCTATAAGTGTGGCGTAAGGGGCCATTATGCAAATGAATGCCACGGATTCGCCAGATAACTATGGGGAGGCCAAATCAAACAGGCCCTACCCAACCATTAAGGACAATTCGGACCAACCCCACCACAAAGAAGAAGAATAAAGAATGATAAAGAATCGAAAGACAAGAAGAATCAAGCAACAAGAAAGAATATCAGCAGAGGCAGAGCACCTCGCGGCGCGGCCGGCTCGGGCGAGCTATGCGCTACATAGGCGTCGAATCGAATGTAACCAAGGTAACCTAGCGGGTATGGGATTACTTTGCAATATACCTATTATAGTTCTGTTCGATACGGGTGCTTCGCATTCTTTCATTTCAAAAGCATGCGTTGATATGTTAGAACTTAACCTGAGGAAACAAATCAGGAAATGAGGATCTCATCACCTATAGGAGGTATTATGACCGTTACTCATGCTTGCTCGAACTTAGAGTTGAACTTAGGCTCACTTAAGGTTCTAACAAATAACTTGAACATAATACCTATGGGGGATGTAGATATAATCCTAGGAATGGATTGGTTGGCCGAAAACCATTCCACGATCTTATGCAAGGAAAGAAGAATTTCGATGCAACCACCGGGAAAAGAAGTTACGAACTTCTATGGGATTAGTATGGAAAGAAAATCCCAATAATATCCGCACTCCAAGCACGGAGAATGATGAACAGAAGGAATGTCAAGCATTCCTTGTTTATCTAAATGGAGAAGAAAAGGTAAACGAGGGTCAAGACGAGAAATTGTTCGGAATTTCGGATGTCTTTCCTTACACATTACCGTGACTACCCCAGACGGTGCAGCTAGAGTTAACAATTGATCCGAGTCGGGATCGCTCCGAGATCAAAAGCGCCTTCGTAATGGCACCCAAGGAACTCAAGAGTTGAAAATCCAAATTCAAGAGTTATTGGACTTGGGTTTTATTAGGCCAAGTGTTTCACCATGGGGAGCGTCTGTCCTATTTGTCAAGAAAAAGGATGGTTCGTTAAGAATGTGCATCGATTACCGAGAATTAAACAAATTGACGCTTAAGAACAAATATCCGCTACCAAGGATAGACGATTTGTTCGATCAGTTGAGAGGTGCAAGCGTATTCTCGAAAATCGATCTTAAGTCAGGCTACCATCAGCTAAAGGTACGACCAGAGGATATATCTAAGACGGCATTCCGAACAAGGTATGGTCACTACGAGTTTGTAGTAGTACCGTTCGGACTAACCAATGCACCTGCCGTATTTATAGATCTTATGAACAGAGTGTTCCATCCATACTTGGATAAGTTTGTCTTAGTCTTCATAGATGATATTCTCATATATTCAAAGAACGAGGAGGAACATAAGGAACACTTGAGAACAGTGTTACAGACCCTACGAGCCGAACAACTTTATGCTAAATTCAGCAAGTGTGAATTTTGGCTTAAAGAAGTAATATTCCTTGGACACACTGTGTCAGCGGAAGGAATAAAAGTTGATCCGGCAAAGGTCGAGGCTGTACAAGGATGGAAAGCGCCGACCACTCAAAACGAAATTCGAAGTTTCCTAGGATTAGCTGGCTACTACAGGAGATTCATTGAAGGATTCTCCAAGATAGCAAGGCCAATGACACAGCTACTTCGAAAAGGGATTAAATTCACATGGACTGATGAGTGTGAGGCAAGTTTCCAAACGTTAAAAGAGAAACTGACTAGTGCACCAGTGTTAGCTGTTCCAGATTCAAACAAAGAATATGTTATCTATACCGATGCTTCCAAAAATGGACTTGGTTGCGTATTGATGCAAGAGGGGAAGGTAATAGCTTACGCATCGAGGCAACTTAGACCACATGAGTTAAACTACACAACTCATGATTTGGAACTGGAAGCTGTGGTTCACGCCTTAAAAATTTGGAGACATCATCTCTACGGAGTAAGATGTGAAATCTTTACTGACCACAAAAGTTTAAAATACTTTTTCGAGCAAAAAGATCTGAACATGAGACAAAGGAGATGGCTCGAACTAGTAAAAGACTACGACTGTGGCATAAACTATCATCCAGGGAAAGCCAATGTAGTAGCAGATGCCTTAAGTCGTAAAGGTCAATCAAAGCTTGGATGTCTCTTGACAAAGGAAGGAAAACTCATTGAAGAGAAAGGCAAAAAGAAAACCAAAGACACAAGAACCACCACAAATGGATAAAGGCAAAACATGTTGGAAAAAAAAGTCGATATTCTTTGATCTTGCGTATTGGGAACATCTACATGTGCGACATGTTCTTGATGTGATGTATATTGAGAAAAATGTGTGTGAAAGTTTGATTGGCACATTACTAAACATTCCGGGAAAGACGAATGATGGAATTACAGCGAGACAAGATTTGATGGAGTTGGGTGTCTGACTTGAGTTGGCACCCAAAGTGATTGGATCTAGAACATTTTTACCTCCTGCTTGTCATACATTAAGTAAAGAAGAGAAGAGAAAATTATGCAGTTCTTTGCATGGAATGAAGGTGCCTATGGGCTATTCATCTAATGTTTCCAGCTTGGTGTCCATGAAGGATTTGAAACTAGTTGGACTCAAGTCCCATGATTGCCATACATTAATGCAACAATTGCTTCCAATTGCCATCCGTGGTGTTTTACCAAAACATGTGAGGTATACCATCACTAGGTTGTGTTTCTTCTTCAATGTGTTGTGTGAGAGAGTTATTGATGTGTCAAAGTTAGAGCAAATTCAAAGAGATATTGTGACGACTTTGTGCTTGCTTGAAAAGGAATTTCCTCCGTCATTCTTTGATATAATGATTCATTTAGTGGTCCATCTTGTGCGAGAGGTGGAATTATGTGGGCGATTTGGTATAGATGGATGTATCCGCTTGAAAGATTTATGAAAATCCTTAAAGGATACGTGCTTGCAATCGTAATCGGCCCGAAGGTTGTATTGTCAATGCTATATTGTCAAGAGGCGGTAGAATTTTCTTGACACTTATCCAATGTCCACACGATTGAATCCGTCTTTCACTCGCAAGCCATTCGAACAAGGCCTTTAACAAGTGCTCAACACCACACAATCGGTGTTGAGGAGGAAGCAGCACATCGATATGTATTGAACAATGATATTGAGGTCGACCCATATATTGAGTATGTCCTCAACATATGCCCGACTTAATGATAGCCTTCATTTTTAAATAATTGTGCACTAATTTTCATGGATGTATCTTTTGGACAGGGAACATTTGGAACTTGTGAAGAAAACTGTAACAGTCCGCCAACCCAAAGTACAGATTAACAGAGACTGTTACTAATGACGGGGATTAACAACAGAAATAATAACTAATTATGGAATTGTGAGGCATATGATTGACAAACTCTCAAAACTTCATACCATTTAACATAATACACCCAACTTACATACGAAACTGGACCACTGAGATTTTTAACAAAAGAGTTCAATTGATCTGAAGGAAATAAGGTTCAAAAATCAAAACACAACTTAAAGTACTTTACAGCGGAAACATGTGAAGTACACATATGACGATGTGTATTCAAGGTTCTACTATCAGCAAGAAATGACCTGACTGCTCAACACTGCTCCATACCATCGATCAGCTCAACCTGTACATTTAAAAACAAACATGCAGGGCTGAGTACAAATAATGCACTCAGTGGGCTCATTGCCAAAAACATTTTCTTTAAATTACATCGCCTTAGTAAAACACGAGGTTTTAGTTGAAATAACTCGTGATTACCAAAACACTTTATCATTTCTCAAAAGATTGCCTGCAGCATTTTCTCTTGTGTGTATGATCCATATCACTTATAACATCTCAAAACTGATCTCATAATCTCATCTCAGCGCCGTAGAAGGGCCTCCTTCCACTGACGCCGCGACCGCCGAGAACTCTTTCAAGACACGATCGCCTATAGTGCACATCGATCCTTGCCACTCAGTCACATGATTCGAATTCTCAATCATCCCGCTAGTTCTAGCAAGGATACGAATGCTATAATAAGTTGGGAGCGACCCAACAATCAGATATCTTTCTCATCGGTTGGGGAACAACCCGAAGAATCAAGTCACCAGCGAACCAATGATCATATTCTTTCATGGTCACTAACATTATCTCGATAGATTCATACACAAAACATAAACACTTTGGGTGTAATCTCATCATCATTTCTCAGCAATCATCAGAATAAATATTTTCATTTGCGTAAAGCAAATAAATAAAGGGTTTTGAATAAAGCCCACCGGCACGTAGCTCTTTCAATAAAGTTCCTTTCTAAGTCGAAGCTCAAATCCATCGCTCCACCTTAACGTAAGAACTATTTTAGTACACTCGTCACGTTTCGATGAGAGACAAACATCGCTATAACGCCCTATGAATCAAATATGCCTAATGTCGAACTTATTACGACGCTTCCTAATCAAATTATGTTGATTATGAATTTACTTATCATATAAGAGATATTCCATCTCTTTAGTACATAATGTGCGTTTTAATGTACTTACGTATCGTAAGTTACATTGTTACTAAACGTCTTACGTCACATAAATCACGACATCGAATTGCGTGCGATTCGACCTTGGTCAACGCTTTTGATCAACAATTTTGACTTGGTCAACATTTTGACTAAAGTCAACATTTTGACTTTTTAACACTACATATGTAATTTTGTTATTTTATGTACAATTTTTGTTCCAAAATTTCTAAAATCATAATATGTTTAAAACATCGTTTTAGAACATACTACGTCCCACTAAAACGTTTTTTGTTATTTTATGTAAAGTAGTTAAAGTGTTCCAAAATTAATTATTTCATAAAATCATTGTAATATGTTTAAAAAATCGTAGGACATTTTAAATGAACATATTATGCAATTATACTTGATAAAATAAATTTATAACATTAGTACACATAACCCATGGTTTTCGAAAACTTTAATTTAACTACAACCATTTTCCAAAAATTCCAATAAAATCACATAACACATAATCAACTATAAGCATCCTTGCTATAACATGATTTTTATTTATTATGAACTATTTAATTAAATCTTCCTAAGTCATATTCGAAAATTTGGACTTAGGTCCAAATAATTTTTAACAAATCCAATAAATTTATAAAACACTATTTTATGAATCTACACTCTCAATATGCTATAATAATGCTTAAACATGGATTATATCACAACATGTTATTATGTTATAATTTTTTCGAAAATCATAGACTTAGGTACTAAAGTTTCCTAAAAATTCTACATAAAATCATACAAGCATAATTAATGCCCTAGATTATGATTTCATGCTCAAATTAACAATTAAAAATCATAATCATCAACATATCATACCTTCAAGTTTTCGGTCCATATTTTAAATTTAATAGCATGCTTAATTTGGTGATATAATCATACTATATGCTTAATAACATCATATAAACATTATATCTAAACATCTTAGTACATGCTTCATAATTTTCGAAAATTACACATATGAACTAAGCTTATAACATAAATTCTAACGGATGAAAATCAGAAATTCTAACATGTATATGAAGCTCGTAAGAAATCTAACCTTTTAATCGGTATTGAATTTGATCGGCAACGTTTATTCTCTATAGGATTGGGATCAACTTTTGATGAACACTCTCACTAATTTTCTCTCAATTTTCGGTAATTATAGGTTGTGAATGAATAATGTTTGATCCCTTCCCCTATTTATAGAATTTGTCAAGTTGTAGTGTAATTATTACACATAAAATATCACAATCCACTTGCATAATTGGTCCAATAATTTTGGTCCACTTGCCTTATCATATCTTATTTTAATGATACCATATCTTATCTTATAGTTGTCAAAAATTAATTAAATCCTTATTATATGTATGCGTGTGTTTCGGCCATTACTTAAGATCCAAGCATAGATTGCTTGATCAAATTGGCTACCACCTCTACTTTACACCTCATAACATGATAACATCACAATCTTATCCTTACAATAATTAAAGTATGGTATAAGACAATTTTATCACATAAAATCTCTCAAGATTTCGGTCCCTTTGTCACAAGTGTCCTCCCACTTGTGCAAGTTGCTAATACAACTCATATTATCCTTAATAATATCATATTAATATAATAAATATGATATACCATCAATTGGATAGGAATTAAATCCAATTTCTCACATATATATTATTTTCGAAATCATTTACATAGCAATAATGCTATATATTTTATTTTCTTGTAATAAATAGCTAATATATAGCTATGTGACATATTATATGTCTTATATGATGAATTAAATCATAGAAAAATATTTAAAACCATTTTAGACCTCAAAACCCTAAATATTGATACTTTTAATTCCGTAATTCTATAGCATTATTTTAATGATAAATAATGCTCTTATATCATAAAATAATCATAGGAATTTAAATAATGTAATTTCATGATCATTTGACTAAGTTTTCGAATTATCTCCAAACGTAGACGTTTAAAACGTCTCAAAACGTTAATAGTTGAATTGTCTCTAAAAATGTTCGTAAACGAATTAGAATCACTTTATTCACTTCTATATTAATAGGGAATTCTAATTCTAAGTCTTGATGCTTAAAAATATCGTAAAACTTAACTATCGAATTTTATCGACGTTAGAAGTATACGTTCGAAGGAATAGCAGAAACTGCATTCCTTAATTCACTAAGCGTCAGTGAATATCACACAGAAATTATCAAATTATGCTTAGTCAAAGTTGAGCATTGACTAATTAAGATTTTAATTATCGAGGCTAAAACCCTAATTACGATTTATATTATCGTAATTAACTGCGGGATATTACATTCTACCCCCCTTAAAATAAATTTCGTCCTCGAAATTTGTATACCGTAGAAAAGTACGGGTATCTTTGCACTATAACAATCTCAAATTTCCACGTAACTTTCTTTTGTCCATGGTCTCTCTATTAGACTTTCACCAATGGTATAAGCTTCTTTCTTAACCGTTGAATTTGACGATTAAAACAATCGTAGATTCTTTCATAACTCATATCTTGATTCAAGAATAACGTCATCATGATGGTCATGTATTTTTGTAATATCCCGTAATTTTAATACTGAATTACGATAATAAATTCAGTAATTAGTATTATTAATTCAATAATTAAAATCTTAATTAGTCAACTCTTGACTTTGACCAAGCATAATTTGATAATTTCTGTGTGAGATTCACTGATGCTTAGTGAATTAAGGAATATAATTTTCAATATTCCTTCGAACGTAATTTTCTAACATCGAATAAATTCGACAGTTACGTCTTACAGTATTATTAAGCAGTTAAGCTTAATTTCGAAATTCCTATTAATATAGGAATAAATAAAGTTGTAACAAACTTTATTTTGAACATTTTTGAGATAATTAAAATATGAGAATTTAGAGACATTTCAAACGTCTACGTTTAGAGATAATGCGATAACATTAGTAAAGGATCTCGGAATTATAAAATTCAAATTCCTATAATTATATTATTATATAAAAGCATTATTTATCATTAAATAATGCTAGAAAATTTAAAGAATAGAATGTACCCTATTTTGAGATTTTCGAAATATTAAATTTCGAAATTAGGGTTTTTGGAATCTAAATTATTTTAAATACTTTTCTATGATTAAATTTATTATCTAAGACATATAATATGTCACATAATTATATAATAGCTATTTTATACAATAAAATCAAATGTTTGGAAAATAACCCTAATTTTCGAAAATGTGAGCTTCCTAAGCATAATTTAATTTTTATTCTTATTCAATTAATAATGTATGATAATTATTATATTATTATGATGTCATTAAGGATAAAATGAGGTGTATTACAAGTTGCACAAGTGGGATCACACTTGTGCCAAAAGTGGCGTAAATTTTGGTGGATTTTGTATGATTTTATGTACAAAATATCATCCTACAATTAATGAATCCTATGATTATAATCTTATCATGTATTGGGTGTAAATTTGAGGTAATTAGCTAGTAAAACAAATCATCCTAAGCTCATTAATTGTAGGAGCCGAAATGGTTGAAAAATGGTTGAAAAATATTTAATTTCATACTATATAATAGGGACACTTGTTGGAGTTGAAATTTTGACTTTTCAAAAGTAACTTTATACTATATGATAATGATATATTATATATCATAAGAAAATAAAATCTAGACTAAGAAATTTAAAATGGCGTGAATTACATAAGTATGATATAATATGATAAATTCTCTAATTCTTGGTAATTATGTGATAATTTATTTATTAACGGATAATATAACATAATAAAGTATATAGTATAAGAAAAAATAAAATCAACCTTAGGCTATTGAGGATAGCCGACGCACACACATGTATAAATTGTGGATTTAATTATTTGTGATAAGTAGGTACAAGATATTAATTAAGTGATAAGATCACATGATGATGTGTTAAGAGATAAGATGAATTTTTGTCTATTTGCTCCACTTGAGGGCCGACTATGTTGACAAAATTAGGATAGGATCTTAGTTGTCATCTTAGTATAATTATTACATACAAATAAATTAGTTCTATAAATAAGGCATGGGATCAAACATGCTCCCATTTACAAACCCATAGTACCGAAACCTTGTAGAAAAAAAATAAGAGTGTTCATCAAATTTCCATCCCAATTCTTAGACAAATAAGCCTTGCCGATTAAAATCCATACCGATTAAAATGTTAGATTTCTTACGAGCTTCGTATACATGCTAGAATTTTTTATTTTCGTCCGTTAGAATTCATGTTATAAGCATTGTTCATATGTGACATTTTCGAAAATTTCATAGCATATGCTAAAGTGTTTAGATATTATGTTTATATGATGTTATTAAGCATGTATATTAATTATATCATAAAATTAAGCATGGTATTAAATTATTTATGTGGACCAAAACTTAGGGTAATATATATTGATGATTATGATTTTAATTGTTGTTTTGAGCATGAAATCATGATCTAGGGTATTAAATATGCTTATATGAATTTATGTAGAATTTTGGAAAACTATAGCCTATACTTTTATAAATACCAAAAATATATGTATATGATAAAATGTTGTGATATAATTCATAATTAAGTGTTATAATAGCATATCAGTGTGTAGATTCATAATATATGGTCAGTGAGAATTTATTGAAATTTATAAAATTATTTGGAACTAAGTTGAAATTTTCGAACATGACTTAGGTAAATTAAATTCAATAGTTCATAATAAATAACAATTATGTTATAGTAAGCATAATTGAGGGTGATTAATTGTTATATGAATTTATTGGAATTTTTAAAAATCAATTGCTTGGTTTATGGTGAAAACCGAAAACCTTATGTTAAAATACTAAGGTGTATAAATTTTATTTGACTAAGGTAATTACATATTATTAATCACATGATAAAATAGTGTGACATGTGAATTTATAGAATTTTGCACAAGTCTAAGCTATTTAATTCATAATAATGAAAACTTTATATTATGTGTATTAATGTTATAAATTTATTTTATCAAGAATAATTACATAATATGATCTAAAATAATGTTTTAGACATAGTATGATTTTATAGGAATTTTTGGAACAAGAATTGCACATAAATGATAGAATTTCATATATAATTGAAAAAGTCAAAATGTTGACTTTTTGTTGACCAAAGTCAAAATTGTTGACTTTTGGTTGACTTGGTTAAAATAGTTGACCAAAATCGTTGACCAAGGTCAACATGCACGCAATTCGATAACGTGATCTATGTGACGTGACGCTTTAGTAACAATGCTACTTACGTTACGTAAGTACATTAAACGCACATTATATACTAAAAGGTAGGATAGCCTTTATATGTTGAGAAATTTCATAATCGACATCAATCGATTAGGAAGCGTTAAAATAAGTCCGACGTTAGCCTTATTTGACACGTGAGAACGTTATAGACTATGTTCGTCTCTATGAAACGCGACCGAAGTACTAAAATAATTCTTACGTAAAGGTGATGCGTGGGCGGGGCATCGACGTGAAAGAGCCCATAGTCGAAAGACCCACGATACGAGGTGGGCTTTACTCGAAAACCCTTTTATTTACGCTTTCTTCGAAAAGTATTTATTTACAAGCTTTCAATTGAGAAATGATTATGAACTGTTATTCAATTACATGCCCAAAATATTTATGTTTTAACATATGTATCCTATCATGTTGTTGGGCGAGCCAACTATGAATGTGAATCGCTTATTGGGTAGCTCCCAATTTTAAAATCGATATCGGATCCCAGTCGATGCGAAATTCACAGCTAGGTTAACGTGTACACCAAAGTGTGATCGCGAGCCGTTAGTAACATCATCGGCGGCCGTGGATCCTAGTCGATGCGTAATCCCGACTATGTGATTGTGAGCCGTTAGCAACATCTTCGCCGATCACGGCGTCGGTAGAAGAGGCCTACTTCTACGGCGTGAGATCAGTTATGAACAGTTATGTAAATGATACGGATCATACGAATCAGAAAATGCCTGCCAGCGAATCTTTTGATAAATGATAAAGTATTTTGGTATTCACGAGTTATTTCAACTAAAATCCTCGTGTTATACTAATGGGCAGTGTAATTCAATAAAATTATTTTGGCATGAGTCCACTAAGTGCAATCTTGTACTTAGCCCTGCATGTTTGTTTTTAAATGTGCGAGGTTGAGTGCTAGATGGATGGACAAGTGTTGAAGCGATGGAGTTTTGTCGCTAATAGTTTACCTTGGATGTATATCGTCATATATGCATTCACATGCTTTCCATTGCTCAAAACACTTTATTATATTTTGGATATTACTTATGTTACCTCGGATCAGTTGAATCCTTTTTCGATGATCCGTTGGTCTAGTTGTATGAAATCGTTGTGTGTTATCTATAAAAGTTTGAAGTCTTGAAGGGTTGTTGGTCAGTATGTTCTTAATCCTGTAATAATAACAATTCCGCCTAATCCGTACTTTAGATTGGCGGGTTGTTACAAACAAAGTATAGGATATAGAAAAAATTAAAAATTTATCCTAAAGTCTAGGACATGGCCGACACACTCACACATAGTGTACAAATTGATATTTTCTTCATTTATTGCTAAGTATGGTACAAATGTATCAATTAAGTAATGAGATCACATAATAAGGTGTTAAGAGATAAGATAGAATTTTTCCATAAGCTCCACTTGATGGCCGATTTATTGGACTAATTAATGCATGAGATTAGTTGTCATTTTTATAATAATTACCTACAAGTGGATTAATTCTATAAATAAGGCATGGGATCAAACAATTCTTCCATTTAGCAACCTTGATCACCGAAAATTGAGGGAGAATTTTGTGAGAGAGTTCATCCTTTTAATTACCAAATCTTAGATCAATAAACACTACCGTTAGAAATCGACACCGATTAAAAGGTTAGAAATCGTACGAGCTTTGTTTACATGCTTGAATTTTCGAATTATGTCCATTAAATCTTATGTTATGAGCTTAGTTTATTTATGATGAAATTTTAGGAAATTATGTTCTTATGCTAAGTTGATTATGAATTATGTTTATATGATGTTTCTAAGCATGTATTATGATTTTAATACAAAATTAAGCATGATTATAAAAATTGTGTGTTGACCGAAAACATGAGAGTACCATATGTTGATGATTATGATTTTTAATTGTGGTTTTAAGCATGAATTAATCATAGTTATTAGTGTTTAAGATTCTATGATTTTATGTAGAATTTTTGAAAAACTATAGGACATGTATTCATGATTTTCGAAAATTATAGCATGATTATATGTTGTGATATAATTCATGTTTGAATGTTATTATAGCATATTAATAGTGTAGATTCATAATATAGTGGTGTATGAATTTATTGGAATTGTTAAAAATTAATTAGACCTAAGTCATATTTTCGAAAATATGACCCTAGAATATTTTAATGAATACTTCATAATTGATGAAAATTATGTTATAATAAGGATACTTGATGATGATTATGTGTTGTGTAAATTAATTGGAATTTTTGAAAAATGTTTACTTTGTTAATTAAAATTTTCGATAATCATATAGTAAAATATAATGGTGTATAATTTTTCTATAACCAATATGATTACATATTATTGATCCCATGTTAAAATAATGTGATATGTGATTTTATGAGAATTTATGTACAAGTCTAGGATAATTAACCATAATGACCGAAAATCATAGGTTAAAGGTTTTAATGTTATAAATTTATTTTATCAAGTATAATTGCATAATATGTTCTAAAATGATGTTTTAGACATACTATGATTTTATGTGATTTTTTTTAGAACAATAAATATTATGTTTACGTCAAATTATTTTATTAAGTGATGTAAGGGTGAAAATAAAGTGCTATATGTGAATTAAATCATATTTATGCGTGTTATTGAGCATTATTGTTGGAAAACGTGAAAAATCGAGACTTATGACAATAGGATTGAAAATCGATTAAAAATCGATTTATATGAAAATTTATTGATAAATATATATATATATATATATATATATATATATATATATATATATATATAACTATATATATACTTATTAAAAAAATCAAAGATGTTAACAAAAGTCAAAATGTACGAAATACGTTAGTACGTGATTAAAGTGATGTGATACGTCTTACGTTGATTAGATATGCAAAAACATGTAAGGCGTACTGAATTAGTTAGAAAGAATTCGGAAAACTGATAGACTTTGACATTCTTGAAAAACGTGACCAATGTACTAAAGTAGTTTGTTACGTCAAGATGGGACGTGGACTTGAGCATCTGACATAGAAAGGAAATCGTTGAGAAGCACCTAGTTACGAGGTGGGCTTTACTCGAAACTATTTTATTTATTATGCTTTCTTCGAAATGAAAAGTATTTATTTACAAAGCTTTCAGTTGAGAAATGATGATGAACTGTTATTCAATTACCTGCCCAAAATGTTTATGTTTTATGTATGGATCCTATCAAGCAGTTGGGCAAGCTAACTAAGAAAGAGAAACAGTTGTTGGTCGCCCCAACTTTATAGAAAATCGATATCGGATCCTATGCCAAGGATTATACAGCCAGATTAATGTGTACACCGTGTGATTGTGTCTTTGAAAGCAACATCTTCGACGGTCATAACGTCCGTGGAAGGAGGCCTCCTTCTACGGTGAATGTAATTATGAGAAATTATTACGTAAGATACGGATCATACATACGAAAAATGCCCCGGCAGCGATCTTTTGAGAAATGATAAAGTGTTTTGGTATTCACGAGTTATTTCAACTAAAATCCTCGTGTTTTACTAAGGGCGATGTAATTTAAAGAAAGTGTTTCGCATGAGCCCACTAAGTGCATTCTTGTACTTAGCCGCATGTTTGTTTTAAACGTGCGAGTTGAAATGACGATGGATGGCAAAGTGTTGAGCAGTTGGAACCTTTTGTCGCTGATATAGTAGAGCCTTGAATTCACATCGTCATATGTGAAATTCACATGTTTTCCGCTGCTTGAAACACTAAGTTATTTTGAGTATTGAAACATTTACCTTCAGATCAGTCAAACCCTTTTGTCAAGGATCTGTTGGTCTAGTTTGTATGTAATACGTTGTGTGTTTATCTCTAATGGTTTGAAGTCTTATATGTTTGGCTGTCATTTCCTTTACAATTCCGTATTCAATTATCATTAAGTCCGTTAATCCCCATTTCCAAGTAACAGTCTCTACTAATTCGTCCTTTGGATTGGTTGGCTGTTACACTAATGAAAGTCAAAATTGTTGACTAAAGTCTAAACGTATGAAATACGTTAGTACGTGAACACTGTTATGTTGTATGTCTACTAGAAATATGATATACGTTGAATAAATATACTAATATGTGTAAGACGTATTAAAATTATAAGAATACCTCTTTTATAAGAGACAATTTCATAATTGAAATCATTTTATCGAAAGACGTTAGTATGAGTTCGACATTTGACCTAATTGATTGAAATAAGGTCATAAATCATATTTCATCTCTATCGAAATACGAAAAGTTATAAGTTAAGATGTTTGATGAGAAGACGTACTAAGTTAGTTAAAAAGATGCGAAGTATTATTCTTGAAGGTTATCAAAGTTTATTAGACTTTGACGTTCTTGAAAAACGTGACCGACGTACTAAATTAACTTCTTACATAAAGGTGCGACGCGACGTGATCGTTGACGTTAAGGAAAGTCTGTATAGAAAGCTTACGTACCAGGTGGGCTTTACTTTACTCACTAAAGATAAAATGCTTATCAAATGTTTTATTTACGATGCTTTCTTTCAAGAAATGTTGATGAAATGTTTATTTAATTACCTGCCCAAATGTTTATGTTTTTATGTATGTATCATATCCATGAAATGTTATGAATGTTGTTGGTTCTCTACCAACTTATGAATGAAAATCGAATTCGGATCCTATGTCGAGGGTAAGTTTCCTGGCTAGGGTTAACGTGTACACATAAGGGTGATTGGGGGCCGTAAGGACAATGCGCGGCGGTCGCGGCGTCCAGTGGAAGGAGGCCTCCTTCTACGGCGCATAATGATGTTATGACAATGAGATGTTATATGATAAAGGAAGGATATGGATCATACATACAAGGAAAATGCTTGTGAAGGCGATGATTTGAGAAATGATGAAAATGTTTTAGTAAGCACAAGGCCTTTCACGTAAAACCCTTGTGTCTTACCATGATGGGCGATGTAATTTAAAGATGATAAAATATTTTGGCATGAGTCCACCGAGTGCATTCTTGTACTCACCGCATGTTTGTTTTAAATGTGCGAGTTGAATGATGATGCGATGGGCGGTGTTGAACAATAGGGATCTTTGTCACGAAAGTTAATACCTTGATTGTACATCGTCATATGTACATATCACATGTTTTCATTGCAAGAACTTAAGTTATGTATTAAAGTCCAAAAGTATTACGGATATATGTATTACGATCTAATGTTCAATGGTCTTTTTCATTTATAAATTCATATTTAAAGTAATAGTCCCTGTTAATCCGTACTTAGGATTAAGGGGCTGTTACAAAGTGGTATCAGAGCAGTTCGCTCTTTGAATCCAAAACCTCCTTTCAAATGTTAAGTCTAGATTGAGTCATTAGACTTCTAAAGGTCAGCTGACAATGCTCAACACTCCATTACATCAAGCTCAACCGAAATGAGGTAAATGATTTCTTCTCAAAAAGTTTTGAAATGAAAAGTTTCAAAGTGAAAAAGATTGAAATGATGTTTCAAATTAAATGAAAGTTATGAAAGATGATGGATATGATGTTTCAAGTTATGAAAAGAAAGGAGATATGAGAAAGTGTTGACAATGATATGTCAAAAATGAAATGTTTGAATTCATGAAATTTAATAAAGATTTATTGTTATAAATGAGTTATGTTATTAATGTTTGAAAATGGACATTGATATGTGTGATACCCCGTCCTTTCTAAGCTTCTGTTTTGCATGACACATTTTTCGAGAAATGGTCAAAGGGTTGACTTTTGTTTCGGTGATGACCGATCACGAAACCTCGGTTAGAAGAGTGTCTTATGGCGAATTCATAGACACCAAGTATCGTGTTTTCGACCACCCATGAAGGTTTGGCACCGGGAAGTTATCGAAAAATCGAACTTTTCATTGGTCTTTAAAAGCATATCTTGTTTATAGTCGTTGTGTCCGTATTTTATTTCGTGTCCATGGGTACCAAGTTTGCTAGATTTGGAGTCCGTTGCAAGAGTTGCGTCCGCTTTTGCATTTTCAAAAGGGTCGCTTGCATGTACATGCGTAGCCCCTCGCTTTCCTATAAATAGGAGGCTAGGGCCTTGAGTTTCAACGCTCATTTTCCTTCGCCTCTCGTGTTTACGGAATAGCCGAGCAGCTCCAGGTACGCTGCGGAAGCGCTAGAGGAGTGAGGATCGAGCCGGGGAGGCTCAGCGGCGGCGCCATTGCGCTGCTGCCGAGCCACCACCGCCAATCAACCTCTCCCCGGCAGCCCCGTTTTTTTATTTTTGTCCTTTTCTTGTTTTGATTCCGCCTTTTAGTAGATCGTATAGCATAGAACTCGGGATTCTAAAAGGACGGGACGGGAAAACGGCCGGAGGCCGGCCAATTTGGCCAAGACCGCCAACGCCCATTGCCGCCGATTGTCGTGGCTGTTGGCCGCCGTTTGGTGGTCAACGGACCACCTTTTGGCTTCAGGTCCTTTAGGTTTTGAGTTCCGGGCTATGCATTCTACTAAAGTACCGATTCCGTTTTTCAGTTTTTCGCGTTTCTGCATGTCGGGATGTTTTCCGTTGCTTCGAATTTTCTAAAGGAAGTACATGCCCGGGTTATCCTTTTTCAACGTAGCTTGTCATTCCATGTTCGTTGTTATGCATATTGCTTATGTTTCCATTTTCATGCATCGATTTTGGATGGTTTATCCTAGATCGAGGATAGCATCGATTTTGAAGCTTCTTCACCGCTAAGATTTGAGTCAACTTGCATGCATGCATATTTTGAAAGTACTCTATTATAGGTCTTGATGCCACGAATATATTTTCCTACGCATCGAGTTGATTTGAAAACCCGAGAGTGCCAAATATGGGTTCGAAAGTCGAAAACCTAGTTTTGCTACGATCTTCGTTTGGATCACGTTGTTGCTTTGCTTTGTGGGATGTGACCCCAAAAGTTGTTCCGTCTTGTTACCAGGTACCTACCAGTATGATCGGTGAAGTCATCGGATCCGTAAATACCTCCCGGTTAACGTTTTCATCTGTTCAGGTTGGGTTATATATGCTTATTTTGAGTTATTTACTCGATATTTCAAAATAAAACATGTGCTGTAGTAAAATGTTTTGGTGAAGTTATTCTTGTTCTCGATCCGAGATATGGTTCTATTGTGATTGTGCACGGATCTCTATTTGGTGGGTTGATCACCATATTGAGTATTGATCTTAAGGGGATAGACCCCGAACACGTGGTTATGGTTCTGAAGGGGATAGACCCGGAAGTCCACACGGAAATGGTAATGAGGTGGTTATGGTTACGACGAGTTTGACCCAAGTCCACATCGAGTTAGCCATTTGGATACGCCCGGGCGTGGGCTGACTGGATATGTTCTGGGCCGAATGAATGAGATGTGATGGGCTGGCGGGATACGTTCCGAGCCGTGGTTCTTGGTTCTATGATGGGAGTAATAGTAATAACGGATCAGGTATCGAAAAAATGAAAAATCTATTTTGCTTACTTAGAAGTGGATTTACGTTTTAAAACCTTCTAAGGTAAGTGCTCTGAACACAGCATCATGATTCTTTTGATTTATGATAAAACCCCAGCTGAGTGCGCTAGTACTCACCCCAAACTCTTTTCAAATCTTTTCACGGATGGAGGAGGGTTTTGACGGGTGTTGAGAGGGTGGGCTGCGGGTTCTTCATGCTATGCTTCCGCTATGTTGTGTTATATCGTGCTACGATATTGATGTATTCTTGTCCCTTATTTTCTTTCGATTGGGAACAAGATTTGTTATGTTATTATCTTTGTGAGTCTCGATCTGAGCATGCTATGTGGTCGACCGGTCTAGTCAATGGGTGTAATGCTATTTTGCTTTCTTGCATTACTTGTTATAAACCAAGATCATGTTTTCGAGGTTATGATATCGATATTATTACATTGGTGGATTGTTTGCGCACCCCCCCTTCGTGATATGTCCTAGTTATAGAGGAGATCTTTGCCGATTCCATGGTCACATCTTGTTATCATGTATGTTATATGCATTTCCTTCTTCCCCGCTTAAACCCCACCCTAATCACACCCCGACATCCGTGCCTTCCTCGAATTGGGCGTGACGACTGTATCGAGCAACGATCTTGGTTTCGACATCTAGCTTTGTTATCGATACCACCGGTATCGAGCGATGTTCTCGCCCCGACACCTATCTTTGTTATCCGATACCGACTTGGTATCGAGCGCTTTTTCTTTGGGTATATGTCATATTGTTTGATATCAAAGCGCCATTTGCTTTATATCTTGTACGTTTGAAATTGAGTGTTTAGAACTTGTTCTTCTAAACTTTATCGTGCACTACCCTCGACTACCCTCACCACCGTCATGCCGCCTCCTTAAAAGGGGATGAGGTATGTGTTTATTTGTTGATGCTTTATGTGGTTACATGATGTTGATGTGTAACATTGCCCGCCTTTCCAAAGTACGGATTAGACGGATCACATTAACTAAGGTGGATTAAGAACATAATGACCAACAAACCTTCAAGACTTCAAACTTTTATAGATAAACACCCGATGTTTTGGGTTTTCGTAAATAACCCGTGAATGATTTTTAAAAATTCGAGTAAAATCATATATCGATTAATCACCCTCAATTATGCTTACTATAACATAATTGTTGTTTATTGTGAATTATTGAATAAAATTTACCTAAGTCACTTTCTAAATTTTGACTTAGGTCGAATAAATCTTTATAAATTTGATAAATTCTCACTGACCATATATTATGAATCTACACACTTGATATGCTATTATAACACTTAAACATGAATTATATCACAACATTATAACATATACTATAATTTTGGTTTTCATTAAATTATAGGCTATAGTTTTCAAAATTCTACATAAATTCCTATGAGCGTATTTAATACTAGATTATTATTCCATGCTTAAATCAACAATTAAAATTAAAATCAACAACATATAGTACTCTAAGTTTTGGTCCATGAATAATTTAATACTATGCTTGATTTCATGATATAATTAATATACATGCTTAATAACATAGTATAAACATGATATCTAAACATATTAGCATAGATCTAAATTTTGAAAATGATATATATAAACTAAGATCATAACTAAAAATTTAACGGATGAAATTAGAAAATTCTAGCATGTAATCGAGCTCGTAAAATTTCTAACCTTTTAATCGAATTCGATTATCGTGCAATGTTTTATCTAAAATTTGGAAAGAATTAAATGAATTCTCTCTCGAAATTTCCTCCTCATTTTCGGTACTAAGGAAGCAAAATGGAGAAGTGAAGATCTTAGCTTATATTTATAGGATTAAACCACTTGTATGTTAATTATTACACATAAAATATCGACTAATCACTTGTATTACTAGTCGAAATTTTAGTCGACTTGTGCTATTAATGACAAATTCTAATCCTTATCAAGTTGGAATATTTAGTCCTTACTCAATTTGTTCACGGCAATCTCATGAAATGGAAGACAAATTTTTTGTTATTTCATGGACAATATGCTCACGGCACTTTGGGTGTATTATGGTGATGATATTTGTTCTAGTTGATAATATTAATATTATTTAACACCTTATACTTTATATGTATATAATTCGGCCATTCAATATGTGAGCAAGAAAATTCTATTTTATACTATCATATACTATGATATTAATTTAGGATAATATCATATTTTGAAAAGTCAAGTTTTCATTATAATATATGTCGTTATCATAAGGTATTTCAAAATCATTAACTACATATTTTTAGTCTACAATTTACCATAAGGTTCCAGCATGGGTTACTTGATCAATTTGCTAACTATCACTACTTTACACCTAATACATGATAAGATCGACTCATAACCTCTCGTTAATTGATGGATAATATTTAATACATAAAACCATACTAAAAGCCTCCAAATTTTCGTCCATATTGGCACAAGTGTGCTCCACACTTGTGCAACTTCGAATACACTTCATTTAGTCCTTAATGATGCCATAATAATATAATAATTATCATATATCCTAATTGATTAAGAATAAAATTAAATTACACTTAGAAACCACAATTTTGAAAATTGCTTAGGTATTCCCAAACATTTTATTTCCTTTTATAAAATAGCTACTACATACTTAGGTGACATATTATATGTCTTAGATAATAAATTTAATCATAGAAAAGTATTTAAAATAATTTAGGATCATAAAATCCTAATTTAAATATTTAGGGTTTTGAAACCCGTTAAATAAGGTACATTGCATTCTTAAATTTTCTAGCATTATTTTATGATAAATAATGCTCTTTAATAAATAAAATAATTATAGAATTTGAATTTTATAATTAGGATCGTTTCTAAAGTTATCGCACTATCTCTAGCGTAGGCGTTTGAAGCGTCTCTAAATTCTCATAGTCGAATTATCTCTAAAATGTTCAAAATATAGTTTGTTACAACTTTATTTATTCCTATAATAATAGGAATTTGAAATTAAGCCTAGCTTAATAATCTTTGTAAGATGTAAGCGTCGAATTTATTCGGCGTTAGAAAGTTACGTTCGAAGGAATATTAAAATTATATTCCTTAATTCACTAAACCTCGATTGAATCTCATACAGAAATTATCAATTATGTTTGGTGGTCGAGTTGACTAATTAAGATTTTAATTATTGAATTAATAATCTTAATTACGAATTTATTATCGTAATTGGTATTAAAATACAAGGATATTACATTCTACCCCTTAAAATAAATTTAGTCCTCGAAATTTGTATACCTCAAAGAGTTGGGTATCGCTCTTTCATGGCGTCCTCGAGTTCCCGTAAAACTTCTTCTTGTCGTGGTGTCTCATGGGACTTTTACTAACAGGATTGATTTATTTCTCAAGCTGTTGAACCTTATGGTCCAAAATAGCCACGGGTTCATCTCGTAACTCATATCGGGATTTAAGACCACGTCGTCATGATGTATTCGTGTTTCGGATCATACGTATTTCATGGTGCGACACGTGAAACACATTATAGACATTACCCAACTTCGGTGGTAATGCTAATCTATAGACTCTTGGCTTTATCGTCTCTAGGATCTCGTAAGGTCTGAAAAGCGTGATTCTAACTTGCATCTTACTTGACTTTTAATTCCTCTTGATAAAGAGATTTTAAGAAAACTTTATTTACGTGTCTGCGTAAGACTTTTACTCTCATGAGCTTCGTTATCGTTTATCATTTACGGGACAATCTCAATCATTTTACTCGGTGTTAGACCACGGAACTTTCCTCTTACCTACCTCATCATAAAGGGTGATCGACACTTTCTTTCGTACAATATCTCATATGGCCCGTATTGTCCATTTCTCGACTGACTCTTGTCGTAGGTGATCTTCATCGGTGGAAAAACATGTTTCAACTCGTGCTTGATTTGACACTAATGTCTTTAACATATCTTAAAGCGTTTGTATTGTCTTTTGTTGTCCATCTATCTGCGAGAGAAAATTATGCTCTAGTTTAATCTAGTCCCAATTCTTTCGTTAACTAATCCAATTTGGAACTTGGAATCTCTATCAAATATGATAGATTTTGGTATTCTATGTAAGCGTCGATTTCTTCTCGTCTTACTAGCTTATCGGATTCATAAGTAATCTGAATAGGTCGAATCTTGGCGCATTTAACAAGTCGATCCTACTACTCATATAGTAGTGTCACTTCTTGACTTTGATAATCTGTTACGTGTTCATTCTGATGTCGTTCCACTCACAGGGTATCTCCAAGGCTATAACTTTCTATAAGTTTGTGAATATCACTTCCACTTTTGGCAATTAAGATGGCACTCGGCGAATGAGACTACATCTAGTTTCAACTCTTATATTGAAACTTTTCTCATAAGTCGTGATACGTCTTATCTTTGTCTGGATGGGTGGTATAAGGGTATCACGAGTTTCACTTATGATTTCATTCCTTAACTCATTATTGTTGGGAACACGTATCCTTTCTTAAAGAATCTGACATTAGTATGTGTTTCTCGAAGCTCTTTCGCTTTATTCTTTAGCAAGTTTCTCTTTTCTTGCTAAGAGACATCCTTACTTGGATTGACTTTTACAATTCGAGACCTCGGCTACTACGTGTGCCTCTCTTGGGTTATATTTTATACTGATCGTAATCTTTTACTAATTTGAGCTTATCTCTTTTCCCGTATTCAAAACCACTTTGCTTGGAAGTATTTCAAGCTTATGATTGGCGAAAATTTTACATAATTTCTTAGGGTGATATCTCCAAAACTTAGATCGTATTATTCTTGTTGCTAGTTCTAAGTTGTGAGAAGGGTAATTCTATTCTTACCTTTGCTTCAATTTTAACCAATCTATTTAGCTCCTTCTAAGACACCACGTGTCGAGAACATCACTTGTTTGAGCGAACTTCTTGTTTACGAACTTGGCAAATTGTTCAATTCTTAAAGTTTGTAAGGCAGTCCTCAAGGTTACTTTTGTCATCCTTTCCTCTTTGAATAAATGAGAATATCATCTTATGAAGACTTGAGACAAATTGTCTAAGTAAGGGCGGAACACTTGATTTTTGAGGTTCGAGAATATGGCGTAGTACATCTGTTAGTCGAGCGGCATAACTTATAAGCTCATAGTGGTGTGACTTGTTTTGCAAACCATTTTGGGTACATTGTCGACATGCAGCTGGTGATGACATCTTTATTTAAGATTGATTTTAGAGGATAATTTCACTTCTTTCAACTAATCGAGCAATCGTCTAACTTTGGTGGTGTATACTTGTTCTTAAGCATCACTTGGTTTAATTCTTGATAGTCAATGCGTATTCTTAAACAACCATCATTTTTCTTGATAAACAAGCCGGGTGTTTATACTAGGTTCGATAAAACTAGGTTCGATAAAACTTAAATCCTATAATTCTTAGATTTACTCCTTTGTTCTTCCAACTTCCTTGAAGTCATTCATTACAAGTGCTTTTGATACGGGCTAATCGAGTTCTAGATTCATAGATAATCTCTAGCGCCTATCGGGTAGTTCTTGGTAAATTGCTAGTGGAAGCGTTTGGCGATTCTTAAAATTTCCATATCCTTGATCTTTATCTACTTTCCCTCGTTTGGTTGGATAACGAGGAATGGTCGACATTCTTCCTTATTCATCATTCTCTTTAAAGATAGTATGGGTATTATTGGAATTTTATGCTCCATGCGATTCCATAGGACTCATAATTCCTTATTTGGAAAATGGAGCGAATTTGCCTTTCCTTATGCGGATCATGAGAATGGTTTCGACTAACCAATCCATTCTTAGGATTATATCTCGTCTCACATAGGTACTATGTTAATTTTTAGTTTTTGTTTATTTATTTATTTTATTTTTTTTTATTAAAGTCTTAAGTGATTCTAGGTTCGATTCTAAGTTCGAGTAAATACGTGTGGCGACCATGATCCTTGGCTAAGTAAAGAAATTCTCATCATTGATTATTATTCTTATTTAAGTTCTAACGTGTCCCATACTCTTACTATTCTTGTGACAGCAGAATGTGAAGCACTTGTCTTGAACAAAAGTATTTTAGGTATCTTTGAGAAGTTTTCTCGTATCTACCAAGCTTTCTAGTTTTATTAGTTCTATCATTATCATACTTTCTAACTAGTATGAATGATTGACTTCCTTTCTTCCTTATCGCTCTTAAGAATACATCTTCCATATATTCTTTCTTTTAAAACCTTTCGAGAGAATCCATATATTAGCATTTACTATGCTATTATCGTAATATCCTTTTTGGATATCGTCATTTCCTTCATCTTCATTGGTTTGACTAAGTGGTTTCGCGTACATTAAAAGCCCATTGTTACGAGCAGCGTCATACTTTACCTTGGCGTCGTATATATATATCTTTACTATCTTCTTGACATTCTATGTTTTACTTCATGTCAATCTTTGAGGTATGATATTTCCTTTATTGGTCCTTTGCATAAGTATGAGAATAACCTTCCCATTTAGATTTACCTTAAGGTCCTTGTTGTGAATCCATTTAGTTGTTAAGCGAGCGTATTTCCTTTGCATCGTCTTTAACAATTATCTTGTAATAATTACTAAATCGTGCATGAGATAAGTGTTTTGTCTCTATATAACTTAGAATATGGTTTTCCTCTCAAATAATAAATTTACTTCTTTAATCCTTCCTTCCTTTAAAGTTTACTTTACTTATAAGTAATCAAGCTGTTTGTAAAACTTATCTCGTGTTAGGGCTTTCTCATAGCGTATATGGTGGTAATTTCCTCATTATTCTCAACTCTTGCTTCTTTTCATGAGCATGATATCCGAAAGTCATATTACTTTTATTATACTTTGATTCTCACTTTTAGGATTAAGACCGTCATCATTCTAATCTATCGGGTAAGGTAATGCGTTTGTACACCATAACTTAGAATCAATACCATGTTCATTACAGTCTCAACTTGGGGCATCTTACGTTCTTGGTTTAAATACTAGGAATAGCCTGTTTATTCACACATCTCATTATTTGATCCATCGATCATACTATTATGGTTTAACCAAAGTCTGAATACTTGAGACGATTTTCTTAGACATAATCTTTATCGATTCATGGATAAGCGGAAAACTTAATCTTGAGATACTATTCTTCCTTTATATCCATCAAGCTGAGTTTTATTCCTCTCCATACTTTTAAACACGTCCATCCTACTAACGAGGTTTTAGGGACAATCAACTATCTTCTGATCGTTGTATTCTTTCTCATTCGACATAATAAGAGGTGGTATATTCGAGGATCTCGTACACTTTTCTTTACTCTACTCGATACCCTAAATGCTAAAGGGTATCGTTCATAACTTAGTTATTATATACTCGCGTGGAGGTATAAGCGTCTTGTCATCGGTATTTGGGAAAACCCGGGTCGATCCACCTATGTATATCATAAAGCATATATCTCGTCTCGTTGGGAACTTCTTTACATCGATCTTAATACATCACTTTATTGATCGAAATTTTTGAGTGATAGTCGTCGACCTATGTCGTATTTATTGGTTTCAAGGATTGAAGGCAATTTGTCATATTAACTTACGAGATCTGGTTTCACAATTCAGATAACCACTACGGGTTTTTGAAACAATCGTTCTTTGAGTGAATAATTTGGGAGATAGGAATTCGAAGACCGAATAATGATTCTTGAGATTTCTTTGGTCATATGGGTGGCGGACCGTCCAAATATTTTCGATCCTACTGAGGGTTTGGTTTCAAAATTATGTTGTTAAGAATTCTACGGTTGTAATCTCTTTCAAAGAAGTGAGAATTTGAATAATATCTCAATTTCAACTAGGTCGTAGAGTTAAAACTCAATGGCGAATCTTGGGAAAAAGTGCAATTCGAAATTCCATTATAATAGGTCATCATTACTTGTCGGGGTTATTAACGTATCACGATACTTTTCGACTCTACTCATACTACAAAATTCAGTTCTCAATTTGTCTTAAAATTTTCTACCACATTGTGGTCTCGTTCTGTATCGATCACAATACTAAAAGTCGATTAATTCTCTAATCCCATTTCTATTTCGTTGTTAACGAAAAGTCATGAATTAGTTTGGTTTCAATTGTGCGTGAACATCCAACAAGCGACTACTCATCATCGCGTGGTTTAGTGACATTCATCCTCTGCCCTTTGATTTTCTTCTCTATGTTCTCGTTGTTTTCATCGTTGACTCGAAATTCTCATTTCTTTCCTAAAGTTCTTGTTGAAAGCAAATTTTGAGGACTAACTTTAACAGTTTCTCACGAATTCGGGAGAAAGATTCAGGATTCTGTCCTTCATATGAAATGAATTTTGTTGCGATAAAATGCGTGGCGAGCCGTTTGCAAAGCGGAGTTCAAGCGAATAAAGCAGTCAAAACAAAAACACTGCATGGTGCAGTTTTACGTACGCGCGCCCGTGTGCGGAATCACTCCTTCCGGTCGATTACGAGCTCATGCTCCGCTTACGTCTGAGTTTCCTTTCAAGATTTGTTCAGCTTTCTATGGTCCATGCTCGAACCCATGCGTTTTGCACCTTTGATCTCTTCTTTTGCTTTTGTCGACCTTTTGTTGAAAACTTCGAGTTCGTTTCAATCGATTTTTCGTTGGTTAAATAAATCGATACTTTGCTATTGTTCATAAAGAGGATTAAGCTCCTAGAATTCATACTTCTATGTTCGAGGTGAGCATGCTTCTTAGAGCATCTATGTTCTCTTGGGAATAACATACCATTTTCGAATAAAATTTATAGCTTTGAATAAATATTTAATCGTAACATAACTTCTATACTCATGCTTCCGATAACTCGAACATCACTTTTGACATTACTCTATCATCGATTCTCATTTCTGTAAACTACTGTCTCATTTCATGATGACTCATTATCATATCACTTTTGACATAAAATTGTCAATTTTTTCACATAACTTGAAAAATTCTTTTGAATACATTCGAAAATTTTCATGACTTTCCTTGTTTTCAATGTGAAATCAATCTCATTTCAAAATTTCAAGTTCAATTGTTTCACTTTCGACTTCGATATCAAAGCGAGAAAATAATTTACCTCTTTTAGGTTGAGCTTGATGTGATGGAGTGTTGAGCACGGTCGGTGATCTCTAGAAGTCTAGTGACTCGATCTAGACTTGACTTTTGAAAAGAAGGTTTTAGGGTTGAAGACGACTCGCTCTACGATACCAGCATATGACGGCCGCCTTTCCAAAATGCGGATTAGGCGGAATTGTTACTAACTAGCAGGATTAAGAACATAATGACCAACAAACCTTGAGACTTCAAACTTTTATAGATAAACACCTGATGATTTCATACAAACTAGACCAACGGATCATCAACAAAAGGATTGTTGATTTAGAGGTAACATAAAGTAATATCGAAAATAATATAATAAAGTGTTTTGAGCAGTGGAAAGCATGTGAATGCATATATGACGATATCGTCGAGGTGAACTATGTGAGCAACAAACTCCATTGCTTTCGACACTTGTCCGTCCCTTCTCAAAGATTAAGCTTTGGCGGGGCATTTTCCGTATGATCCGTATCGTCGGTCCATAGATCTCGTAAAGCGATTGTGCGTAGAGTAGGCTCGGCTTCTCTGGCGCGTGATCGACGAAGATGTTGCTGTGACTCCCGATCCATAGTCGGGCGTGTAGCGGATTCACATACATGACCGTACGTTAAAACATAAATATTTTGGGCGTAATTGAATAACGTTCATAATCATTTCTTAATGACTTTGTAAATAAATACTTTTCGTCGTAAATAAAGGGTTTTCGGTAAAGCCCGCACTCATGCCGTAAGTCTTTATCTTAGGGTCTACTGTTCCTCGTCGATGCCTCGTCAGTATCGCGTAGCGTAAGAATCATTTTAATACGTCGGTCGCGTTTGATGAGGCGAACATATAACGTTCTACGTGTCGAATAAAGTAACGACTTAATTTGGCGTTTCCTAATCGATTGATATCGATTGGAAATTTCTTAACTTATAAGAGATATTCGGTATATAATGTGCGATCTTGGTCTTCGTTTGACAAGTCGACAAAAGTCTATTATTATAAATTCTTATCATTTTATGTGCAATTCTTGTTCTTTTATTTTAGATCATAATATGGAATTATACATGATAAAATAAATTTATATCATTAATACACATCTTATGAAATTTTGGTAATTCTGATTTAAATAAACTGAACTTGTCAAAATTCCCATAAATTCACATGTCACTATTTTATCATGTGATTAATAATATGTAATTACCTTAGTCGATACATACCCGATGTTTTGGTTTTTCATAAATAACCCGTGAATGATTTTAAAAATTCGATAAAATCATATATCGATTAATCACCCTAATTATTCTTACTATAACATAATTGTTATTTATTGTGACTTATTGAATAAAATTTACCTAAGTCCTTTCTAAATTTTGACTTAGGTCGAATAAATCTTTATAAATTTCGATAAATTCTGACCATATATTATGAATCTACACACTGGTATCTAAACATATTAGCATAGATCTAAATTTTGGATATATATATAAACGATGTTGTAATGAAGCTCGTAAAATTTCTAACCTTTTAATCGATTATCTTGGTTTCTAAAATTTGGAAAGAATTAAATGAATTCTCTGGCCTAAGGAAGCAAAATAAAGAAGATCTTAGCTTATATTTATAGGATTAAACCACTTGTATGAATGCACTAATCTTTGTTATCTTGATACAAATTCTAATCCTTATCAAGTTGGAATATTTAGTCCTTACTCAATTTGTTCACGGCAATATCAAATTTTTGTTATTTCATGCGATTCTAGGCTTTGGGTATATGTAGACAAGAAAATTCTATTTTTATACTATCATATACTATGTTTGATATCAAGCGTTTTGATTATAATATATGTTCATAAGGTTTTCAAAATCCTTCTACATTATTTTAGCAATTTATTCAAGAGCATGAGTTACTTGATCGTTCTTGAAATTCGTTAATGTTTAGAACTTGTTCTTCAACTTGCATTTCATCCTTAATGATCTAATAATATAATAATTATCATATATCCTTAATTGACACTACCTTAGGTATTCCCAAACATTTTATTTCCTTGTATAAAATCTACTACATACTTAGGTGACATATTATATGTCTTAGATAATAAATTTAATCATAGAAAAGTATTTAAAATAATTTAGGATCATAAAATCTAATTTAAATATTTAGGGGATGAGGTATGTGTTTATTTTATAATTCAGAGATTGATGCTTTTGATGTGGTTACATGATGAGCCTAGCTAGCTTGTAATATGTCTTAAGATGTAAGCGTCGAATTTATTGACGTTGAAAGTTAGATTTGAAGGAATATTAAAAATTATATTCCTTATGTGTGAATCTCATGAGAAATTATCAATTATGCTTGGTCAAAGTCGAGTTGACTAATTAAGATTTTAATTATTGAATTAATAATGCTAATTCACTAATTGATGGATATTACATGATGTGATCTTGGTTTCATGTGTTTTGCCTAGTAAGAGTTTACGTGATGTAAACATGATGTGGATGAGATGTGGTTGGATGGTGATGTGGATGTGGAAGTGATTGTTGATGGAACAAAAAAAGGCCTGTGTGGCTGTGATATGAAAACCATTGGTGTGGTATGATATGATGTGATTGATGTGATCACGTTTGGATGATGTGAATCTATGTGTTTACATAGAAATGTATTGTTGATTGAAAATCTTGTTTATTTTGATAAACGAGTGCTTGTAAGTGAATCCTGTATTTGCTTAGGTGATTATTATGATAAATATCGATATTGATATTGATATGTGTTGAAATGAACATGTGTTTGAGACATGATTACCCAGATGACTGGGGAAGAAAAAGGAAACGTGAATATTTGTTGTTCTTTTGATAAACTAACATGTAGGTGTATGGATATTGATGGCCTATACAGCGTTGGTTAAGATCCACGGGATGGATGAGCGGTCCGTAAGTTCGGGGAATGTACCGGGGAATGTCCATGAGCCGTTGGGAGTATTCTGAGGAGATTTGTTGGATTGTGGAGAAAGATCAGGGGCAGTGGGAAAATATCGAGAATATGAGGCTTACTATTGGTTGTGAGAGCTACCAACAAGTTGGCGGCCGTGGGCGAAAGCGAGGATATGTGATGTTCGAGACGGGATCTATCACGGGCACCTTACCTTGGATTTCAGAGTTATTTGCTCGAGTATGGAGCGATGGACCGATCATCGAGTATACCATCGAGGAGGATGTGATAGCAAGGCATGTTCGAGGACCAATCCAGTTGATGGTAGGGATGATGTTCCGAAGAGCCTTTGGGAGGCGACCATCGCTCGAACGATCACCGATGCATCGGGGATACACGGTCACTACACCTCCGTCGGCGATCCTTACCTTCCGAAGGACCGGAGCGATTTTGGGCGAGGAACCTCCGGGCGAGAGATTGTCCATCAAGCGATGGCGGAAAGGGCCGGATCGAATTTTCGAGCCACGGGCTGTATCGGGTTGGCATCGAGGAGGAGACTCAGGAGGAGGAAGACCCGGAGGAGGATGAGGAGGGCGATGAGGACTCGGAGGACCCGGTGATCGAGATGGCGGATGACTACGATGAGGTCGGGCATGTTGAGGAAGAAGCGGCGCGAGCAGGGACTCGGCACAACTTTCACGATACTCGAGCGATCGGGCCGGCTTGGATGGGATCATACCCACGAGAGCTTGCTTCCATGCGGATCGCTTTTGCAGGCGGCGGCCAATTCAAGCCACGATAGGAAGGAAGAGGATGAGGAGGCGAATGGAACCCTTTGGGACGAGCGGAGAATAGTGGGCGGATATGGAGAGCAGATCTAGGTAGTCGGTGTATGCAGATGGCGATCATGATCTGCTAGAAGCATGGACAGACGGCGTCTTTTGTGATAACAAGTCGATTCTTTTGCTCATATCGACCTTTTGGTGACATACCTTGATCTTGTATTTTAACGATCCTTCATGGACCTTTGAATATTCTGAGATACTAACGTTGTCTATGACGAGGATGTTATGTTTAATCTTATATGTGATATGAGCTATGCCGTGATGATATATGATCTATGTGATGTGTGATGATAATGTTATGTGAAATGCATAACGATGATATGTTGACGAGTTGCATGATTATATGTGATCGTGCGTGATATGTGATATATGTGATGATATGTGATATGGGTGATGATATATGTTATGCGATGATACTCGGTTATCTATGCGGCGTTTCTAATGTTTGAAGCGTCGATGCAGAATGTAGAGAACAAGGAACCGGAGGAACAATAGCGTGGAAGAAGCCGGGAACCACCTTTGGTTGACATGCGATCGAGAGTTTTCGTGGCGAATCCCTACGTTCGGCGGTCTCGGCGAACCGATCGGCAGAGGCTGGATATGATCCACGAAAGGATCTTGAATACATCGGTGCGAAGAAGCGAAAAGCTGAATTACGATCTTTCGACTAGCAGATGAGGCGATTTACGGTGGGAATCCGTGAGGAGGACCTAACACCGGGGCGATGGGGAAGGTATCGTGGGAAGATTTCGAGGAAGAACTCATGGAAAATGCGTGCTGGCGTTTACGAGCGAGAGAAGGTAACGAGTTACGGAATCTTCGTCGAGGAGAAGGGCGGTCACAGTATGATCGCTTGTTGATAAATACATCACGTTATGCTACGTGCACAGTCGGCCTTGAGGCTGCCGAGGCGAGATAGGTTCGAGAGAGGACTCGACCGGAGATCGAATTTCGCTCGTCGGTCGGGGAGATCGGCGTATCGCGATCCTGAGCAGGCATTAAACATTGAGTCGATGTTGCCCGGGAAAAACGATGTCACGGACAGACCGGTGGCGGAGGAAGAGGTAAGAGGAAATGGGAAGATCGAGGAAAGCGATCGGTGTTCCATGGGAACGAGCGGTCGATGATTGAGGAATCTGGTGTCGAGGAAGAAAAGCGACCTTGGGAAGGAATTTCCAACCCATGCGGCGGTGTGGAAAAACCTTGGTGCGAAATGCGGAGAATCACTTGTGCGAGTGTAGGCAAGGTAGCGTTGAGTGTTATCGTTGTAGGAAGTTTGGACATTACGCTCGAGATTGTCCATCGGAGGTCAACGGTGCGGCCGCGATGGCGACATGCAGCTCCATGAGCGGTCGAGGCTCATGAGGACAAACAACGGAGCGGGAGGTCATCTGGGGCCGACAAACCAAAGGCCACCGCGGCAAGCAAGGTGTGCGCGCTTGAATCGACAGGCGACTCAAGCTCCGAAAATCTTGCGAGTTTAATCCATATGGTGATATACCGTTTTCGCTTTGTTTGATCTGAGGCCTCGCATTCTTTCGTTTCGAGAATCGCGTGTGAGAGGTTGGGTTTGGTACCCGAAATCACAGTACCACAAAATTAGCATCCGTCGGAAGTGCTAAAGCGAAAGAGATTTGCGAACCGGGGTAGAAATACGTGGGCGAAGGTCCTTGTCAATTTGCATGTCATCGAATGGAAGATTTCGATGTCATCTTTAACATGGATTGGTTGGAAAAGCACATGGCAACTATCGTTGTCTCGAGAGAAGTTGCTTTTGAGCAGCGAAGGAGTGGAAGTTTGTTTCCACGGCATAAGGATGGGTGTTTGCGTGCGATGATCTCGGCCGAAGGCGGTGAGGATGATCGGGAAGGGAAAACTGTCAAACTTTCTTGGTGAGTTTGACGAGCGGCGCTGAGCATAACGATTCTGAAGGAGCCGATGGTGTGTGAATATCCGGACGTGTTTCAGGGACTTGCCGGGTTTACCGCTGATAGACAAGTGGAATTCACTATTGATGCGGAACCGGGGCGGCGGCCGATGCCAAAGTCACCATCGAGAATGGCATTAAGGAATTGCAGGCGAAAGCGCGATTCACGGGGCTGTTGGTTTAGGTTTTATCCGACCTAGCCGATCGTAGTGGGGGCGCCCGATTACATTCGTCGAAAGAAGGATGGGTCGATGAAAAGCCGTCGTGAGTGCGCATCGAGGAGGCAATTCACGGAGAGATGCGTTTGAAAGCAAGGCTAGAAGATAGCAAGGATTCCTGAGGCGAAGACAATACTACTATTGAGGAAGGTTATGTGTGCCACTCGATAGGGAATTGAGAGATAAAATCATGAGTGAAGCTCATGAGGCACTGTATCTGACTCGTCCGGGAAGCACCAAAATGTCTGAGACCTTAAAATGAACTTTTGGTGGGAAGGGATGAAAAAGGATGTGGCGCGTTTGTGGAGCGTTGTTTGGCTTGTCGACAAGTGAAGGCGATACACCAGCGTTCGTCGGGTTTCTTGTAGCAGCTACCAATCGAGTAGAAATGGGATCATATCGGTATGGATTTTGTGATGAGTTTTCCAAGGTCGTGAGAGGAAACACCGCTATATGGGTTGTCGTCGATGGTAGCGCGAAGTCGACTCATTTTCTTACCGATTCGGATGATGTGCGGGTTAGATAAACACTCGACTTCGTTAGAGATCGTGCGGTTACATGGTGTGCCGTATCGATTCGTCGGATCGTGACCGAGGTTCACATCGAGTTTTGGAGGTCTGCGAGGAAGCCGTGGGGACGGTGAATCTTAGTCTGACATTCCATCCTCAAGCAGGACGGTCGATCGGAAAGGGCGATTCGGGTTTTGGAAGGCATCTGCGGCGATCGTGGCCGATAGAGGAGGAAATTGGGAAGAGATACTACCTTTGGTGGGTTTGCCTATAACAGATTATCGAGCAACCATAGAATAGCTCCCTATAGGCGTTATGCGGAAGGAAGTGTCGATCGCCACTTTATTGGGAGGAAGTAGGCGAGAGGAAGATGTTAGGACGAGAGATGGTTCGGCGGATGGTCGAGGTTATCGATCGAGATCAGCGAAGGATCAAGGAAGCTCGGGGGTGAAGTCCTATGCGGACAAGCGTCGTCTGGATCTTGATTCATGATCGGAGATCGCGTTTTCCTTAAGGTATCTAGCGAGGAGGTCGTTCGTTTTGAAGCGAGGTGAGATTCGACCGGGTTCGTTGGACCTTCGAAGTTCTTGAGAGAATAGGCCCGTTGCTATAGGTTAGCTTTGCCGCCTAGCATCGGAGATGTTCATGGCGTGTTCACGTTTCTCGGTGAGAAATGCGTGTTCGACCCAAAACAAGTGATCAAGCATGACCAGTGGTTCTTGCTCGGGATCGAGTTCGAGGAGAGACGGTGGCTATCTTGGAGCGAGAGTTAAGGAATTGAGGAACAAGCGATTCCGTTGGTGAAGGTGTTGTGGAATCTCCACGGAGAGGAGGAAGCTACGTGGGAGTTGGAAGACAAGTTCGGGGCTCGGTTACCACTGAATTGTTTCCATACATGTTTGAAATTTCGGGATGAAATTTTACTAAGGAGGAGGATGTGATACCCGTCCTTTCTAAACTACATTTTGCATGGCACGTTTTGAGAAAAGGTCGAAGGGTTGACTTTTGTTTGATGATCGGCCGTCATGAAACCTCGAGGCGTTGTGAAGAGTGTCTTATGGCGAATTCATAGACACCAAGTATCGAGTTTTCGACCACCCATGAAGGTTTGGCACTCAGGGAAGTTATCGAAAAACCGGACTTTTCATTGGTCTTTTAAAGCATATCTTGTTTATAGTCGTTGTGTCGGTTATTTTATTTAGTGTCCATGGGTACCAAGTTTGCTAAATTTGGAGTCCGTTTGCAAGAGTTACGTCGCTTTTGCGTTTTGAAAAGGGGCGCTTGCATACATTTCTGTGACCACTTTTTCTATAAAGCTAGGGCCTTGGTTTCAGCGTTCATTTTCCTTCGTCTGTGTTTCTGAAGAGCGAGCAGCTCAGTGCTGTGCGAAGCCTTTGGAGGAGTGGGGATCGGTAGGGAGGCTCGGTGGCGCCGTTCTTGGCTTGCTTGAGCCATACATGCCGATCAACCTCTCCCGACAACCCGTTTTTGTTTTGTCCTTTTCTTGTTTTGATTCCTTTTAGTAGATCGTATAGCATAGAACTCGGGATTCTAAAGGGACGGGACGGAAAAACTTGGGGGCCGGCAATTAAGCGAGACCGCCGCCCATTGCCGCCGATTGCCGTGGTACATTGGCCGCCGTTTGGTGGTCAACGGACCACCTTTAACCGGGTCCTTTAGGTTTTGAGTTCAGACTATACATTCTACTAAAGTACCGATTTCGTTTTTTTGTTTTTCGCGTTTACGTGTCGGGATGTTTTCCGTTGCTTGAGTTTTCTAAAGGAAGTACATGCCGGTTATCCTTTTTCAACGTAGCTTGTCATTCCATGTTCGTTGTTATGCATATTGCTTATGTTTCCATTTTCATGCATCGATTTTGGATGGTTTATCCTAGATCGAGGATAGGCATCGATTTTTGAAGCTTCTTGTTGCTAAGATTTGAGTCGACTTGCATGCATGCATATTTTGAAAGTACCCTATTATAGGTCTTGATGCCTGAATATATTTCCTTACGCATCGAATTGATTTGAAAACCGGAGGTGCCAAATATGGGTTGAGAAAGTCGAAAACCTAGTTTTGCTACGATCTTCGTTTGGATCACGTTGTTGCTTTGCTTTGTGGGATGTGACCCCAAAAGTTGTTCGTCTTGTTACGGGTAACTACCGGTCGATCGGTGAAGTCATCGGATCGTAAATACCTCCAGTTAACGTTTTAAATACATTCGGGTTGGGTTATATATCTTATTTTGAGTTATTTACTCGATATTTCAAAATAAAACATGTCTTGTAGTAAAATGTTTTGGTGAAGTTATTACTTTCTACGATCAGAGATATGGTTCTATTGTGATTGTGCACGGATCTCTATTCGGTGGGTTGATAACCATCTTGAGTATTGATCGTGAGGATGGACCCAGAACACGTGGTTATAGTTACGAAGGGGATAGACCCCAAGTCCACACGGAAATGGTAATGAGGTGGTTATGGTTACGTGAGTTTGACCCACGAAGTCCACGAGTTAGCCGGGTGGATACGTTCGGGCGTGGGCGTGGATATGTTACGGGCGAATGAATGAGATGTGATGGGCTTTGGCGGGATCGTTCGAGCCGTGGTTCTTGGTTCTATGATGGGAGTAATAGTAATAACGGATCGGTATCGAAAAAATAAAAAATCTATTTTGCTTACTTAGAAGTGGATTCGTTTAAAACCTTCTAAGGTAAGTGCTCTGAACTCTTGCATCATGATTCTTTTGATTTATGATAAAACCCGGTGAGTGCGCTAGTACTCACTTTGAACTCTTTTGAAATCTTTTCACGGATGGAGGAGAATTTTGAATGACGGCGAGGGGTGGGCTGCGGGTTCTTCATGCTATATCTTCATGATGTTGTGTTATATCGTACTACGATATTGATGTATTCTTGTCCCTTATTTTGCTTTACGATTGGGAACAAGATTTGTTATGTTATTATCTTTGTGAGTCTCGTCTGAGCATCTTATGTAGTTGACGATCTAGTCGACATGGTGTAATGCTATTTTGCTTTCTTGCATTACTTGTTATAAACCAAGATCATGTTTTACGAGGTTATGATATCGATATTATTACATTGGTGGATTGTTTGCGCCACTCCCGCCGGGATATGTCTAGTTATAGAGGAGATCTTGCCGATTCCATGGTCACATCTTCTTATCATGTATGTTATATGTATTCCCTTGCTTCCCCGCTTGCCGCTTACCCCTAATCACGCCCGGCATCCGTGCCTTCCCTCGGGAATTGGGCGTGACAATATGTCAAAGATGATATGTTGAATTCTTGAAATTGAAAAGTACATAGTCTGAAATGTCTTATGCTATGTATATTCGAAATTTTATTTCAAATCTCAAAGTTAATTATGATGATGAGCATGCTATCCCAAAAGAACGTAGACTGTTTAAGACGCATGATCCCTTTTGCGAAAGAACATAGAAAGATGAATTATGAAAATGTTATTCCATTCTGAGAACAAAAGCGAGGATGGAAATGATGTCAAGATGATGAATGTCACTATGCGATAAGTGACATAAGTATAGTCTCTTTATTTGGATGTTCACGCGCGACGGAACTCAAAATTGACTATGACTTTTTTGTTTGAAACGAAATAGAAATGTGATCAAAGAATCAATTGATACAAGTATCGTGAATTTTTACCAAAGAAGAGACCATGATGTGGTAGAAAATTGTTGAAGAGACAAATCGAAAATTTATTTTAATGGTATGAGTAAAGTTCGGGATGTAGGGTAGTATATTGATAAACGCACAACCTATGATGACCTATCTGAGTTATATAAGGTTTAAATTCTATTCATTACCTAATTTACGTCATTGAGTTTAACTACTATGACTAGTTCAAATTGAAATCACTTGAGTTTCTCACTTACTTACGAAAGAAATTTATAACCAGATTATAAAGTGTCCTTTTCAAACCAAGCCCTTGTGTGACTGAGAAAATATTTGTGATGGGTCTGGCCAGCCCATATGACCAAAGAAATCTCAGTAGTCGTCATTCTGGTCTTCGGACCCTAGATCTCAATTATTCAATTCAAGGAACATATGGATTCAAATTGTAAAAGTTGTCATCTTGAATTGCGAATCCATACCTCTTGCAAGTTGTCATGATGAATTCTCTTCGATCTTTGAAACAAATAAGTATGATGAAGGTTGACTTACCTTGTCACCTAAGTTTGAATTAGTAAAGTGATAAACATCAGATATGATGTAGGTTGACTTATTTTGGTCACCTAAAGGTTTCAGGTCAGTAAAGCGATAGACATCAAGAAGTTATGATGTAAACAAGATTTCGATGAGACGAGATATATTGTCCCCTATGATGCACATTGATGTAAAGACCCTTGAGGGGCTTACCAGATACTGATAACAGTGAATTTATATCTTCATGTGACTGTTATGATAATGGAAGTTATGAATGAGATACTCTTTAGCATTGAATGCAAGAGTAAAAGTAAAGAAAAGTATATGATATCCGTGGGATATAATTTCCCCTTATTATGTTATAACAAGATAGATTACAACTTATCTTTAAGATAGTTGATTGTCCTTAAGACATCATTAGTACGTTGGACATGTCTAAAGAATGGAGATGCACAATATCCTTTTCAAAGGATACATATATACAAAGAAATGATAGCATCCCAGTTAACAAATCTTTCGTTTTATACCTCAATCAATGAGATTATGCTTGAGCATAATCGATTCCAAGTAACTGAGACTTGGTTACACCAATGATAATTAGATTGAGGAATCATAATCATTGAAATGTGTGAACAGCTAGGATAACCCTAGCATTTAAATCAAGTATGGAGAAAATATCTCCAAAGTCGAGACATTGTAAAGAGGCATTTGTGCTTGGGACTTAAGTTATGGTATACAAATGTACTACCTTACTAAGCTATGTAATGACAATAACGGTTCTAATCCTAAAAGTGGGAACCGAAGTATAATGAAAGTAATATTACTTTCAGACACCATGCTCAAGAAAAGGGACAAAAGTTAAGGATAGCTGAAGAAACTACAAGTTATACAATTATGAGATAGCCCACAATATGATATAAGTTTCAGAAACAGTATGACTTCGATAAGTAAGGTAATTCCTTTGAAATAAGGAAGCGAATTAAGAAATAGATTCATTATTTGAAATGAATCTTAGTACTCTAAGTTATATAGACACAAAATGCTTGTCTTGAGTGTCTTAGTAACTAACAAACAAGATAGTTTCTATAGACTTTGCAAAGGAAATACTTTCGAGAGAACAAAGGAAGAGATTCACAATAAGAGACTTTAAGGTGAATCTAATTGGAAAAAGAATTATCCCTCATACTTTTGTGACGATCAATAAAGTGGATATTAAGTATCTCGACATGGATATGAAGCAATCATTGAATGTCGAGAAATGGTAAAGATATTTGACGTCGAGGCAAAGTATAATATGTCATTAATGGACAAAGTTTTATCTATCTGAAAACATTTAATCAATCAATCAATGTAGATAAAAGGCAGATGACGTATATCCACTAAGGATATTACAAATGATGACGCTAAATGCCAGTACAAGGATTTCTCTTGAAAAAGAGTATAAAGTAAGGATATATGAGAGATATGTTCTTAAGATCGATAAAGTGAAAAAGGAAATTGAATCATTCGTACTAGATCAAGAACGAATGATAGTGTCAGATAAATCACGATCTCTACAATAAGATTTAACTATTGAGATATCAATATCAAAGGATAGGTTGATGTAGACCTAACCACAAAATGCAATTGATAAGCGTATAATGGTACTGACACCTAAAAATGATATGGTGAACAAGGTAATAAGAAGCCATAGCAAGGAAATATGATGCCATAGGGGCAAGGACAAGGATAGATAAGATGAATGTCTACTTAAACAGACGAGAACACCGCAGGCTAGAGCCTGTAATCCTCATCGAAAATCAAAATAAACAAATCAGGAAATGAAAATCTCTTCACCTATAGGAAGAATTATGGGTGCCGCATGTGTCGCTAAAACTTAGAACTGTACCTGGGATCGCTTAAGATTCAATTGGGATAATAATATCTATGTGAAATGTAGTATAATTCTAGAAATGGAAGCCTTGGTAAACGAATGTCACTCGCGTGATTAGTAACATGGACATAGTCTCTTCAATTAAAATTCCACGCGATGGGATTTTTTGGATCCACTATTGCTTACGCAAATTAATTTAGAGCAATATACGAATGGAGGAATGCTCGTAACCAAGGAGTGACAGATGAGGATGGCATCCAACGACTTATTCGTCGTTTGCTAACAGACTGGCAGAATTTTGCAAAAAAGGTATCAAGAGAGTATATTCTCCATGTAGAGAATTCCAAGGTTTTTACAGATTTACCAGGATTTATCAGCCGGCTCAAGTATACATATGATACGTATGGGACGGAACCTATGAGCACTTGTCCTGGTCCCAGGCAAGTTACACAGCACGATATAAAGGAATGGTTGTACCCTGATTTTCCAGACACCGCCCCATGTCCTGTGCCGTTAATTATACCTGAAAGAGACGAGAATGGCCCAAGGACAGGATCTTAACGCCCTCGAGGATTAGGGGAAATACCGCTACCAACTCAACCTTACTTTGTGATAAAAGCAACACAAACTTACAGTGCTTGAAAAGCAGGGGGCGGCGTGACCCACAGCTCTTTGAAAGAGATAGATCGTCGGATATATGAGGCAAAAACGTACCTGGAGACAGGCAAATTTCCAAATGAGGAGTACGATTCCGACGAAGAGCACTCAGAGACATAGAATACTTTGGTAGTATGAGACTTATATGTAGGTAGTGGATTATTGTAACATCCCGCCAATCCTAAGTACGGATTAGCAGGGACTGTTACAGAGTGGTATCAGAGCAGGTCGTCCTTTGAACCCTAAAACCTTCTTTCTTTCAAAAGTTAAGTCTCAACACTCCATCGCATCAAGCTCAACCAGAAAGAGGTAACTGATTTCTTTTCAAAGCTTGAAAGTGAAAAGTGTTGAAAGTGAAAGTTTTGAGGAAAGAAATGAGATTCTATTTTGAAAAACAGTGAAAGTTGTTACTGAAAGCTTCTTCAAAAAGAATATTACAGTTTTATGAGAAAAGTTGATAGTTATATGTTATATGAGAACAAGTTATCAGTGATATGAGACAGAGTTTACAGATAATGAGAAACAGTTGACATAGCAATGTCAAAAATAATTGTTGAATCAGTGAGATTCAAAGGAAGCATGAGTATGATGAATTATGTTGTGATTTTCAAAAAAATTTATTCAAAATCTTTACAGTTTATTGTGATCATGGGTATGCTATCCCAAAGAACTTAGATGCTATAAGAAGCATGCTCACCTCTTATGAAAGAACATAGAAGTACAAATTAGAAGAACTTTATCCCTCTGCGAGAACCATAGCAAGTAGTGACTTATGATCGAACGAAAAAGTTAGTTGAAAGCAACTTGAGTTTTCAACGAAAGAATGACGAAAGCAAAAGAGGAAATCAAAGGAGCAAGATGCACGAGTTTAAAAGGAACATAGAAAGTTAAACGAATTTTGAAAAGAAACTCGTATGAAGCAGAGCATGAGTTCGTACTTGCTGAGTGGCAAGGAGTATCCACGGCGCATGGCGCGCAGGCAGAAAACTGCATTGCGCAGTGTTTTTGTTTTGACTCGTTCTCATTCATTTGAACTCCGTTTTGTGAACAGTTTTCGCTCACATACTCCTATCTCAACGTGAAGGATAAAACCCCTGAATCCGTCTCCAAATTTCATGAGAGACAGTTGAAGTCAGACTGAAAATTTGCTTAGAGAAAGAACTTTGTGGAAAGAGAAAAACTTAGAAAGTTGTTGAAAGTAGGACTTATTTAGTACCAAAAGTGTGGCTATGACGTATGTTAAACATAGATCCTTGCTGTAAACATTTTTCTGCTTATCAGATGTGTTTACTTTATCTGCTTAACAGATATATTCAGTTTGTCTTATCTGCTTAACAGATATATATTAGTTCACCTTATCTGCTTATCACAAATATTTAGATTGACTTACGCTAGTATTATCTGTGTTAGATGGCGAGGCCGTATTACTCACCAAGGCGAAGGAAAAGACCGAGGTTTACACCAGGAGAAGTCCTTGAAGCATATCCTTTGCTCTGGTATGAGTTGGGGTGACAGTTTAGGAGAGTTTCTGATGAGTTATCTCCGACTGTGGATGGACGCCCATGAGTATGGGGTGATGGACTACGATGGCATCAAGCGTCTGCTAACTCGATTGCCCGTTGATTGGGAAGACTATGCTAGAGAAATATCGGGCGATTATATTTACTGTGCGGGCATTGATTATGATTTGATTGAAGATCTACCGAGATTCGTCAGTCATTTGATCTATGTCTACAGTGTATACAGAGCAGCACTGAGAGGGCCCTACCTTCCTCCAAGGGAGTATACCTAGCACGACGACACGCCGGAGTGGTTGTACACGGAGGTTCCCCGAGTGGTCAACCCCGCGATACCAAGAGGGTGGGCGGGGAGACCGACACGCTCACGTGATGAGAGCATCACGACCCGGTCGTTGGGAGTTCCAATTCTTCCACCTATGACATTCGGACATCCAACGCGACCGTCACCACCAGTTCTACCACCGATGACGGCACCTTATCATCAAAGGACATACATGGAAGCATATGATCATCAAGAGGATTATGTTCCTATGTGTGATGTGTATGCCATAGGGGATGATGGAGCTGGACCGTCTCGTAGGCGTGCTCGAGAGGAAAGTTCAGAAGAGGATTCCGAGGAGGATCCGGAAGTTGAAGAGGACCCGGAAGAGGAAGAAGATCCTGAGGAGGATCCAAACGATGATGAAGCTGTAAGGGAAAATCAAGGGAACAATAGGAACATGAATGGAAACATGGACAAGGACGAATATTAGTATACAAATAGTAATGATATTAACATAGTAATGATATTAACATAGACATAGAAGCATAAGTATGTTTGGGATGCTTGTAATCAAGTATTTTAGTTGTAGAATGGTTACATAGTGCAGTATGTGCTTAGCTTCCTTTTGAGTCTGATGACTTGTACAGAATAGTTCTCTTCGAGGCATTTTCCATATATATATATATATGATGACCCTAGATGGGCTTTTGCAACAGAAATGAGTACGAAAAGTATAAATGGTTGCTAAAATTGTTTAATGATTCGTTTGCATGAGGATATTATGAATTGCGATAAACATTATGCAAATACTAACTCGTTTTCCTATAACGAGAATGCCGCCAAGAGGCGTGCACTGAGCGGAGGTAAGAGGTAGGGACGGGGAAGGAGAAGAATCCCGTGAGCCGAAAGTGAGGAGATACTGCACCACTCCACCTCCACTTTGACCGTAGGGTTGAGGAATTATTCCTTAGGCAAAACCCACCCTCTTTCAATGGAAAAGGAGCCACGAAGATGCCGAACAATGGGTTAGGGCCATTGAAAGAATTTTGATTTCCTTCACTTGTACCACAGAAAGACTATCTTGTGTCGCGTTCCAACTCACCGGACCGGTGACTTGGTGGTGGGAAGAGAAAAAAACGACACCAAAGACGGATGGAATATTTCACTTGGGATGACTTTAAGGCGAAAATGTATGAAAATACATTCCCAAGAGCTATCGAAAGAAGAAGGAGGTTGAATTTTTCAATCTAAAGCAAGAAAGATGTCGATGGCGAGTGCGATCGTCTTTTACGTGACATCTCTAGATACGCTCCGGACTGGTAAGTCTTGACATGAAAATGTCGAGAGAATTCAGTCGGGACTAAGGCACGAGATCAAGATGTCTCCGCAAGTCATGGAGACTTAACCTATCTGAGGCTCTTAGTCGAGCTCTGAGACATAGAAGGCTGCAATGCCAGAAGATAAGCTGCACCGACTCGGTCCCAAAATGTTGGTGACAAGGGCAAAAGGAAATGGGAAGGAAATTTCAACAACAACTTCAGAGAGGAGGATCTAACAATGACAAAAAGGCCGTGGCGAAATAACATGGCTCCACGAGGCGAGGATGGAAGACCAATATTTACTCCACCTATGAATGGACCTCGAGAGCCAATGAGGATTCCTCCATGCCCAAAATGTAACAAGAGGCACGCACGGGGTGTGTTTGGTGGAAACTTGGTTGTTATAAGTGTGGCGTAAGGGCCACTATGCAAGCGAATGCCGGTTCGCCCGATAAACATGGGAAGGCGAATCAACTGGGTCCCACCCACCATTAAGGGCTATTCGGTACCGGCCCTTGAAGACAGCAGTGACAACAGCATAAAGCGGCAACAACCAAGCGCAGACCACCATATCAGCAGAGGCAAGCACCCCGACCACAGCCAAATCAGTTAGAGCCTATCGCTACATAGGGGACAAAGCGAACAAAATCAAGGCAACTGGCGGTATGGAATGCTTTTCAACATACCTATTATACTTTTGTTCGATACGGGTGCTTCGCATTCTTTCATTTCAAAAGCATGCGTTGACATGTTAGAACTTAAACCTGAAGAAACGAATCAGGAAATGAGGATCTCATCACCTATAGGAAGTATTATGACTGTTACACATGCTTGCTCGAACTTAGAGTTGAACTTAGGCTCACTTAAGGTTCTAGCAAATAACTTGAACGTAATACCTATGGGGGATGTAGACATAATCCTAGGAATGGATTGGTTGGCCGAAAACCATTCCACAATCCTATGTAAGGAGAGAAGGATTTCGATCCAACCACCGGGAAAAGAAGCTACGAGCTTCTATGGAATCAGTATGGGGAAGAAAATCCCAATAATATATGCGCTCCAAGCAAGGAGAATGATGAACAAGAATGAATGTCAAGTATTCCTTGTTTACCTAAATGGAGAAGAAAAAGCGGAAACAAGGGTCGAAGACGTAGAAATTGTTCGAGAATTCCAGACGTCTTTCCTGACACATTGCCAGGACTACCCCCGGACAAGCAGCTAGAGTTCACAATTGATCTGGAGCCGGGATCAGCCCCAGTATCAAAAGCGGCTTATAGAATGGCACCAAAGGAACTCGAAGAGCTGAAAATTCAAATTCAAGAATTATTGGACTTGGGTTTTATTAGACCAAGTGTTTCACCATGGGGAGCACCTGTCCTATTTGTCAAGAAGAAGGATGGTTCGTTAAGGATGTGCATTGATTATTGAGAGTTAAATAAACTGACGCTTAAGAACAAATATCCACTGCCAAGGATAGACGATTTGTTCGATCAGTTAAGAGGTGCAAGTGTGTTCTCGAAAATCGATCTTAAGTCAGGCTACCACCAACTTAAAGTGCGACCGGAAGATATATACAAAACGGCGTTCCGAACAAGATATGGCCACTATGAGTTTGTAGTTGTGCCGTTCGGACTAACTAACGCACCTGCCGTATTTATGGATCTTATGAATAGAGTGTTCCATCCGTATTTAGACAAGTTTGTCTTAGTCTTCATAGATGATATTCTCATCTACTCGAAGAATGAGGAAGAACATAGGGAACACCTAAGAACGTTTTTACAAACCTTAAGATCCGAGCGACTTTACGCCAAATTCAGCAAGTGTGAATTCTGGCTTAAAGAATTGATATTCCTTGGACACATTGTGTCTGCAGAGGGAATCAAGGTGGATCCTGCAAAGGTTGAAGCGGTACAAGGATGGAAATCGCCAACAACTCAAAATGAAATCAGAAGTTTCCTAGGACTAGCCGGTTACTATCGGAGATTCATTGAAGGATTCTCCAAGATAGCCGACGATGACCCACTACTCAGAAAGGAATTAAATTTACTTGGACGGACGAATCGGTGAGTTTCCAAAAATTAAAGAAAAGTTAACTAGTGCACGGTGCTTATTGTTCGGACTCGAACAAAGAATATGTTGTCTATCTTGACGCTTCGAGAGCGGACTTGGTTGCGTGTTGATCTGAAGGAAAAGTGATAGCTTCGCATCACGGCAACTTAGGCCACATGAGTTGAACTACCCAACTCATGACTTGGATTTAGCAATGATGAGTACACGCATGAAGATTTGGAGACATCATCTCTATGGAGTGAGATGTGAAATATTCACCGATTATAAAAGTTTAAAATACTTCTTCGAGCAAAGAGATTTAAACATGAGGCAAAGGAGATGGCTCGAATTAGTAAAAGATTACGATTGTGGTATAAATTACCACCCAGGCAAGGCGAATGTGGTAGCTGACGCCTTGAGTCGTAAGAATCAACCCAAATTGGGAAGTCTTTTCACAAGAGAAGAGAAACTCATTAGTGAGTTTGAAAGGATGAGGATAGAGATGGTTGAAAAACCACAGACGATCATGAGTCATGTCGCTACGCTCACATTGACGTCCGACTTGAGAAAAAGAATAATAGATGACCAAAGGAATGATGAGGAATTGGAAAAGATAAGAGTCAAGATAAGGACGAGAAAAGCTAAAGGATTTTAAAGAGGCACCCGATAACGCCATACTGTTTAAGGAAAGATTATGCGTTCCAAACAAAAAGGAGCTAAGAAACGAAATCATGAGTGAAGCTCATGATACTCCTTATACCGCCCACCCAGGCAGTACTAAAATGTATCAAGACTTAAAGGAAAGGTTTTGGTGGGAAGGTATGAAACGAGATATAGCTTCTTTTGTCGAACATTGTCTCGACTTGTCGACAAGTAAAGGCGCACATCAACGGCCCTATGGGAAGTTGCAACCTTTGGAGATACCGAATGGAAGTGGGATGATATAGCGATGGATTTTGTAACGGGTCTACCAAGGTCAAAAAGGAAAACACTGCTATATGGGTAGTAGTGGATCGCCTTACCAAATGTGCTCATTTACGCCTATTAAAACTACTCATGGATCGGATAAGTTAGCCCATTATATATAAAGGAAATTGTATGTCTACATGGAGATCAAAATCTATCACCTCGATAGAGATTCAAAGTTTACTTGAAGATTTTGGACTAGATTACGGAAGGAATTGGGCACGAAACTGAATTTTAGCACAACTTTTCATCCACAGACTGATGGGCAATCTGAACGGACAATCCAAACACTTGAGGATATGTTGCGAACAGTAGTGTTGGATAGAGGCGAAGCTTGGGAATATGTTTTACCACTCATTGAGTTCGCCTACAATAATAGCCATCAGCACTACAACAAAAAATGTCTATTACCACACCACTTTAACGACACTAATATGTATATGTCGAGATAGCATCTATATTGTGACATCATAAATTTTAATATTATTGATTATAATTTTTTTAAATGATATTACAACATTAAAAGGAACGTGTTGTTATATCTTATCAATTACGACACGATTCAATGTCCCTACCCAAAACATAGAAGAAGAAAAAAGCTCTTTGTACTGGCGGTACCTTTCCCACCAAAATTAAGTGAACATTTTATATTTAAATAGAAGAATTTATGTGAAATCAAAATGCAAAAGAAAATTAAAAAATTATATATGAAAAATATTAACAACCCACTCCAAAACCCATCTGCAAAAACTCCCACTCCAATTTCTTCCCCCACTTGATTTCTTCTCCCTCCCCACCTTCAAAACTCTCTGCGAAAAGAATAAGGGATTAACCATCCAATCTAATTCATTTCCCTTCTTTATTTCTTATCCAAATTGATTTGGATCGAGTTGGCGACGATAAGAATCAAAAAGGGTCTCGAACAGGCAGTTGTTCATTTCGATGCGATGAGTTGATGCTGGGTCAGCCAGTCCCGTCCATCGGAATCCGGCAACACTCTACATCATCGCCAGATAGTTATTATTCTTCTCTTTCTATTTTCTTTGCATTTTGTAGTGTAATTAGTTGTTTTTAAATTTAATGAAATGCAAGCATTGTGGTTCAACGACTAGGACAAAACAAATTACTATATCGTCAATTTCACTTCAATGTTTCTCCTCTTCGTGTCTAGCTGCTCGAAATCAAATCGCGGACCAAAATAACCGCCTCTGAGGCCAAAGGTTGGAGCCCTAATCGGGTCGACCTGAAACGTGACTATGGGGAAATGGGCTCTAGATCTGAATGCAGTTAGAACACCAGTGTCGGTGGTGCCATAGCGATGCTTTGGATGATATGTGCTTTTCTAAATCTGAAGCTTGGCAGTTGCATTCCTAGGTATTTTCTTGTGATTCTAGATGGTATGAGTTGTAATTTGAATGTACTGTGTGTAATATGGGAATAAATATTGCCAATGTATTTGAGCTTTGTTGAATTTAGGATTCGTGGGTGGTTTAAGATTTTTGTGGGCTTGTGTGATTCAAGAGTCTTTGTAGTTAGAATTCACTTAGATTTTTTTTTGTTGATTGTAAATGATGTCTGTTTATTATCATGATGATGTGGGTGTGGATTTGTGGAGTGTGAATGATTTCGTTTTGTGCTTAAGACTTATGTTTGGGCTAAATGTTAGTTGTAGGCATGTTCAAGTGCAAAGACTCAACTTGAAGAGAATCTCATTGAATTCTGAATTTGAAATCAGTACTAGTGCTATACTCTATTATGGATATTAGGCAATTGGTGAACTAATTGTTGGTCAACACTTGCTCATTTTAATACTTACATATGAGAACATGCTTTTGATGGTTAATTATAAGTAAAATCTTTATTTATGCATCATGTGTTAAACCTATAGAGGTGGCTAATCCTGATAAACTATAATATAGTACACAAACATAGCCTATTTGTTCAATGCAGTATATAGTTCCTGCTATGTGTTGTTGCTTATAACATATATAATTGTATCCTTTGAAGATACGTATGTTGGATTTGGTGCTAACACATTCCCTAGAAGATTCAAAGGATCAGACAGCTTGCAATCTTCTATACAAGTTATTCTATCAAATTGATGAAAGGGTAACTCGATTCTATGACAACTGAAAAACCTCCAAGCACGGGGCACTCTTGAGGGTACATTGATTTGCAATTAACTTCTTATCTTTGGCGGTTGTGTTTTCTATAGTCTTGTTTGGAATCCTAGTTTTCAATTCATCAAGCTACACATAGAAATGCATATAAATTATTAGATTTTGGATTTCTATTCAGATTCTAATTAGAGAACTTATTTGATGGGATTTCTTCTACTGCATAATTTGAATAGAATTTCTTTTAGGCTGTTAGATTTTATTGATAACCTTTGTCTTAATCTTAGTTAGATGCCTTAAGTGCTTGTCCAACTTGATTCAAATCATTGTAGGTTTCTAGAGCTTGCTTTCTTGACTAAAAGGAAGGACTCACTATATGTGTTGTAGAATGGTCAATTGAACAATAGAAAATTTTCTGGAGAAAAATAAGAGATGTTTGACATGTTTTAATTCAAATTAATGCTATTTCAAGTTATGGCTCCCTTTAGCATTCATTTTTGAAGGATAATTTTATCCTTTTCTTTGAGTCATAAGTTTGCCAAGTCTTGGAAAGGAGTAGCCGTTTAAATGCTTTATGTTACTATGTTTTATAAAATGTTTGAAGAAAGCAACATGCTTATTCTTCCTGTAATGGTCAAATATTCATATTTTCTTATATGTCGTCAGATTCAATATATATTCAAAATTGGTTAAACATATATCTCATAAGTTAGATGCCCTTAACTGTTGTTAACATGTTTTCATATTTTCTTATATTCTAAAATGAAGGTCTCATTTTCATATTTTCTTAAATGAAGGTCTCAAAAAAGTTGAGAAGGAGAAGAAAGAAAGTAGAGACCACTGATGATTATTGTCCGTACCCTTGATGATTATCCTGATTATGAACCTTTATCATTTTAGTTTTAGCTTATCATATAGTTGCTTAGATTGGTGCAACTCCAAGAGCTGATAAGATTTTGTAGATTTTTTTTATCGTGATCGCTTTTTATTTATAAGATGTTGTAATCTCACATTTGAATAAATAATATTATTTTGTTTCAATCAGTTGTCTTTTAGTATTTGTTCTCTTTATTGCAATTTACCAAAATAGAAAGCAAAATTAAAAATTATAGAATATAAAACTTAAAATGTGAATTTTAAGATATTCAAAAATAATTTATAACATAATTTAATAATTATTAAAAATCACGTTTATAAGAGAAAAAAAATCACGAACTATGGTATGCAGGCGTTTACAGATGTCGCAATAACTTAAATTTTCGAATTTCAAACAATACCTAAAACGACACTTCTAAATGTCATAATATCCAGAAAGGGCTATTGCTACACAAGCATAGGCGACACTAAAAATCAGTGTGGTGATAGGTCAAATGTTGCTATAGGTTGTTGTTAATGACATACTTTAGTGTCCTTAAAAGCAAATTTTGTTGTAGCGCAGGCAACGATTGATATGGCCCCATATGAGGCACTATATGGAAGGAAATGCCGATCACCGTTTTATTGGGATGAAGTGGGTGAAAGGAAAATCTTAGGGCCTGACACAGTAGAAGAGATGATTGAAATTGTTCGCCAAATTAGACAAAGAATAAAAGAAGCTCAGGATAGGCAAAAATCTTATGCAGATACACGTAGATCCGAGCTACACTTCGAATGTGGCGACAAAGTTTTTCTTAAAGTCTCGCGTCAAAGGGATTATAAGATTGAGTGAAAGGAAAGTTAAGACCACGTTTATAGGACCTTATGAGATCCTTGAGAGAATAGGCCACAGCAGCTATAGATTGGCACTTCCGCCAAGTTTGGGCAATGTCCATATTGTGTTCCACGTGTCACGATTGAGAAAATGCGTGTATGATCCGAGCACGTAATCCGTCATGATGATGTGATTTTGAACCCCGATATGAGTTATGTGGAAGAACCTACGGCTATCTTAGATCGTAAGGTTCAGCAGCTGAGGAACAAATCAATATCATTAGTGAAAGTCCTATGGAAACACCACGGACAAGAGGAGGCTACATAGGAACTCGAGAACGCCATGAAAGAGCGATACCCCGAACTTTTCTAAGGTATGCAAATTTCGGGACGAAATTTATTTTAAGGGGCTAGGATGTAATATCCCACAGTTTTAATGCTTAATTACGATAATTTAAATCGTAATTTAGAGTTTAACCTCGATAATTAAAATCTTAATTAGTCAATGCTCGATTTTGACAAAGCATAATTTGATAATTTCTGTGTGATATTCACTAACGCTTAGTGAATTAAGGAATATAGTTGCTAATATTCCTTGAGCGTATTATCTAACGTTAGTTAAATTAAACGATTAAGTCTTCTGATATTTTAAGCATTTAAGCTTAGAATTCGAAAATCCCTTATTACTATGAATGAATAAAGTTGTTACAACTTTATTTTGGACATTTTAGAGATGATTTAATTATGAGAATTTAGAGACGTTTCAAACGTCTACGTTTAGAGATAATTAGATAACTTGGCCAAATGATCATGGAATTATAAAATTCAAATTCCTATGATTATTTTATGATATAAGAGCATTATCTATCATCAAAATAATGCTATAGAATTAAGGGAATAAAATGTACCAAATTCTAAGAATTTCTAAAACCCTAATTTTCAAAACTAGGGTTTTGTGGTCTAAAATTGTTTTAAATATTTTTCTATGATTAAATTCATCATCTAGAACATATAATATGTCACATAACTATGTGTTAGCTATTTGTTACAAGAAAATAAAATGTTTAGTATATTGAAACCCTAATTCTCGAAAATTAGGGCTTGTGGTATTAATTAATTTTAATTGCTATCCAATTGAGGATATATGATAATTCTTATATTAACATGATATTTTTATGGATAATATGAGTTGTATTACAAGTTGCACAAGTTGGATGAAAACTACATGATAAGTGGCGAAAATGTTGTGCATATGTGACAAAATTTGATTAATTTCCATGCTATAATTAATGAGAGGTTATGAGTAGGATCTTATCATGTTATTAGGTGTAAAGTGGACATAGTTAACAATTTGAACAAGTAACCTATGCTAGGATCCTTGTAATGGCCGAAAATATGGACATTTTATGTGATATTTTGATAAATATCATGCTATAATTAATGAGGGGTGATGATGAGGACCTTACCATATTATTAGGTGTAAAGTAGTAATAGTTACCAAGTTGAACAAGTAATCTAAGGTTGGACTATAGTGGGGGCCGAAAATGAGATAGAAATAAGGTTGGAAAAATTAATTTCCAACCTTATAATAGAGACACTTGTAATAGTTGAAATTGTTGACTTTTCAAACATGACTTTATTATATAATAATAATATAGTATATGGTATAGGAAAAAAATAAAAATTAAACCTAAGGTACTAAACATAGGCGACACACACACAACACCTCTACAATGTGATAATTCTTTTAATTCTTGATAATTGTAGCACAAGTTTTTTATTAAAGGATAAGAATACATGATGAAGTGTATATGATAAGGATAAAATTTTGTCTCATTGCTTATGGAGGTGGCCAAAAATTTTGACTTAATTAAACAAGTGTATAATTCATCATTTCATGTAATAATTATTATATAACTTGATTAACTCTATAAATATAAGGAGAGCACTACACTCTCTAATTTTGCACCCTTAACAACCGAAAAAATAGTGAGGAAAATTAGAAAGAGTTCTTCAATTTCAATCCCAAACCTATAGCAAATAAACCTTGCCGATTAAAATCGACACCGATTAGAAGGGGTTAGATTTCTTCCGAGCTTCGTATACATGCTAGAATTTTCGAATTTCATCCGTTAGAATTCATGTTATAAGCTTAGTTCATTTATGTGATTTTCGAAAATTATAGGATATGTACTGAGATGTTTAGATATTGTGTTTATATGATGTCATTAAGCATGTATTGTGATTATATCACAAAATTAAGCATGTTATAAAAACTTATATGTGGACCGAAAATATAGCATGACAATATGTTGATGATTACGATTGTTAATTGTTGTTTTGAGCATGAAATAATGATCTAGGGTATTAAATATGCTTGTATGATTTTATGTAGAATTTTTGGAAAACTATAGTACATATATTTATGATTTTCGAAAAATTAGAGCATGATTATAAGTTGTGATATAATTCATGTTTAAGTGTTATTATAGCATATTGATAGTGTAGATTCATAATATAGTGTTGTATGAATTTATTGGAATTGTTAAAAATTATTTTGACCTAAGTCAAAAATTTCGAACATGACCTTAGTAATTTTTAATAAATAGTTCACAATTGATAAAAATTATGTTATAGCAAGGATACTTTGTAACGGCCCACTAACCCTAATGACGGATTAGCAAGGACTATTACTTGGAACAGTGATTAAATGACATAAGAGACCAATAATCATGTATTGATGAGACATAATTCAAACAGACTTTGGATTATCAAACCATAGATATAAGCGCACATAATTTACATATGCATCTAGACCAACAGATCTTTAACAAAAGAGGTTCAACTGATCTGGTGGTGATTAACTGATAAACTCAAAACATAACAGTGTGTTCTTTTGCAGCGGAAAACATGTGAATACACATATGACGATGTGTATTCAAGGTACTAACAAATCAGCATCAAAAAGGAGTCCGATCGTTCGACACACTCCCGTCCCATCTTCACCTCAACTGCACATTTAAAACAAACATGCGGTGAGTATGTCACGACCGACTACTTAACCACGTAATTAGTCAAGTAATTGGGCGTGGCGTGGGTTAAAACAAATCTGTTGATCAATATTTCCAAATATGACCAATGATTCAAAGCGATCACAATGTGTGACCTAAATTTTCATCTTGAAACAATCAATCCTTTATATTTCAAAGTGGAATAAATTTTTTTGACAAAAGTTTAAGTGTAGGTTTTCAAACTATAATAAAAGTTCGAATGAGGAAGAACAACGGTGGAGTGGATAATAACAAAGGATAATCATACTAAGAATATATGTATTGACAATGCTTTAACAACGATAAAAATCTTTCGACTTTTCAAGGCATGGTTTAACAAAGTCTCAAAGATTTGATATAACCTTAATGGCTTTAATAAAAACATTTACGAACTCTTAAGTAAATCCTTGATCGCATAAACATTTTAATGAATACATGTTCTCGAAATCGAGTTAACATTATAACAACAATCTTGAGATCATACCAATAAAACAATGACCGTTATCAAGATCGAGTTAGGTCGATTTGGCATAACAAAACATAGCGGCGGTGAAGGCCAAAGTTCGGCAGCGAAAAGTGTGGTTGAGAATTATGTGTGATGACATAACTCTCGGGCAACAAAACATGTTAATCATCAGCGAACAATATCGATAATTGAATATTATCATTATGAGTCGAATATTTAGAAAGCTCCTTTATACGACATTCGATTCGGCATCCTCTCGAGCTCAACCTGCGTTTAGAAATACATGCGGGCGTGAGTACAAAATGCACTCGGTGGGTATCGCCGAAAACATAAAACATTGCTCTTTAGAGCTATATCAATTACTTGCCATAACATTGCAATACATAGGGATTTTAGTGAAATAACCTGTGCATGCATCATAATAAACATAAATATTTACTTACTTGCTTTCATTTCATAGCATCATCATAAAATATGCATATGCATGTTCTCGTATCGGCCGATATCTTTCTTCCATATCCACGGATTACATCTATGTGTTGAGAAGTAGGCCTCCTTCTCAAACACGCTATGACCCGAAGGTCGCTATCCGACGTCGGTAAATCTCAAACACCATAACATACCCGTGTTGATGGACCCGAAGGGTACCATGCCACGGCCATACTCTTTTATAATTTCTTTCTTTTCTTTCTTTCATTTCCGTGGATAGGTAATGCATCATGCTCATGTTCATGCTCAAAACAGGCAAGTCATTTAACTTTGAAACTTTGCTCATAATGAAATTCATTTCGGTTTGAAAACATAAAAACATAAGCATATCATATTAGAAAATATTTATACCCACCTGGTAACAATCACTCAAGACTGTACCTTCTTCTTCCATTTCTTTCTTCTTCCCACTTGGGGCATCAATAACATAGAGTAGCATATAAGCATACCCTGAAATCAAATAAGAAGATAACTCTTTATCTTAGTCGTCAACACGACTATATATTTTTAATACAGAGGCGCTAAGGTCGATAAACATTCGGTCATTGCATCCTCTAACGTCTTAACATATAACAAGACTTAACGAAGTCTCATATGACTAAACGAGCATAGAAAACTCGATGATAAGCTTAAACCATTCAACCTTAGCCAAAAGCCTTACGACCCCTTAAGGCATAGTTTATGTCCAACTTCAAAATTAGCAAGAGCGTCGCCTATCTTAGGCGAACCTCTATACATGCTCAACTGTCATCAAATATCACCAATCAACCATCAAAACTCAAGGATCAAAGCTTTAGTGTTGAAAACACAAACTTTACGTTAAACTAAAAATTTTCAACTTTCGAATCGTCGGTAGAAAAATCCGAATAAATCATTTTAGGCTTTATTAATATCATAGAATCCAAATATGAACTCAAAATGATCATATAAAATCAAAAATCCCAACATAAGAGGGCTAGGGTTTGACAAAATGAAATTTTGCATATGTTCGATTTCAAACGTTTTCTTACTCGAAACATATTTATATCAACTCATCAACACATTTATGAAAGAATATCAAGCATATCAACATCATGTATTCAAGATCAAGACCTCCCTTTTGAAAATTTCATCAAAATCTCAAAGGATATACATATGCTTAAAATTTCAACGTTAAACAACACGTCGGCAATAAATCGAACATAGAATCATGAATTATTCAAACAACAACATATCCTTTCAAAATCATCATAATGACCGAAAACATAGCATGCTCAAAATATTATATTTTCAAAATTTCAAACCATAGATGTGTTCTAAAGTTAGAAATATACACGAAATCGAAGACGGATCGAAAATCCAATATTGGATCTTCTAAAATTGGAGTATGAAATTTTCAAAATTTAGTGTGTGTAGTGTGTGTAATTTGAAAATTAGGAGAAAAATTAATGAAGAAGGTGAATAGTAGCATATTTATAATTGTCCACAAATTTTTATTTCATTTTCATTTTCTTTATTAAGTGATTATTCATCACTTTCTAGAATTCTACAAAATTCTCCATTTTCTTTTCTTTAAAACATGATGAATAATCATGTTATAGAAAATTACAAAATGTACACTTCTCTATAAATAATACCAATGTTATAAATACACACTATTAATCCATAGCGCTCCTATTTCAAAACTCGATTTCTAATAAAATGCTCTCTACTTGAAATTCTCTTTTAAAACTCAAATAACATATTATAAACATCAAACTTTGATTGTAAAAACATTTTTGTCTTCAAAAACCATTTTAGACATTCAGCCGACGATTAGGGTTTAATCGGCAAATGCCGATATCACAAAAACAAAGATTTGAAATTCTCCATTTTATGAAATCAAAACTTCGTTGAGCATGTATCTATCATCTCAAGACCCTTGGAAACTAGGTCTTCTTATTCTAAACAAGACCTAAGAATCTTATATTAGGTTCTATCTCGAATCGATTTCGAATAAATCTCAAATTCTATTTTTGTCGACGCGAAGCTTAATATAAAAGCTTCTAGCTTAACAAATCTTTCTTAAGGATGCAATTCCCTTCTCATAACTCTTAATCAAGAGTTAATCTCTGCTACAGGAATGCGGGGTATTACATTCTCACCCCCTTACAAAAATTTCGTCCTCGAAATTTAATCTTAATTTTGAGAGGTATTTTTTCTTATACGATCTTATAGCTCCCATGTTGCTTCTTTTAAACCATGATGCTTTCATCGAACTTTAAATAAAGGAATTGATTCATTCCTTATTTATCGTTCTTTTCAATCTAAGTTGCATTTCTGGTTTCTCTTCATGGCTTAAATCTTGTTCAGGAACAACGTTCTATTGATGTACAATGTGTTTTGGATTAACACCTATTTTCATAACTAAGACATACGGAGAACATCGTAAATATTGTCTAAACTTGAAGGCATCGTTAATCACATGAGCGATTGGCCCAATCTTATCTTGAATCTTGTATGGTCGAATAAATCTTGGTTTGAGCTTTCCTTTGATTCGAGGCGATGTATTCTTTGGATATCTTCATAGAACTTCTAACGTCTTGAGCTTCTTAGATTCTTTTCTTGAATTATCATATGATTACGATATTTTCTTCAATCGCTTGGTCCAATTACTTTTCTTTCTCCAATCGCGTGTCTTAGAAGAAGGCGATCTATGTTTCTAGTAGAGGCTTCATAGGCGTCATATCAATTGTCGCTTGGTAGTTGTCGTATCTGAATTCAATCTTGCACCCATCTCTTGTTGAAATTCGTCCAAAACAAGATGTAAATTTGAAATCTCTATTTGAGAGGATGGAGATGAGCACTCCATGTAAAGCGCATTATCTTGAGGAATATATTCGAGCTAATTTTTTCGACTTCATACATAATAGGAATCGGCGTACTCCCCATCGAAATATCTGAGACCATCTTAATGAAGCGACATACATAGGAGACACTCGATTAGAGCACTCCAAAAACTTGAAAACTCGTTTAACAAAGTGAACTCATTTTTCAGCATCAGCTGGGCTACTAACTCCATTGGAAGATGGAGGATTCTGACGTAGAAAAAGCTCTGAAATTCTAAGATCAGTTTAAAGGAAAGAAGATATAGGTTAATCATGAGAAGAGTTGTCACTTTCTTATTTTTCTTCTTCAGAATTAGGATTTCTTTTTCTAGCTGGTATACTGCATTGCAAACAAATACTAAAATGCAGTATGTTTCGTTTATCAAAAACGAGAAAAAGTTCTTAATAAACAAGCTTATATCTCAAGGATCTTCTTAATTGTTTATCACAAGGTTATGATATGAAATAGCATAGCTCGATAGCAAAATGATCATATAGATCTCAAAGGAAAGAAAACTACTTCTTTGAGGGCTTTTACAAAAGCAAGGAAAACTTTACAATCTGGTTTTTTTCAAGCATGCAGATAATTTAGCATCTCGGGAAAAACTTATCTGGTACGGCTTCTCAAGCACGCTATCGTATCATAAAAGTATCTATAAACGTCACTAATCTATATATATCTACATCCGTATGTCCACGATAGGTGTCATCGTCATCACTCTCTTCTTACGTCTTTGCATTTATGTCCTTTACCATCAATGGCTTCGTAGAGTCGGCATCTCTACAATCTTTCTCAATCTTAGAAGATAGCAAATCATTAGCACAATTGGGAAATAATTACAAAGAATGACTCGAGGTAAAGAATACGAGAATCGATCACAAAAGACATTTGGTGATATCTAGAACGTAGCTATGTTGTGCCAACAATGGAAAAAAAATCGGGTTTAGACATAAAAGATCTTGAGACATCTGGAGTCTAGATAAATTAGTTTGAGTCTCTTTAAATTCTCAATTGAGAAGTTTCATAAACATGAGAAAATAGAACAAACTGAATCGGTATAAAAATCCCAAGAGATGCAACAATACTGACCATACCAATCTAGTTCAATAGGAAACATTTCAGGATGGAGATAAAAATGATCAAGCGTATAGAATATGCATCATACTCGAGGGTGGTAAGATCATTATCATTAAGTTCCATGTTCTCTTTATCATCGATGTAATGGCGAAAAGTTACTAGCCGACTGAAATTAATGAATAACTGAGATAAAGTCGGCTATAGGGGAAAAAGAGCCAAGAGGGAATTCAAGTGTACATAATAATGAAAACTGATGATAGTTAGGAGTCTGGAAAAATTATCAAAAACGTGAGTTACTTGCGATGGATGATCGGGGTATATATATATATATGATGGGTGAAATCCTAATTCTCATCAGTCATAGTGCTAGCGACCGGACTAGCAATCGTTAGTTTCGGTGCAAAATTTCGGAATAAGCTCATAAACGGCTAGCGATCGTGAAGGTGATCGCGAGTCTCTTATTCCTTCTTATCTTTGATCACTTCTTTGCTTGTATATCGATCATCACATGGAAAGCCAATCTCGTTACTCCTTAAGCTATAAAAATCAACTGGAGTATTCCATCTGGTCCCATTTCATCGTACTCATATACTTTTCTTCGAGCGATGAAATTGAGCGAGAAATTCGTTCTAGGTAAGTCTGCTCACCGATCCTTGCGATAAAGGCAAACGATATAATGATAAACGACATGATGACAAGCGAGTCGTTCTCTTTCAAGTCCAAGCTGTCCGGATGGTCCTTGCCATTCTAAATAAAAGAATGCTCGAACGCTTCATGTTGTTCGTAAATCTCTTCTCATTATTTCTTTTCAATTTCAGCTCATAAAGCATTAGCTCATTTTAAGCATAAATTTTCATGTAGCAATTCATTCAATAAAGCATGTACTCATCATCAACTATGATAATCATAATCATCATAATCATAAGCATAAGCTCATACCTGGTGAGCTCGAGATGATGGAATCGGAATGCTGAGCTTCTCTTAAGAACAACTGACTCTTTAACAAATATTCTCATGATAGAGTCGAACAAATGACTCCACAAATTTAAATACTCAAACAGAGTCAGCTCAAAAGAATTCACATGCTCAAAGGGCACAACTGCACAAGACTTACAAGGATTCATGTATTTAGAACTCGAGACAACACACAAGCTGCACAAGGATTCACAAGGATTTACAAGCTCAGACTTCAAAACTGCACAAATTGCACCAATTGACAAAGGCTCACGGGTTTAGAATTGAAACCTTGCTCGATACCATTCATCACACCCGACTACTTAACCACGTAATTAGTCAAGTAATTGGGCGTGACGTGGGTTAAGAAACAAATCTGTTGATCAATATTTCCAAATATGACCAATGATTCAAAGCGATCACAATGTGTGACCTAAATTTTCATCTTGAAACAATCAATCCTTTATATTTCAAAGAAGTGGAATAAATTTTTTTGACAAAAGTTTAAGTGTAGGTTTTCAAACTATAATAAAAGTTCGAATGAGGAAGAACAACGGCTGGGAGTGGATAATAACAAAAGGATAATCATACTAAGAATATATGTATTCAAGCAATGCTTTAACAACGATAAAAATCTTTCGACTTTTCAAGGCATGGTTTAACAAAGTCTCAAAGATTTGATATAACCTTAATGGCTTTAATAAAACATTTCGAACTCTTAAGTAAATCCTTGATCGCATAAACATTTTAATGAATACATGTTCTCGTAATCAAGTTAACATTATAACAACAATGTCGAGATCATACCAATAAAACAATGACCGTTATCAAGATCGCTTAGGTCAATTTGGCATAACAAAACATAGCAGCGGTGAAGGCCAAAGTTCGCAACGAAAAGTGTGGTTGAGAATTATGTGATGACATAACTCTCGGGCAACAAAACATGTTAATCATCAACGAACAATATCAATAATTGAATATTATCATTATGAGTCGAATATTTAGAAGCTCTTTTAGACAAGATTCGATTCCAAAGATCCTCTCGAGCTCAACCTCGCACGCTTAGAAATACATGCGTATGTGAGTACAAAATGCACTCGGTGGGTATACGCGAAAACATAAAAACATTGCTCTTTAGAGCTATATCAATTACTTGTTATAACATTGCAATACATGTGATTTTAGTGAAATAACCCGTGCATGCATCATAATAAACATAAATATTTACTTACTTGCTTTCATTTCATAGATCATCATAAAATATGCATATGCATGTTCTCATGTCGGCCGATATCTTTCTTCCATATCCACGGATTACATCTATGTGTTGAGAAGTAGGCCTCCTTCTCAAACACGCTATGACCAAGGTCGCTATCCGACGTCGGTAAATCTCAAACACCATAACATACCCGTGTTGATGGACCCGAAGGTACCATGCCACGCCATACTCTTTATAATTTCTTTCTTTCTTTCTTTCATTTCCGTGGATAGGTAATGCATCATGCTCATGTTCATGCTCAAAACAGCAAGTCATTTAACTTTGAAACTTTGCTCATAATGAAATTCATTTCGGTTTGAAAACATAAAACATAAGCATATCATATTAGAAAATATTTATACCCACTGGTAACAATCACTCAAGACCGCACCTTCTTCTTCCATTTCTTTCTTCTTCCCACTTGGGGCATCAATAACATAGAGTAGCATATAAGCATACCACGAAATCAAATAAGAAGATAACTCTTTATCTTAGTCGTCAACACGACTATATATTTTTAATACACAAGACGCTAAGGTCAATAAACATTCGGTCATTGCATCCTCTAACGCCTTAACATATAACAAGACTTAACGAAGTCTCATATGACTAAACGAGCATAGAAAACTCGATGATAAGCTTAAACCATTCAACCTTAGCCAAAAGCCTTACGACCCCTTAAGACATAGTTTATGTCCAACTTCAAAATTATGCAAGACGTCGCCTATCTTAGACGAACCTCTATACATGCTCAACTGTCATCAAATATCACCAATCAACCATCAAAACTCAAGGATCAAAGCTTTAGTGTTGAAAACACAAACTTTACGTTAAACTAAAAATTTTCAACTTTCGAATACGTCGGTAAAAAAATCCGAATAAATCATTTTAGGCTTTATTAATATCATAGAATCCAAATATGAACTCAAAATGATCATATAAAATCAAAATCCCAACATAAGAGGGCTAGGGTTTCGCCAAATGAAATTTTGCATATGTTCGATTTCAAACGTTTTCTTACTCAAAACATATTTATATCAACTCATCAACACATTTATGAAAGAATATCAAGCATATCAACATCATGTATTCAAGATCAAGACCTCCCTTTTCAAAATTTCATCAAAATCTCAAAGGATATACATATGCTTAAAATTTCAACGTTAAACAACACGTCGGCAATAAATCGAACATAGAATCATGAATTATTCAAACAACAACATATCCTTTCAAAATCATCATAATGACCGAAAACATAGCATGCTCAAAATATTATATTTTCAAAATTTCAAACCATAGATGTGTTCTAAAGTTAGAAATATACCGAAATCGAAGACGGATCGAAAATCCAACTATTGATCTTCTAAAATTGGAGTATGAAATTTTCAAAATTTAGTGTGTGTAGTGTGTAATTTCGAAAATTAGGAGAAAAATTAATGAAGAAGGTGAATAGTAGCATATTTATAATTGTCCACAAATTTTTATTTCATTTTCATTTTCTTTATTAAGTGATTATTCATCACTTTCTAGAAATTCTACAAAATTCTCCATTTTTCTTTTCTTTAAAACATGATGAATAATCATGTTATAGAAAATTACAAAATGTACACTTCTCTATAAATAATACCAATGTTATAAATACACACTATTAATCCATAACGCTCCTATTTCAAAACTCAATTTCTAATAAAATGCTCTCTACTTGAAATTCTCTTTAAAACTCAAATAACATATTATAAACATCAAACTTTGATTGTAAAAACATTTTGTCTTCAAAACCATTTTAGACATTCACCGACGATTAGGGTTTAATCGGCAAATCTTGATATCACAAAACAAAGATTTGAAATTCTCCATTTTATGAAATCAAAACTTACGTTGAGCATGTATCTATCATCTCAAGACCTTGAAACTAGGTCTTCTTATTCTAAACAAGACCTAAGAATCTTATATTAGGTTCTATCTCGAATCGATTTCGAATAAATCTCAAATTTATTTTTGTCGTGCCGAAGCTTAATATAAAAGCTTCTAGCTTAACAAATCTTTCTTAAGGATGCAATTCCTTCTCATAACTCTTAATCAAGAGTTAATCTACCTTTCTGAGAATGCGGGTATTACATTCTCACCCTTTACAAAAATTTCGTCCTCGAAATTTAGTACCGCTTTGCGAGGTATTTTTTTCTTGTCGATCTTATAGCTCCCATGTTGCTTCTTTTAAACCATGATGCTTTCATCGAACTTTAAATAAAGGAATTGATTCATTCCTTATTTATCGCTCTTTTCAATCTAAGTTGCATTTCGGTTTCTCTTCACGGCTTAAATCTTGTTCAGAACAACGCTCTATCGATGTACAATGTGTTTTGGATTAACACCTATTTTCATAACTAAGACATACGGAGAACATCGTAAATATTGTCTAAACTTGAAGGCATCGTTAATCATGAGCGATTGGCCCAATCTTATCTTGAATCTTGTATGGTCGAATAAATCTTGGTTTGAGCTTTCCTTCGATTCCGAGCGATGTATTCTTTCGGATATCTTCATAGAACTTCTAACGCCTCGAGCTTCTTAGATTCTTTTCTTGAATTATCATATGATTACGATATTTTCTTCAATCGCTTGTCCAATTACTTTTCTTTCTCCAATCGCGTGTCTTAGAAGAGCAATGATCTATGTTTTCTGTAGAGGCTTCATAGGGCGTCATATCAATTGTCGCTAGTAGTTGTCGATGCTAATTCAATCTTGCACCCATCTCTTGTTGAAATTCGTCCAAAACAAGATGTAAATTTGAAATTTATTTGAGAGGATGGAGATGAGCACTCCATGTAAACGCATTATCTTGAGGGAATATATTCGAGCTAATTTTTTCACTTCATACATAATAGGAATCGACGACTCCCATCGTAAATATATGCACCATCTTAATCGAACGACATACATAGGAGACACTCTCGATTAGAGCACTCCAAAACTTGAAAACTCGCTTAACAAAGTGAACTCATTTTTCAAAGATCACTGGCTACTAACTCCATTGGAAGATGGAGGATTCTAACGAGAAAAAGCTCAAATTCTAAGATCGGTTTAAAGGAAAGAAGATATAGGTTAATCATGAGAAGAGTTGTCACTTTCTTATTTTTCTTCTTCGAATTAGGATTTCTTTTTCTAGTCGGTATAACGCATTGCAAACAAATACTAAAATGCGGTATGTTTCGCTTATCAAAAACGAGAAAGTTCTTAATAAACAAGCTTATATCTCAAGGATCTTCTTAATTGTTTATCACAAGGTTATGATATGAAATAGCATAGCTCGATAGCAAATGATCATATAGATCTCAAAGGAAAGAAAACTACTTTTTGAGGGCTTTTACAAAAGCAAGGAAAACTTTACAACTGGTTTTTTTCAAGCATGCAGATAATTTAGCATCTCGGGAAAAACTTATCTGGTACGGCTTCTCAAGCACGCTATCGTATCATAAAAGTATCTATAAACGTCACTAATCTATATATATCTACATCCGTATGTCCACGATAGGCTGTCATCGTCATCACTCTCTTCTTACGTCTTTGCATTTATGTCCTTACTACCATCAATGGCTTCGTAGGAGTCTGGCATCTCTACAATCTTTCTCAATCTTAGAAGATAGCAAATCATTAGCACAATTGGGAAATAATTACAAAAGAATGACTCCAAGGTAAAGAATACCAGAATCAGTCACAAAAGACATTTGACTGATATCTAGGGCTGTAGCTATGTTGTGCCAACAACTGGAAAAAAAATCGGGTTTAGACATAAAAGATCTTGAGACATCTGGAGTCTAGATAAATTAGTTTGAGTCTCTTTTAAATTCTCAATTGAGAAGTTTCATAAACATGAGAAAATAGAACAAACTGAATCGGTATAAAAATCCCAAGAGATGCAACAATACTGACCATACCAATCTAGTTCAATAGGAAACATTTCGTGATGGAGATAAAATGATCAAATCAGATAGAATATGCATCATACTCAGGGGTGGTAAGATCATTATCATTAAGTTCCATGTTCTCTTTATCATCAGGTGTAACTGAAAAGTTACTAGCCGACTGAAATTAATGAATAACTGAGATAAAGTCGGCTATAGGGGAAAAAGAGCCAAGAGGGAATTCAAGTGTACATAATAATGAAAACTGATGATAGTTAGGAGTCTGGAAAAATTATCAAAAAACGTGAGTTACTTGCCAATGGATGATCAGGGGTATATATATATATATGATGGGTCGAAATCCTAATTCTCATCAGGTCATAGTGCCTAGCGACCGGACTAGCAATCGTTAGTTTCGGTGCAAAAATTTCTGGAATAAGCTCGCAAACTGGCTAGCGATCGTGAAGGTGATCGCCAGTCTCTTATTCCTTCTTATCTTTGATCACTTCTTTGCTTGTATATCGATCATCACATGGAAAGCCAATCTCGTTACTCCTTAAGCTATAAAAATCAACTGGAGTATTCCATCTGGTCCCATTTCATCGTACTCATATACTTTTCTTCCCAGGCGATGAAATTGAGCGAGAAATTCGTTCTAGGTAAGCTGTTCACCTGATCCTTACTGATAAAGGCAAACGATATAATGATAAACGACATGATGACAAACGAGTCGTTCTCTTTCAAGTCCAAGCTGTCCGGATGGTCCTTGCCATTCTAAATAAAAGAATGCTCGAACGCTTCATGTTGTTCTGTCGTCTCTTCTCATTATTTCTTTTCAATTTCAGCTCATAAAGCATTAGCTCATTTTAAGCATACATTTTCATGTAGCAATTCATTCAATAAAGCATGTACTCATCATCAACTATGATAATCATAATCATCATAATCATAAGCATAAGCTCATACCTGGTGAGCTCGAGATGATGGAATCGGAATGCTGAGCTTCTCTTAAGAACAACTGACTCTTTAACAAATATTCTCATGATAGAGTCGAACAAATGACTCCATAAATTTAAATACTCAAACAGAGTCAGCTCAAAAGAATTCACATGCTCAAATGGCACAATTGCACAAGACTTACAAGGATTCATGTATTTAGAACTCGAGACAGCACACAAGCTGCACAAGGATTCACAAGGATTTACAAGCTCAGACTTCAAAACTGTGCACAAATTGCACCAATTGACAAAGGCTCACAGGTTTAGAATTCAAAACCTTGCTCTGATACCATTCTGTCACAGCCCGACTACTTAACCACGTAATTAGTCAAGTAATTGGGCCGTGACGTGGGTTAAGAAACAAATCTGTTGATCAATATTTCCAAATATGACCAATGATTCAAAGCGATCACAATGTGTGACCTAAATTTTCATCTTGAAACAATCAATCCTTTATATTTCAAAGAAGTGGAATAAATTTTTTTTGACAAAAGTTTAAGTGTAGGTTTTCAAACTATAATAAAAGTTCGAATGAGGAAGAACAACGGTCGGAGTGGATAATAACAAAAGGATAATCATACTAAGAATATATGTATTCAAGCAATGCTTTAACAACGATAAAAATCTTTCAACTTTTCAAGGCATGGTTTAACAAAGTCTCAAAGATTTGATATAACTTTAATGGCTTTAATAAAACATTTCGAACTCTTAAGTAAATCCTTGATCGCATAAACATTTTAATGAATACATGTTCTCGTAATCAAGTTAACATTATAACAACAATGCCGAGATCATACCAATAAAACAATGACCGTTATCAAGATCAGTTAGGTCAATTTGGCATAACAAAACATAGCAGCAGGTGAAGGCCAAAGTTCGGCAACGAAAAGTGTGGTTGAGAATTATGTGTGATGACATAACTCTCTGGGCAACAAAACATGTTAATCATCAACGAACAATATCAATAATTGAATATTATCATTATGAGTCGAATATTTAGAGAAGCTCCTTTGTACAGCATTCGATTCCAGCATCCTCTCGAGCTCAACCTGCACGTTTAGAAATACATGCAGGGCGTGAGTACAAAAATGCACTCAGTGGGTATACGCCGAAAACATAAAAACATTGCTCTTTAGAGCTATATCAATTACTTGCCATAACATTGCAATACACAGGGATTTTAGTGAAATAACCTGTGCATGCATCATAATAAACATAAATATTTACTTACTTGCTTTCATTTCATAAAGATCATCATAAAATATGCATATGCATGTTCTCATGTCGGCGATATCTTTCTTCCATATCCACGGATTACGTCTATGTGTTGAGAAGTAGGCCTCCTTCTCAAACACGCTATGACCAAGGTCGCTATCCGACGCCGGTAAATCTCAAACACCATAACATACCCGTGTTGATGGACCCGGGGTACCATGCCACGCCATACTCTTTATAATTTCTTTCTTTCTTTCTTTCATTTCCGTGATAGGTAATGCATCATGCTCATGTTCATGCTCAAAACAAAAGTCATTTAACTTTGAAACTTTGCTCATAATGAAATTCATTTCGGTTTGAAAACATAAAACATAAGCATATCATATTAGAAAATATTTATACCCACCGGTAACAATCACTCAAGACCGTACCTTCTTCTTCCATTTCTTTCTTCTTCCCACTTGGGGCATCAATAACATAGAGTAGCATATAAGCATACCCCGAAATCAAATAAGAAGATAACTCTTTATCTTAGTCACAACACGACTATATATTTTTTAATACACAAGACGCTAAGGTCAATAAACATTCGGGTCATTGCATCCTCTAACGTCTTAACATATAACAAGACTTAACGAAGTCTCATATGACTAAACGAGCATAGAAAACTCGATGATAAGCTTAAACCATTCAACCTTAGCCAAAAGCCTTACGACCCTTAAGACATAGTTTATGTCCAACTTCAAAATTGCAAGACGCCGCCTATCTTAGACGAACCTCTATACATGCTCAACTGTCATCAAATATCACCAATCAACCATCAAAACTCAAGGATCAAAGCTTTAGTGTTGAAAACACAAACTTTACGTTAAACTAAAAATTTTCAACTTTCGAATACGTCGGCCGAAAAATCCGAATAAATCATTTTAGGCTTTATTAATATCATAGAATCCAAATATGAACTCAAAATGATCATATAAAATCAAAAATCCCAACATAAGCCAAAATGAAATTTTTGCATATGTTCGATTTCAAACGTTTTTCTTACTCAAAACATATTTATATCAACTCATCAACACATTTATGAAAGAATATCAAGCATATCAACATCATGTATTCAAGATCAAGACCTCCCCTTTTTCGAAAATTTCATCAAAATCTCAAAGGATATACATATGCTTAAAATTTCAACGTTAAACAACACGTCGGCAATAAATCGAACATAGAATCATGAATTATTCAAACAACAACATATCCTTTCAAAAATCATCATAATGACCGAAAACATAGCATGCTCAAAATATTATATTTTTCAAAATTTCAAACCATAGATGTGTTCTAAAGTTAGAAATATACCGAATCGAAGACGGATCGAAAATCCAACTTGGATCTTCTAAAATTGAGTATGAAATTTTCAAAATTTAGTGTGTGTAGTGTGTGTAATTTGAAAATTAGGAGAAAAATTAATGAAGAAGGTGAATAGTAGCATATTTATAATTGTCCACAAATTTTTATTTCATTTTTCATTTTCTTTATTAAGTGATTATTCATCACTTTCTAGAGAATTCTACAAAATTCTCCATTTTTCTTTTTCTTTAAAACATGATGAATAATCATGTTATAGAAAATTACAAAAATGTACACTTCTCTATAAATAATACCAATGTTATAAATACACACTATTAATCCATAACGTTCCTATTTCAAAACTCAATTTCTAATAAAATGCTCTCTACTTGAAATTCTCTTTAAAACTCAAATAACATATTATAAACATCAAACTTTGATTGTAAAACATTTTTGTCTTCAAAACCATTTTAGACATTCACCGACGATTAGGGTTTAATCGGCAAATGCCGATATCACAAAACAAAGATTTGAAATTCTCCATTTTATGAAATCAAAACTTCGTTGAGCATGTATCTATCATCTCAAGACCTTGAAACTAGGTCTTCTTATTCTAAACAAGACCTAAGAATCTTATATTAGGTTCTATCTCGAATCGATTTGAATAAATCTCAAATTCTATTTTTGTCGACGCGAAGCTTAATATATGTCACGACCCCAATCCGGACCAACCCGAACTGGAGGCGACTAATACTAGGAGTAGTATTTTAGGGATTTACACGGTAAAATAAAGATGCATAAGAATAAACTAACATGCTTGAAAGCGTAATATAAGGTGATGTTATAATGTTTTTGAAAAGGTTTAGGCCATCGGACCCCAAAACTTGGCTCGATCCGATGGGCCTCGATAGTTCATAACATAAAACATAAATAAAGGAGTTGAGTATAGCAATGAAAGTGTGTGAATACATATATGACGATATGCATTCAAGGTATAACCCAAACATTCAAGTAAATCGGCAAGGACACTAGACTCTCAACACATCCCCATCATCACCATCAGAGCTCAACCCGCACATTTAAAACAAACATGCAGGCTAAGTACAAGAAATTGCACTCGGTGGACTTATGCCGAAAACATTTGATGATATTTGGATTACGCCAATATCGAGTAAAGACATGATGGTTTTAGTTAAAATGCCTCAGGCTTACCAAATCATTTTCGCTTAGAAACATAGCGCGGCGTGCATTTTCTTGGTGTGTATGGTCCGTATCTCATAGTCACAATACATAATAATAAATAATTAAATAAACGTCGAGAGGAGCCTCCCATCTACGACGCCGTGACCGCCGTAATCCCGTCATAAAGACACATCACTCTCTGCAAGCATATGTTAACACAACAGTAGTTCCAACCTTCACGCCAATCCTAGCTGGGCATTTGTCATCCGCAAGACAGACCCGACATTAAAAGGTTGGGTGCTACCACAACAATTGATATAATAGTTCCAACCATCTCCACGACCTACCCGGCATAACAGATAGGATCCATACACAAACGAAATATTTTTGGCGTGTAATGCAAGAAACATTTGATAAACAATCGTAGTATAAGTCTTGTAAGTAAATTCATTTGATATGACAAGAAGGTCATATTTTGAAAACAAGAAGCCCATTTTGAGATAAGAAGGAAAGCCCACCGGACTACGGTTCGTTGTAAAAGTCCCAGTTCGATTGTTCGTCCAAAATCCCGTCATTGCGTTCGGCGGCCCACACTTTACGAAAAATGAGGCTTTAGTACGTCGCTCAAGTCTATCGAGACTTTCGAAAACTTATGATAACTTTGATATTTCATATCGATGTGAGACCAATTCCTTAGTGAATTCAATATGTCTCTAATACGATACGATCGACTTCTCTCGCTTCTCGAGATCGCTCAACGGTAAGCACGTTTTCGATATATGGATTTCATTTATGAAATCCTTTCTTACTAATGAGGTATCATACTCAATTAGTATATCTTACGCCGCATCGACGTATTTATAACCGTATAATCGTACGTTTGACTTTGAAAAGTCAACGAAGTCAACACTGGTCAACAAAGTCAATGATTTTGACTTTTAAATAGTAATTTCTTACTATTTTGTTTTATAAATCGAATTTAATCGATTTGAAAACGTAAAGTCCTATTCCTCGATTTATCTTGTAAATCAAGGACTTATAATTATTTTCGCATTTTTAATAATTCCTTTTATAATTAAAAAGCGTATTTTGGTTTTTAAAACGTTACAAAATGAACGTTCGTCTCAAACATAGCAATCTATGTTTATAAAATTTTGTAATATTTGAAAACTGTCCAGAATATTATTTTAGTAAATTTTCATAAATAAACTGTTTTAAAAAGGATTTTAAAATCCTTATTAATTATCGATAATTTCGATAATTAGATTAAAAATACTAAATGATCTTTGAAAAATTTTCTAAATCAATATAGTGTATTATTATACACTATGGTCCAGAATATGAATTTATGAAATTCATATAACACTGTTTTCTATTTATTTATATATATACATATATAAATATTTACGGTAATTCCAATAAATAGGAATAATCATCCAAAAATTTCCAAAATTGATATATACCTATTATAATATCCCAACATCAGTATATAATATTTTCATAACCCATAGTTCATCATAACTATTTATTTCTATATATATAACAATATTGCACACGGTAATTATAGGATAATTACCAAATAAATAGTAAACAATTTCTAAAATTTCTAAATAATTTCCAATATCAATAAACATTATATTATAACATTGTAACATCATAATATCAACCAAAACCATTTGAATCATCACCATATGGAGCTACAAGCTCTCGGCTTTTTGAATAAAATGGTATTTGATTTTCAAAATTCCAACAATTATATACTATGTTTATACACTATAGTATAGCAATATAACATCATAATATTTATCAAAACCAATTAAATCATCACCATATGAGCTCATTGCTCTCGGTTTATTTGATTCCATTAGGTAAATGATTTTCAAAATTCTAATAATTTCACACAATGTATAAACAATATACTAAAGCATTAATACACCATTGCATGTTCAAAAATAAAATCATACACCAACCTATATATTTATATAGCTCACGGTAATTTTGAAAAATCAAGTATATGGTTTTCAAAAATTCTAATTAAATCATAGAACATATAATCAAGGTTCTAAAGCACTAATATGTCATTGCATGCTTGAAATAAAATTTATACATCAAGGTACATACTTTTCAAACTCACGGCATTTTCAAAATTTAAGCTATGGTTTTTTTCAAAAATTTCTAAATCAACCCTATAGTCTTAAATCATATAATGAAGCAATAATACATGCTTAAAATATATCAAGAAGTATTCGGCCTTCATTTAACATTTCATAGCATTTTTGCAAATTATTTCTAATGTATACCATGGTTCGAAAATCATATATATGCAAGATACATTCATGCATTTCATATACCATAACCTATGTTCATCTAAGCATATTCACATGTATTTTTGTAAATAAAATCCTCAAGAACATGTATATGAACAATAGCTCATGCTTAAGAATATTTATACACATGTGTACACATATACATATAACTTCCGAAACCTATATATATATATGAAACAGTTTCGAATTTTCAGATTAAAGGAAGGATAAAAATCGATGCTATGATCCATATTTACCTTGAGGATGGCTATGGGGTCCAAGATTAGTGTTAGGAGTGTTGTGGTTTTCGAATGGGAGAAGGAGAAAGGAGAAGAAAATCTGAAATGGGGTGGTTTGGCTCTCGCTTTCCAGCAAGAAAATGGAGAGAAAAATGTGTATTTTGTGTGTTTGAAAATGTGAGAAGGATAGTGTATAAGGTGAAGAGCCTCTCTCCCCCTAATCTCTCTCTCACTTACACGGCTACACACACACACATAGGGGAAATTATGGCTGAACTTGGGAAGAGAAAATGATGATTATGGAGTGTTTAAAGAGCTCTCCATGCATTGGGCAAAATTTAAAAGTGAAATCATGTTTATGGGGTGAAGGAGCCGGCGCATGGGGGGTTCTAGGGGCTGTTTTAATTTTATTTTTACACATAATACATGTATTAATCATAGTATAGTTCATAGATATATAATACATGCCATAAAAATAATTAAAACATAATATATGCAAAAATTGATATTACCGATCCAATTATTGAAAAATAGGATTAAAAATATAAATTACACCTATTATTGATACTCATGTAATTTTCGTCCCAAATATACACATATATATCATAATATATAATTTAGATATTAAATAATAGCATAGGATAAAATTATTACACATTTCATGAATTAAAAACCCTAATTTCGCAAGTTTGGGTTTAATTTTTATAAAAACTGTATCCTTTGATTTTTATGGCTAAAAATCTGATTTAATGCTTAATATTATTCATATATATCATATTATAAAGTTTAGATACCATAGGATAATTTAATGGTATCATTTCATGTGATAAAACCCTTATTTATAAGATTAGGGTTTTCGAAATTGTAAATAAGAAATATCGAGTTTTAATACTCAAATATTGGTTTTAAAAATAATTAATACTGTAATTATACAAAATAATAATAGGAAATTAATTATTATAATTTCCCGAGCATTAAACTCATTTTTCAAAACGTCTCTAGACGTTAACGTTCAAAACGTCTCAAAACGTTCGAAATCGACTCATCTCAAAATGGTCGCAGTAAGTTCATACTTACTAAATAATTATATTCCATTTAATAAAGGAATTAAGATGGAAAAATAATTCCAAGCTTCACTGCTCAGAAATCTTCATGAAAAGTCGACGCTCGACACGCTGCTGACGCTTAAAAATATCGACGAATCATTTCGTAATATTTCAACCTTTAATTCACAATCCTTATTGAATTATGAAAAGGAATTCGTTATAACGATATCGTATCAAGTCACAAGATTCGATGTCGTAAAAGTTAATACACAAAGAAACCCTAATTACGGCTCGTAATGCCGTAATCGTATATTCGCTTCTTCGAATATTACATTCCACCCTCGCAAAAATTTCGTCCAAATTTGTATACCTTTAGAAAAATAAGTCGGGTATTTTTCCTCATTGCTTCTTCAAGTTCCCACGTGGCTTCTTCTTCGTCTGTGGTGTCTCCACAAAGACCTTAACTAACGGAATCGACTCGCTCCGTAGTTGCCGAACTTTGTGGTCAAGTATGGCGCGGTTCTTCCTTATAGCTCATGTCCGCCCGAGGATCACGTCGCCTTGATGTATCACGTGCTTTGGGTCGTGAACGTATTTTCGTAATTGTGAGACGTGAAAACATTATGGACATTTCCTGGTTTCGCGGAAGAGCCAACCTATAAGCTCATCGGACCTATCCTTTCTAGGATCTCATAAGGTCCTATGTAACGGGTCTAAGCTTTCCTTCGTGCCAAACCCCGACAATCCTTTTGATGGAGAGACCTTAAGAAACACTTTGTCTCCATCCTCAAACTGTAGTTCAGATCTACGCGTATCAGCGTAAGATTTCTGTCTGTCCTGAGCCTCTTTTATCCTCATCCTAATTTGTCGAACAATTTCGATCATTTCACTCACCGCATCAGGCCCTATGACTTTTCTCTCACCGACTTCATCCCAATAAAGTGGTGATCTACACTTTTTGCCATACAAGGCTTCAGATGGGGCCATGCCGATCGTCACCGATAATCGTTGTTGTAAGCAAATTCAATCGAGGTAAAATATCTTCCCATTTCGCATCGCGATCCAAAATTACAGCTCTAAGCATATCTTCTAGCGTTTGATCGTTCTCTCCGATTGTCCATCGGTTTGTGGGTGGAATGTCAGATCAAGTTTAATCTGCACTCAGCCTCTTTGCAAACTAATCCAAAATCTGATGTGAACTTGGAGTCTCGATCGAGGTAATCGATTTTGGCACTCCATGTAGTCGCACAATTTCCTTAACATACACCGGGCCAACTTATCGATCCATAGTGCTTTGAATAGGTAAAAGTGAGCACTTTTGGTAAGCTATCCACAATTACCCATATGGTCGTGTTCCTCTTCTTGATTTAGGTAAGCTTGTAACGAATCCATCGTTATATCGTCCCACTTCCATTCGGGATCTCCAACGGTTGTAACTTCCCATAGGGTCGCTGGTGTAAAGCCTTCACTTGTTGGCAAACAAGACAACAGTTTCACGGAAGGAAGCTATGTCTCGCTTCATGCCTTCCCACCAAAAATTTTCCTTCGTGTCCCGTACATCTTAGTACTACCGGGTGGGCGGTGTAGGTGTATCGTGAGCCTCACTCATGATTTCGCTCAAGCTCGCGTTGTCGAACGCATATCCTACCTTCAAACAATAAGGCGTTATCCGCGCCTCTTGAAATTCTCAATCCTTCGCACCTTAGTCTTTCTCGGATCTTTTCCAACTTTTCCTCAATCCTTCGTCTCGACAATTTTCTTTCTTAGATCGTAGGTCGCGTGAGTGTAGCGACATGACTCACAATTGTCTCGGTGGTTCAACTAGTTCAATCTTCATCCCGCCAAACTCTTCAACGAGTTTTTCCTCTTGTACAAAGAGACATCCTAACTTGGTATGGCTCTTACGACTCAAGCGCCGCCTACTACATTTGCTTTCGCCTGGTGATAGTTAATACCACAATCGTAATCTTTCACCGCCAAGCCATCTTCTTTGTCTCATATTCAGATCTCTTTGTTCAAGAAATACTTCAAACTTTTATGATCCGTGAAGATCTCACATCTCACACCATAGAGATGGTGTCTCCAAATTTTAGGGCATGAACTACAAACCGCTAATTCCAAATCGTGGGTCAGTAGTTCAAATTGTGGGTCCGAGTTGTCGAGATGCGTAGCTATCACTTTTCCTTCTTGCATCAAAACACAACCCACCCAGCCTTAGATGCGCCGGTATAGACCACATACCCTTGTCTCGCTTCTCGGGACTGCTAGAACTGGTGCACTGGTCAATTTCTCTTTGAGTATTTGAAAACTTGTCTCGCACTCATCAGTCCAATTAAACTTGATTCCTTTCCGGAGTAGCTGGGTTATTGGCCTTGCAATCTTGGAGAATCCTTCGATGAATCTCCTATAGTAGCCACTAATCCTAGGAAGCTTCTAATTTCGTCTTTGTGTTTTAGGTGATTTCCATTCTTGCGGCGGCCTACTTTGGTGGATCTACTTTTATACCTTCAGCAGACACAATGTGTCCAAGGAACATAACTTCCTTCAAATTAAACTCGATTTGCTAAACTTAGCAAAGAGTCTTTCATTTCTCAAGGTTTGCAAAACCGTCACAGATGTTCCTTATGATCCTCTTCATTCTTTGAATAAATAAGGATGTCATCTATGAAGACCAAAACAAACTTATCCAAAATGGATGAAATACTGCTCATGAGGTCCATGAACACGGTTGGTGCATTGGTTAATCCGAATGGCATAACTATGAATTCATAGTGGCCATATCTCGTTCGGAATGCGCTTCTGATGCCTTCAGCCGATTTTCAGTTGGTGGTATCCCGACTTAAGATCAATCTTCGAGAATACACCCGCCTCGCAATTGATCAAACAGTCATCAATTGGGTAAAGGGTATTTGTTCTTTAGTGTCATCTTATTTAGTTCTCTATAGTCGATGCACATCCTCAAAGAACCATCCTTCTTCTTAACAAACAAAACAGTGCTCCCAAGGTGAAACACTCGCCTAATGAATCCTGCATCCGTAAGCTCTTGATTTGGATTTTCACTCTTCTAGCTCCTTTGGGGCCATCCTATAAGGCGCCTTCGACACTGGGGCTGATCCTGGCTCCAAGTCGATGGTAAACTCTAGTTGTCTGTTAGGAGGTAGTCCTGGCAGATTTTCGGGAAATACGTCCGGAAATTCTCGGACAACTTCAATGTCTTCTACCCGCGCTTCGGGTTTATCTTCATCGTTCAAATAAACAAGGAATGCATGGCATCCCTTCTGGTTCATCATCCTCCTAGCTTGTAGTGCGGATACTATCGGGATTCTCCTTCCCATGCTGATCCCGTGAAAATGCGTAGCTTCTTGTCCAGGAAAGTGAAACGAAATTTTCCTTTCCTTACAGAGGATTGTAGAATGATTCTTAGCTAACCAGTCCATTCCGAGGATTATGTCTACATCATCCATGGGTATTATGTTTAGATCGTTAGCCAGAATCTTAAGTGATCCTAATGTCAATTCTAGGTTCGAGCAAAAGTGGGTAACGGTCATAATCCCTCCTATAGGCGATGAGATTCTCATATCCTGGCTTGATTTTTCAGACCTAAGGCTCAGCATTTCTACGCATGACTTTGCAATAAAAGAATGCGAAGCACCCGTATCGAACAGTACTATAATAGGTAGGTTGAGAAGAACTCCCATACCTGCCAAGTTTCCTTGGTTCTGCTTGCTCGCCTCCCTGTGCAGGCGAGGCTCCGCCCGAGCCGGCCGAGGCCGACGGGCGCCGGTCCTTGTTGATTGGGCGGCTGCCGCTCGGCTTGTTGCCGCCATTGCCGGCGCGCGCGGTGGTCGCCGCCTCATTGTTGTGGTGGCGGTGGCCGCCGCCATCGCCGCTATGGGATTTGTTGTCGTGGCGGCCGCCATCGCGCTCGGCCGGAGTTGTTGTTGTTGAGGTGGGGTGTTTGCCATCGAGTTGCCGGGTTGGGCCGGAATTGCCGCGGTGGTGGGGCAAGTCAGATAGCCTCAATGGCTGTGCATTGCTCGGTTGGTTCGGCTTCCATCCGAACGTGACATCGGGCAATTGTTGGCGTAATGCCCGCTCACCCCGCATTTGTAACAGCTACCACGCTTGCCGCACACACACCGCAGTGCTCTATGGCATCTAGGGCATTGAGGTGCCTCGATGGTCCTGTGGTCCCTTGCCGGTGGAGCATGAGCTGCTCTCTTCCGCCTTTGTCCTCGCCACGGGGGTTTCCTTGCCACGGCGCCATGACTTGCTTCTCCATAGTTTCATGGTTGTTATTTCCGCGGTTGGGCTCCTCAGCCCTTTCCTTTCGTCCGACTTACCGTGTCCGTGATTTACACCATCTTATTCTCGGTCATGGTCACCTCAATATCCAAAGCTCGTGCGAGAGCTTCTTGTAAGATAGGTCTCCGTGGTCGGCAAGAGACATGCGATCTCCATTCTCACTCGACCGAACTTTTCCGACATTTTCGTGTCGGTGTCCACCTGTGTCCATGCGCATACCGACATCTCGCAGAAGTGCGATCATAGTCGGTCACGGATAATTTTCTTGTTTTAGTAAGAAAACTCCGCCTCTTTTCCCCTATAGCTCTTGGGAATATACTTTTCGCATGACTCTCTCTTGAAATCCTCCCACGAGAACTCTTCTAGTTGTTCACCAAAGGTCTTCTTCCGCCTCCCACCGTAAGTCACCGGTCCGATAAGTCGAAAGTAACACACGACATCCTTTCCCGTGCCGCACCTTAGGAAAGTGAAAACTGCTCAATGGCTCTAACCCATTGTTCGCTTCTTCCGGCTCCCTTCCGTTAAAGACAGAGGGTTTTGCCTCAAGAATAGTTCTTCGATCCCGCGATCGGGCCGAGGTGGAGGCCGTGGTTGGGGATTATCTTCGTTCTTGTTCGGGATTCTACCCTTCCTCTAGGTCTTCCTCGACCTCCGGGTTCTCTTTCCGGGTTTCTTCGAGGCATTCGCTAGTCATAACAAAATGATTCTAATTAAAACATCGCCTAAGGTCTCCACGAGTTTCCTTCCTACTCCGCCCTTCCTCGTGGTCTTCCTCTTCTTCGAGTCGCCTTCCTCATCCGAATCGCCTTCCCGAGGTCGCACTGATGGTCCCGCACCGGTGGTTTCCATCATCGGTATGTCGCGCAGGGTCCAAAGTTATCCGCGCCAGATAAGTCGTAGTTGTGGCGGATCGGACCGTAGCATACCGGTCGGGTCATATCCGTGGAAGGTATCCAATACTCTCATCCGCGCCGTCCGGCGGAAGGGCTCTTCGCCTTCGGTGGTGGTGGATCGGATGCGTGGTGGGGCGGTAGTGGCGGACGACAGGGTGTCCAAAATCGCGGTGGCAACACGGGCTCTCCCAAGGCTCTGGGGCGGCCGCCTATCCACCTCGTACATCCTACCTCGTCCACTCGGTGCAGGGGTATCATCGATCAACCTGCCTCGAACCTCAAGGTACAGCCACCGCGACTCATCACGCCAAGTGTACTCCCGTGGAGGAGATAGGTCCCATCGCGGCTCCATAGATATCGTATACGAAGTCGGTGACTCACGAACCAAGCGGATCCCAATCAAATCATAACCTCGGGAATGCGATAGATGTAATCTCCGATACCTCCTGCATAACCATCCTGTGCATGGGGAGTATAGCTAGGAGTCTCTTGATGCCATCGTAGTCGGTTGCGCCATAAAGCTCAAGCGCCTCCACAACCGGGGTAGTACGCCTGTAAACTCACCTAGGTCTTCCCCAAGACATCCAACTTTCCCTATAGGTGCGATCAACTCCTCGGGTGGGGCATGAGGTCCTACCTCCTCCTAGCGATATAACGATCTCCTCCATCCGCCACGGTAAAAGAAAAAGAAACTAACGTAAGCCAACTATCGCCATCTTAAAATGAAAGGATATCATAACGAGAAGCAACTAGGCTAGAACTAACAATTCTAGAAGGTAGGCATCATCATAATGTACAATATATATCACAACTTACTTTCTTAGTCTTACCCAAACATATACATATAGCTAATGATATCTTAACATACATCGCGAGACCCTTGTCTTATATCACACACTTAAGCTAGAGTTCAACAGACTCTATCGTATTCTGGAGACAGAATTAGGGATTCTGTTCTTCATAACAAATGAAGATCAGTGCGTTAGGAGTACGTAGGTGCAAACCATGCGTAAATCGGAGTCCTAACGAGGGAGATCTAGCTAAAACAAATCTACTGCGCAGTGCAGGAAATTTGCGCGATTGTGTAAAATATCAATCAAGGTGTATGTCGACGTAATACGTCTATCATCTTCGGGTTCTTAAGTCGAGGCTGCACATCCTGAAGCCGTAAGTGACGTCCATGTCGTGATTCGTGTTGCTGGTCACTTGTGTCGAAGTGATGATGGAGTGCCGCGCATTCAAATTAAAGGTTGGGGTCGTCCTCGTCGTCCTTCTCGCCGCCTTCCATCGTCCGTGCTCAAGGGTATCATTACTTTCATTCTTCCTATCGCTCTTTTGTTCAGATAAGGAAAAGAAGTTCAGATTTCTACGCTCTTTCACGATATGTGAGCATGCTCCTTAGAGTCTAAGTTCGCCTCATGATAACATATCATTCATCATAAATAAGATTTTGAAAGTCGGAAAGTAAAGTTTTATTTGCAAATTTGGAAGTATGATTTCAAAAGACAACATGATCAACTCATATACATATTAAAATGAATTGCTCGTTTCATGTTGATCATTCAACTCGATACTACCATACACTTCCATCTCAATACCGAGCAAATGTATTGGTTCAATTCAAAATTTTGGAAAAATTTCTTCGACTTCAAAAATTTTCAAATAATAAAATTTCTCAAAGTTCCTCTAACTTGCTCATCATGCGTAAGTTTTCCATTTCATGAGTTTGAGAAAGAAATGCGCCACTTTTTCCTGTTGAGCTCGATGTGATTGAGTGTTGAGAGGAGTCAAGAGGGTTTCTAGAAGTCCAAGACTCGATCTAGACTTAGAATAAAAGAATTTGGGTTTTCAAAGAGCAAAAGCGCCTCGATACCACTCTCACACGACCCCAATCCGGACCAACCCGAACCTGAGGCTACTAATACTAGGAGTAGTATTTTAGGGATTTACACGGTAAAATAAAGATGCATAAGAATAAACTAACATGCTTGAAAGGTAATATAAGGTGATGTTATAATGTTTTGAAAAGGTTTAAGCCATCGGACCCCAAAACTCGCCTCGATCCGATGGGCCTTGATAGTTCATAACATAAAACATAAATAAAGGAGTTCAGAGTATAGCAGCGAAAGTGTGTGAATACATATATGACGATATGCATTCAAGGTATAACCCAAACATTCAAGTAAATCGGCCAAGGACACTAGACTCCTCAACACATCCCCCATCATCACCATCAGAGCTCAACCTGCACATTTAAAAACAAACATGCAGGGCTAAGTACAAGAAATTGCACTCAAGTGGACTTATGCCGAAAACATTTGATGATATTTGGATTACGCTGCCAATATCGAGTAAGACACAAGGGTTTTAGTTAAAATGCCTCAGGCTTACCAAATCATTTTCGTCAGAACATAGCTTTGCCGTGCATTTTCTTGGTGTGTATGGTCCGTATCTCATAGTCACAATACATAATAATAAATAATTAAATAAACGTCGAGAGGGAGGCCTCCCATCTACGACGCCGTGACCGGCCGTAATCCCGACAAAGACACAACCACTGCAAAGATATGTTAACACAACAGAAGTTCCAACCTTCACGCCAATCCTAGCTGTGCATTTGTCATCCCAAGACAGACCCGACATTAAAAGGTCATGCTACCACAACAATTGATATAATAGTTCCAACTATCTCCACACCCTACCCGGCATAACAGATAGATCCATACACAAAACGAAATATTTTGGCGGTGTAATGCAAGAAACATTTGATAAACAATCGTAGTATAAGTGTCGTAAGTAAATTCATTTGATATGACAAGAAGGTCATATTTTGAAAACAAGAAGCCCATTTTGAGATAAGAAGGAAAGCCCACCGACTACGGTTCGTTGTAAAGTCCCAGTTCGATTGTTCGTCCAAAATCCCGCCGCGCTCAAGGCCCACACCTTTACGAAAAAGCGAGGCTTTAGTACGTCGCTCAAGTCTATCGAGACTTTCGAAAACTTATGATAACTTTGATATTTCATATCGATGTGAGACTGAATTCCTTAGTGAATTCAATATGTCTCTAATACGTATACGATTGACTTCTCTCGTTCCTCGAGATACGTTCAACGTGTAAGTACGTTTTTCGATATATGGATTTCATTTATGAAATCCTTTCTTACTAATGAGGTATCATACTCAATTAGTATATCTTACGCAGCATCGACGATTTATAACCCAGATAATCGTACGCTTGACTTTGAAAAGTCAACGAAGTCAACATCGTCAACAAAGTCAATGATTTTGACTTTTAAATAGTAATTTCTTACTATTTTGTTTTATAAATCGAATTTAATCGATTTGAAAACGTAAAGTCCTATTCCTCGATTTATCTTGTAAATCAAGGACTTATAATTATTTTCGCATTTTTAATAATTCCTTTTATAATTAAAAACAGATTTTGGTTTTAAAACGTTACAAAATGAACGTTCGTCTCAAACATAGCAATCTATGTTTATAAAATTTTGTAATATTTGAAAACTGTCCAGAATATTATTTTAGTAAATTTTCATAAATAAACTGTTTTAAAAGGATTTTAAATCCTTATTAATTATCGATAATTTCATAATTAGATTAAAAATACTAAATGATCTTTGAAAATTTTCTAAATCAATATAGTGTATTATTATACACTATGGTCCAGAATATGAATTTATGAAATTCATATAACACTGTTTTCTATTTATTTATATATATACATATATAAATATTTACGGTAATTCCAATAAATAGGAATAATCATCCAAAAATTTCCAAAATTGATATATACCTATTATAATATCCCAACATCAGTATATAATATTTTCATAACCCATAGTTCATCATAACTATTTATTTCTATATATATAACAATATTGCACACCTGTAATTATAGGATAATTACCAAATAAATAGTAAACAATTTCTAAAATTTCTAAATAATTTCCAATATCAATAAACATTATATTATAACATTGTAACATCATAATATCAACCAAAACCATTTGAATCATCACCATATGGAGCTACAAGCTCTCGGCTTTTTTGAATAAAAATGGTATTTGATTTTCAAAAATTCCAACAATTATATACTATGTTTATACACTATAGTATAGCAATATAACATCATAATATTTATCAAAAACCAATTAAATCATCACCATATGAGCTCATTGCTCTCGGTTTATTTGATTCCATTAGGTAAATGATTTTCAAAATTCTAATAATTTCACACAATGTATAAACAATATACTAAAGCATTAATACACCATTGCATGTTCAAAATAAAATCATACACCAACCTATATATTTATATAGCTCACGGTAATTTTGAAAATCAAGTATATGGTTTTCAAAATTCTAATTAAATCATAGAACATATAATCAAGGTTCTAAAGCACTAATATGTCATCAGATGCTTGAAATAAAATTTATACATCAAGGTACATACTTTTCAAACTCACGGCATTTTCAAAATTTAAGCTATGGTTTTTTCAAAATTTCTAAATCAACCCTATAGTCTTAAATCATATAATAGAGCAATAATACATGCTTAAAATATATCAAGAAGTATTCGCCTTCATTTAACATTTCATAGCATTTTGCAAATTATTTCTAATGTATACCATGGTTCGAAAATCATATATATGCAAGATACATTCATGCATTTCATATACCATAACCTATGTTCATCTAAGCATATTCACATGTATTTTGTAAATAAAATCCTCAAGAACATGTATATGAACAATAGCTCATGCTTAAGAATATTTATACATGTGTACACATATACATATAACTTTCGAAACCTATATATATATATGAAACAGTTTCGAATTTTCAGATTAAAGGAAGGATAAAAATCGATGCTATGATCCATATTTACCTTGAGGATGGCTATGGGGTCCAAGATTAGTGTTAGGAGTGTTGTGGTTTTCGAATGGGAGAAGGAGAAAGGAGAAGAAAAATCTGAAATGGGGGTGGTTTGGCTCTCGGTTTCCAGCAAGAAAATGGAGAGAAAAATGTGTATTTTGTGTGTTTGAAAATGTGAGAAGGATAGTGTATAAGGTGAAGAGCCTCTCTCCCCCTAATCTCTCTCTCACTTACACGGCTACACACACACACATAGGGGAAATTATGGCTGAACTTGGGAAGAGAAAATGATGATTATGGAGTGTTTAAAGAGCTCTCCATGCATTGGGCAAAATTTAAAAGTTGAAATCATGTTTATGGGGTGAAGGAGCCATGCATGGGGGTTCTAGGGGCTGTTTTAATTTTATTTTACACATAATACATGTATTAATCATAGTATAGTTCATAGATATATAATACATGCCATAAAAATAATTAAAACATAATATATGCAAAATTGATATTACCGATCCAATTATCGAAAATAGGATTAAAATATAAATTACACCTATTATTGATACTCATGTAATTTTCGTCCCAAATATACACATATATATCATAATATATAATTTAGATATTAAATAATAGCATAGGATAAAATTATTACACATTTCATGAATTAAAAACCCTAATTTCGCAAGTTTGGGTTTAATTTTTATAAAAACTGTATCCTTTGATTTTTATGGCTAAAAATCTGATTTAATGCTTAATATTATTCATATATATCATATTATAAAGTTTAGATACCATAGGATAATTTAATGGTATCATTTCATGTGATAAAACCCTTATTTATAAGATTAGGGTTTTCGAAATTGTAAATAAGAAATATCGAGTTTTAATACTCAAATATTGGTTTTAAAAATAATTAATACTGTAATTATACAAAATAATAATAGGAAATTAATTATTATAATTTCCCGAGCATTAAACTCATTTTTCAAAACGTCTCTAGACGTTAACGTTCAAAACGTCTCAAAACGTTCGAAATCGACTCATCTCAAAATGGTCGCAGTAAGTTCATACTTACTAAATAAATATATTCCATTTAATAAAGGAATTAAGATGGAAAATAATTCCAAGCTTCAACGCCGAAATCTTCATGAAAAGTCGACGCTCGACACGCTGCTTTGACGCTTAAAAATATCGACGAATCATTTCGTAATATTTCAACTTTAATTCACAACCTTATCAATTATGAAAAGGAATTCGTTATAACGATATCGTATCAAGTCACAAGATTCGATGTCGTAAAAGTTAATACACAAAAACCCCAATTACGGGCTCGTAATGCCGTAATCGTATATTCGCTTTCTTTGAATATTACAATATAAAAGCTTCTAAACAAATCTTTCTTAAGGATGCAATTCCTTCTCATAACTCTTAATCAAGAGTTAATCTACACTGAGAATGCGGGTATTACAGTAGTACAAGAATGCACTCAAGGACACATGCCAAAACAATTTATAACTTTAAATTACATCGCCCATCAAGTAAGACACAAGGGTTTTAGTTAAAAGGCCTCAGGCTTACTAAAACAGCTTCATCGTCATAATCATTTGTCTCGCCGACATATTTCCTTTGTATGTATGATCCATATCCTTTACTTACATCACAAGAATATTAATACCGTCGAGAAGTAGGCCTCCTTCTACGCCGCCAGATCGGCCGAGAATTGTCCTTTCAAAGACACAAATACCCTTAAGTGTACACGCTAACCCTAGCTGTATAATGCTTCCCAAGATAGGATCCGATATCGATTTCATTCATAAGTTGGTAGCGAACCAACACATTCATCAACATTCATGGATAGGATACATACATAAAAACATAAACATTTGGGCAGGAAATTAAATAAAACATTTCATAATCATTTCTTGACAGAAAGCATCGTAAATAAATCATTTGAAAAGCATTTCATTTTCAGTGAGTAGTAAAGCCCACCTGGTACGTATGCTTCCTAAATAGTCTCTCTCTTAACGTCAGCGATCGATTCACGTCCACCTTTACGTAAGAAATCAATTTAGAACGTCGGTCACGTTTATCGAGAAAGTCAAAGTCCAATAAACTTTGATAACCTTCTAAAATAATATTTTACCCTTTTCTAATCAACTTAACACGTACTTTCACGTAACAGTATAGCTTATAACTTTTCGTATTTCGATAGAGACGTAATACAACTTATGACCCATATTGACCATTTAGGTCAAACGTCAATCTTATACTTAACGTCTCATAAGATTTCAATTAAGAAATCGTCTCTTATTCAAGAGATACTTATATATCTCTAATACGTTTTATACGCGTTAGCGTATTTCTCAACGTATACAACAGTCCTATTAGACGTATAATCCAATATTGATCGTATACTAACGTATTTCATACGTATTGACTAAAGTCAACAATTTTGTCTTTTAATAACATATAGTTTTCGAAATTAACACATATGTTCTATAAATCGATTTTCAATCGATTTTAAATCACAATATCATACGTCTTAATTTTTTTCACGCAAATCAATAATCACTATTGATTTTATTTTTCAATTATGATTTAACTTTTATAAAATACTTTATTATTTCATTTATGCGACATAATATAATGTTTTGACACAAACATATTATTTCTCATTTTCAAATATCACGTAAATTCACAACATGTCTAAACTATATTTGTAGAACATAAATTGTGATTATACATAATAATATAATTTTAAAACATTTAAACCTTATAATTTTAAGGTTTCGGCCCTTTTTAATACATACACCAATATTTTCCCAACAATTCTTATAAATTCACATAGTATACTATTTAATCATGGGATCAATAATATGTATTAATATTGATCATATAAAATTTGTACATCACTTAATTTATTAAAACAGTTTTCGGTAATTTCTAATATATATACTAAATATTTTTCAAAAATTCCAATTAAATCAAAATACACATAATCAACATCATATATCATTATCATAACATAATTTCCAACAATTATCGATTATATATCAATATACACTTAGGATATGATTTTCGAAAATTAGTACATAGGTAAATTAATTTTCTAAAATTCCAATAAATTAGTATAGCACCATATTATGAGTCTATATCACTTATATGCTATAATATCATTTAATTATCAAACATATATCAACTTAAAATTTCTTTAATATTTTCGTAATTTTGAAACATTAAACATATAATTTCCAAAATTCTACATAAATTCATATAGTATATTTAATACCCTAGATCATTATTTCATGCTCAAATCAACCTTTAAAAATCATTCTCAACAACATATATATACCATATATTTTCGGTCCTTTTCTATCTTTTTCATACATGCATAATTTTGTTCCAATTTCAATATATAAGCTCTAATACATCATATAAACATGTTTAATGAACAACTAAACATCATAACATGTTCTTCCAAATTTTCAAAATAAGAACATATGAACATAGCATAAAATTTCATGGATAGATTTCAAAATTTAACCATGTAGAAAGCTACTAAATTCCTAACCTTTAATCGGTTTCAATTCTATTTACGATCGCTTTTCACTCAAGATCTATGAAATAAAATTTTGAAAACCCTCATTCTCTCCTTTCTAAGCTCTCGCCCTCTCTTTTTGGGAAGAAAAATGAGCTTCAAAAAGTGATCTTATCACTTAATAAGGATAAGCTTCCAACTTGCACAAAATATCTAATAAAATTACAATTGTTTCCTATTTTGCCATAGGAATTATCGGCCATTTGGCCTCCAAAAAGATTAGAACTAATTTAATTATTTAATACATGTGATATCACACCTTATCATATAATTATTACACTTTACAACTCATAGAAACAAGTTGCATAAAAATCCTATGATTTCATGTGATTTTCGGTCACTACATGGAATATTATGCCACACTTGTTAAATTTAATAATTCACCTCATTTCATGACATAATATATCATATTATATCATATAATAATTAATTATATGATTAATTTCATTATCAATCATCATTATCATAAAATAATGGAAATTAAATCTTTTGAACACATATATGCACATTTCGGCCATTTCAACAACATAGGTTATAAATTCTATTTTTTTTTTCATGCTTCAATACATCATCTTACCTTATAATTAATTTATATTATATTAATTCTCCTAATTATCAAAGAATTATGAAAATCACAATTCTATACATATATATATGTATTCTCGGCCATTGCTTGAAAGAGAGGAGGATTTTATTTATCTCCTACCATGTTCATGAATTATAAAAGTCATTATCATATGTATAAGATAATGTTTAAACTTTAGGGGACATTATCCAATAAAGGTCAAACTTTCACACTAGGATTTTCAAAGCATATATGTGAGTTCACACACATATTATTTTCGGCCCCCCTCACATTAGACATAGGATAAGATTTTATTTTACACCTAGATACACTAATTAATGAATCATATTTATACACATCACTCATTTAATCCTAGCATTAATTTTTGTAGGATTTTCTCTCCAATTTAATCAACATTTTCGGCCATAAGAGGATAAAAATCCTCCCACTTGATCCACTTGGTGTTACACCTCACCTTATCCCTAAAAATATCTTAATAACATAATTATAACATTATATTATCAATTGGATGGCCATTTAATTCATTAATACATATTAGACTTAATTTTCGAAACTTATAAGAAAATAAGTCACATATTTTATTCTTTTGAAATAAATAGCTATATGACATTTTATAAGTCTTAGATGATGAATTATATCATAGAAAAATATTTAGAACATTTTTCAAACCATAAACCCTAATTTTCGAAATTAGGGTTTCGAAAATTACCTATTTTGTTCAATCTCTATTCGAAATTTTATAGCATTATTTAAATGGTAAATAATGCTATTATTACCTAAAATAATCATAGGAATTTAAATAACGTGATTCCATGATCATTTGACTGAGTTTCTCAAATCGTTTCAAAAGTCGACGTTTAAAACGTCTCAAAATATCAAGAATTGAATTATCTCTAAAACGTTCGTAATAAAGTGATATCCACTTTATTTATTCATTTCTGTAATAACGATCCTTAATTCTAAGCTTCGTCTCTTAGAAATATCGAATAGCCAACTATCGACTTTTAATCGACGTTCGAAATATAATGTCGAAGGAATGCTGAAATTCATATTCCTTTATTCACTAGTTACTAGTGAATATGGTATAAGAATCCTCGTATCATAAGTTATCGAAATTGATCTTCGATAAATTACTATTTTAATTATCGGGGTAAAACCCTAATTTACGATTTTACTTATCGTAATTAAGCTTTAAATTTTCGGGTTATTACATTCTACCCCCCCTTAAAAGAAATTTCGTCCCGAAATTTGCATACCTTAAAAGAGATTGGGGTATCGTTCTTTCATGGAATCTTCGAGTTCCCATGTGGCCTCTTCTTGACCATGGTGTTTTCACATCACTTTACTAGGGTATGGTCTTGCTTAGTTGTTGAACCTCACGATCCGTGATAGCCGTAGGTTCTTCTTCATAACTCAAGTATGGGTTGAGGATCACATCATCATGATGGATCACATGCTTTGGATCATAAACGTATTTCCGCAATTGCGATACGTGAAAGACATTATGTACATTTCCCAGATTTGGCGGAAGAGCCAACCTATAGGCAACTGGGCCTATTCTTTCTAGGATCTCATAAGGTCCTATGAAACGTGGTCTTAATTTGCCTTTTATCCCAAATCTTACAATTCCTTTAGATGGAGAGACTTTAAGGAATACCTTATCACCACATTCAAAACATAGCTCAGATCTACGCGTATCCGCGTAGGATTTTTGTCTATCTTGAGCCTCTTTTATCCGTTGCCTAATTTGGCGAACAATTTCTATCATCTCACTCACTGTATCAGGCCCTAAGATTCTTCTCTCACCTACTTCATCCCAATAAAGTGGTGATCGATATTTCTTTCCATATAATGCTTCATATGGGGCCATATCAATTGTTGCCTGATAGCTATTATTATAAGCGAACTCAATGAGTGGTAAGACGTACTCCCAATTTGCACCTTGATCTAACACTACTGTCCTCAACATATCTTCGAGTGTTTGAATGGTTCTTTCCGATTGTCCATCGGTTTGAGGATGAAAAGCAGTGCTGAAATTCAATTTCGTACCTAGTTCCTTTTGTAAGCTAACCCAAAACCTTGAGGTAAATTTCGAATCTCTATCTGACGTGATAGATTTTGATACACCATGTAGGTGCACAATTTCCTTTACGTACAACTGGGCTAACTTATCGGATCCATGGGTGATTTGGATAGGTAGAAAATGTGCACATTTGGTGAGTCGATCGACTATTACCCATATGGCAGTATTCCCTCTCTTCGATTTTGGTAAACCCATCACAAAATCCATTGTGATATCGTCCCATTTCCATTCGGGTACATCCAACGGTTGCAGCTTCCCATGAGGTCGTTGGTGTAATGCCTTCACCTATTGGCAAACAAGACAGCGTTCTACAAAAGAAGCGATGTCTCGTTTCATGCCTTCCCACCAAAACTTTTCTCGTAAGTCTTGATACATTTTCTTACTACCTGGGTGGGCGGTATAAGGCGTGCCATGAGCTTCACTCATGATTTCGTTTCGCAGTTCATTATTATTCGGTACACACAATCTTTCTTCAAACAATAAGGCATTGTCGGGAGCTTCCCTAAATCCTTTTAGTCCTTCAGACCTTATTTTAACCCTTGCCTTTTCCAGTTTCTCATCTTTTCTTTGTTCATCAATTATTCTTTTTCTCAAATCAGATGTCAAAGTGAGCGTAGCGATACGGCTCACGATTGTTTCCGGTTGTTCAATCACCTCTATTTTCAACCTTTCAAATTCTTCAACAAGTTTCCTTTCTCCGGTAAAGAGACATCCCAACTTGGGCTGATTCTTACGACTCAAGGCATCTGCTACCACATTTGCCTTGCCCCTATACCACAGTCGTAATCCTTAACCAGTTCAAGCCATCTCCTTTGTCTCATATTTAAGTCTCTTTGCTCAAAGAAGTATTTTAAACTTTTATGATCTGTAAAGATCTCACACCTTACTCCGTAGAGATGGTGTCTCCAGATCTTTAGTGCATGTACTACTGCAGCTAGCTCTAGATCATGTGTTGGATAATTCAGTTCATGTGGCCTCAATTGTCGAGATGCGTAGGCTATTACTTTTCCATCTTGCATTAACACACAGCCTAAACCATTCTTAGAAGCATCAGTGTAGACCACATATTCTTTATCCGCTTCTGGAACTGCTAGTACAGGGGCACTAGTTAATTTTTCTTTGAGCGTTTGAAAACTTGCTTCACATTCCTCAGTCCAATTAAATTTAATTCCTTTCCGAAGTAGCTGAGTCATTGGCCTGGCTATCTTTGAGAATCCTTCAATGAATCTCCGATAGTACCCAGCTAATCCCAAGAAACTTCTGATTTCATTTTGGGTTTTTGGCGATTTCCATTCTTGGACTGCTTCTACCTTTGCCGGATCGACTTTAATTCCTTCAGCTGACACAATGTGTCCAAGGAATATCACTTCCTTAAGCCAAAATTCACATTTGCTGAATTTGGGGTAAAGTCGTTCGGATCTCAAGGTTTGTAAAACCGTCCTCAAGTGTTCCCTATGTTCATCTTCATTCTTTGAGTAGATGAGAATATCATCTATAAAGACTAAGACAAATTTATCCGTATGGATGGAACACTCTATTCATGAGGTCCATGAATACGGCGGTGCATTGTTAGTCCAAATGGCACAACTACAAACTCAGTAGTGGCCATACCTAGTTCAAACGCCGCTTTAGATATATCCTCGGTCGCATTTGAGTTGATGATATCCCGACTTAAGGTCAATTTTTGAAAACACGCTTGCTCCTCGTAGCTGGTCGAACAAATCGTCAATTCTTGGCAGTGGATATTTATTCTTAAGCGTCAGTTTATTTAGTTCCCTATAATCTATACACATCCTTAAGGAACCATCTTTCTTTTTGACGAATAAGACTGGCGCTCCCCAAGGTGATACGCTAGGTCTGATAAAACCTAGGTCCAATAACTCTTGTATTTGGATTTTCAATTCTTCGAGTTCCTTTGGGGCCATTCGATAGGGCGCCTTTGACACTGGAGCTGCTCCAGGTTCCAGGTCAATGGTAAATTCCAACTGCCTGTCAGGGGGTAATCCGGTAGAGTTTCAAGAAAGACATCGGGAAAATCTCGAACTATTTCCACATCTTCAATCTTTATCTCCGTTTTATCCGCTCCATTCAGATAAACAAGGAACGCTCGACTTCCCTTCTTGTTTATCATTCTTCTAGCCTTCAATGCGGATATAATGGGAATTTTCTTCTTCATGTTGATTCCGTAAAAGTCCGTAGCTTCTCGTCCAGGAAAGTGAAATGAAATTTTCCTTTCCTTACACAGGATTGTAGCATGGTTCTCTGCTAACCAATCCATTCCTAAAATTATATCTACATCGCCCATAGGTATTATGTTCAGTTTATTTGCTAGAACCTTAAGTGATCCTAGGTTCAATTCTAGGTTCGAGCAAACATGTGTAACGGTCATAATTCCTCCTATGGGTGAAGAGATTCTCATCTCCTGATTCGCTTGTTCACTCCTAAGTTTCAACATATCAACACATGCTCTTGCAATAAATGAATGCGAAGCACCCGTATCGAACAAAAGTATAACATGTATGTCAAGAAGTTTTCCCATACCTGCTAGGTTGCCCTGGTTCTGTTCATTCTATCGACGGTGCAACGCATATGCCCTTGCCTGCGCCGGTTGTGGCTGACGAGGTGCTTGGCGTTGTTGATATTGCTGCTGCTGTGGTTGTCGCTGCTGTTGCCGTTGCTGTTGTGGTGGTTGTCGTCGTTGCTGTTGTGGCTGCTGCTGTGGCTGGGGCTGGTACTGGATAGCCCTAAGTGGTTGGGCACGAGTTGGTTGATTCGGTCGTCCTGTTATTGCCGGGCGTACCCCTGGGCAATCGAACGCAAAGTGGCCCTTCTGACCACATCTAAAGCAACTGCCAGTACCTGCTAAGCATATTCCCTTGTGCAGCTTATGGCACTTTGGGCAAGGAAGAACCTTCATATGTTCTTGTGGCCCTTGCATAGGAATGGAATAGACTGGCCTTTTCCATCCTTGCCCTTGAGGTGCCACATTCCCTTGCCATGGCCGCTTGTTTGTGTTCCCTAAATTCCCGATTATTGTTATCAAATTTCTTCCCATTTTCTTTTACCCTTATCAACAAGATTATGCGTCGAGTGTGGGTCGCCTCTTGTCCTCCGGCATGGCCGCTTCAATGTCCAAAGCTCGACTAAGAGCTTCATTGTATGTCAAGTCTCCGTGGCTAGCGAGAGACATTCTTATTTCCGGCCTTAGTCCAGATCTGAACTTCTCGGACATTTTCATATCCGTGTTTACTTGATCTGGGGCATATCGTGGCATATCGCAGAAGACGCGATCATATTCAGTCACAGACATCTTTTCTTGCTTCAGAGTGAAAAATTCATACTCCTTCTTCTTTCTGTAACTCTTAGGGATGTATTTTTCGTACATCTCTCCTTTGAAATCTTCCCACGTGAACTCATCCATTTGTTCTGGAGTAAGAGTTTTCCTCCTAGCTTCCCACCAAAAGTCAGCGGGTCCATTAAGTTGGAAAGTAACACAAGATAACCTCTCTTGTGCCGTACAGCGAAGAAAATCGAAGATTCTCTCCATAGCCCTTATCCATTGTTCCGCATCATCTGGGCTCCCTTTTCCGTTAAAGGCAGAGGGTTCTGCCTGAGAAAAAGTTCCTCGACCCTACGATCGGGTAGAGGTGGGGGTTGTTGAGGTACAACTTCTTCTTCCTCAGGTTGGGGAACTCCGCCCCTTCTCCTACCCCTCCTTCTATTTTCAGGTTCAGGTGCACGTCGTGGTGGCATGTTGGTATTCTGAGAATGAATTTATAGTTGTATATCGTTATCACAGCGATCACATATAATATTATCATTCAATCTTATCATAAAATAACTTTAAGGAAACCATTCATTTTTGTCATGCTCAATTATGCCGTAAAATCCCGTTAGGGTCATCATTACGTGTGCATATATGTAGGAAAATTTGCCTCAAAAGGACTAATTCATACAAGTCATCGATACAAAAGGAAGTCAAGAACATACTATAATACTTTTTCTAACTTTACCATCGTTACTATCGTACTAGATTACACAACATAGCAAAATACTAAGCTTTTAGTTTCTATTTCTACGACGTTACTACGTACTACACACACGTACTATATGTATACTAATACACGATTCCATGTTCTACTGTTGCATTTTCCAAAGCCTTTACCATTCTTCGAACCTTTCATCATCACTATCTTCCATATTTGTACCATCATTGTTCCCATTACTTTCCCGATTCCCTCCCGGGTTCATGTTATTGTTCTGGTTTTCATCTGGATCCTCCTCCTCCGGATCCTCCTCAGGATCCTCTTCTTCCTCAGAATCCTCATCCGAATTCTCTTCACGCGCCCGTCTACGGGAAGAGCCTATCCCATCATCTCCTATGGCATGCACGTCACGCACCAGAACTTGGTCCTCTAGAGAATCATGCACTCTCATACGTGCTGTCTGTGGATAAGGTTCAGCTGGTGGCGGTGGTGATACCATCGGTGGTAGGACTGGTAGTGGCGGTCGCATTGGGTGTCCAAGAAACATGGGAGGAAGCACGGGTGCTCCTAGAGCTCTTGGTCTGGCTGCTCTTTCTACTTGTGCAAGTCTGCCCTCTTCCTCTAAGTATCTTGGTATTACCGGATCCACTTATCTTAGAACCTCTGTATATAACCATTCCGGTGAATCATCATGCCAAGTATACTCTCTGGGTGGAAGGTAAGGCCCTCTGGGTGCAGCCCTATACACGCTGTAGACATATATAAGATGACTGACGAACCTCGGTAGGTCTCCAATCAAGTCATAATCAATGCCTGCACGATAAATGTAATCGCCCGATATCTCCCTTGCATAATCCTCCCAGTCAACGGGTAATCTGGTTAGGAGACGCTTGATGCCATCATAGTCCGTCACACCGTACTCATGTGCGTCCATCCATAATCGGAGATAACTCATCAGAAACTCTCCTAAACTGTCGCCCCAACTTATGCTGTAAGTGCGGTATGCTTCGAGAACTTCTCCTGGTGTGAACCTCGGTCTTATCCTTCGCCTCGGTGAGTAATACGGCCTTGCCATCTAACACAGACAATACTAGCGTAAGCCAGTCTAAATATATCTGATAAACAGATAAAGTAAACTTAAACATATCTGTTAAGCAGATAAGATAACTAGGTATATCGGTTAGACAGATAAAAATAATCCAACCATATCTGATAAGCAGAGAAATGTTATCAGCAAAAGTTCTCACATATCCACACTATAACTCTATCTATTCTCCTAGAAATCTTATTTCCTAGCGGCTCTCTAAAATTCTTCTCACTTTATAGAGTTTCCACTTTTTATAAATCGGAGACTAAGCTTCCCTTGATTCTCACGAATTCTGGAGAAGGAATTAGGCATCCTGTCCTTCGTAATAAGTAAAGTACAATGTTTTAGGAATGCGTAGGTGAAAACTACACGCAATTTGGAGTTCAAACGGAAGAGAACGAGTTAAAACAAAATCACCGCGCAGTGCAGAAAAACCTGCGCGCCCGTGCCGAGGTCGCAAGTAATGTCAATTGCCAAGGCCGAAGTCATTAACACCAATGCTGACGTCATAGAGTTCGATGTTATGGATGCCGAGGTCTTTGTTGCCGAAGTCAAAGATGACGAGTCGGAGGTGACGAGGTCAAAGGTGACGAAATCCAAGTGATGATGTTGAAGTGACTGCCGAAGTCGTTGACAAGGTGGATGTTGCAACTCGGTAATGAATATCAATGGCGTAAGTTTAATTGCCGAGGTTATATAATCAAATTTCTAAGGCCGAAATCATAGCATTAGTGTTATGCGTTAAGACCGAGATCATAACCATCGAGGTCGAAGTCGAAGTTATCAACTCCGAAGTTGAAGTCATCAAGGCCGCCATTGAAATCAAAGTCAGCAAGGCCTTATTGTATATGCTTATCAAAATTTCGATGTTGAGATCGTATCTGCCGACGCTGAAGACATCAATACTGGAGCCGAAGTCAAAGTAGAGGAGGTCGACTCAAGTGTCGAAGTTAAAGAGATTGACGCAGGAGTTACACGTTGAAATTATTGAGACTGAGGTCGAGGCTATGCGGCTCATTTCATTTCTTTGATGTCGAGTTCGCACATCGGTATCCTTACTTCAGTTCGCGTTCAGCTCGCACTTCGTCATATCATTTCTAGCTTACTTTAGCTTGTTCGCGGCAGATCGACAATTCGCCCTAGTTTGTCGTTGGCACCGTTATGCCCATGCCGAAGTTAATGTCGAAGATGTTGGCAATGGCGAGGTCGAGGTCGCGCACATTTATGCTGATACCGAGGTCTTTCTTTAAGAACCACTGTTCTTCTCTGGTTTGTTGAGTTCGTTCATTTCTCGTTCTTTACTCCTACATTCTTTCATACTATGTGAGCATGCTTCTTATATCGTCTATGTTCTTTCAGGAATCACATGTTCATTTGTCATAATCACTCCGGGATTTGAAGAACATTTTCAAACATTAAGTACATAGCTCGTTTAATACATGCACATATCTTTGAATTTTGAATAATTCAACATTTCCTTTTTGGCAATTCATGTTCACTTTCGAACATTGACCTTCATTTACATCTTTGATCGCTTCGAATAACATCTCAACTCATATCCTTTCATAACTTTCAACTTTAAAACATTATCAAGACATCAATTGATTTTCCAATCAATTGCATAACTTTCGTTAAATATGAAAACATAATTTCAAGATTACTTTCGAAATCTTCTTTTCAATCCTTTTCAAAACCTTCTTTACAAACAACTTCATAACTTACTTTCACTTTTAAAACATGCTTTCAATTCCTTTCATCTTTGAACTTTTCATACGAAAACTTTCAGAAGAAATCATTTACCTCTTTTTCCGGTTGAGCTTGATGTGATGGAGTGTTGAGCACAGTCAGCTGATTCTAGAAGTCTAGTGACTCAATCTAGACTTAACATTTGAAAGGAAGTTTTGGGCTTCAAGAGAGCGAACTGCTCTGATACCACTTTGTAACGGCCCACTAACCCTTATGACGGATTAGCAAGGACTATTACTTGGAACAGTGATTAAATGACATAAGAGACCAATAATCATGTATTGATGAGACATAATTCAAACAGACTTTGGATTATCAAACCATAGAGATAAGCACACATAATTTACATATGCATCTGGACCAATAGATCTTTAACAAAAGAGGTTCAACCGATCCGTGGTGATTAATCGATAAACTCAAAACATAACAAAGTGTTCTTTTGCAATGAAAACATGTGAATACACATATGACGATGTGTATTCAAGGTACTAACAAATCAAGATCAAAAGGAGTCCGATCGCTCAACACACTCCCATCCCATCTTCACCAACTCGCACATTTAAAACAAACATGCGGTCGAGTACAAGCATGCACTCAAGGACACATGCCAAAACAATTTATAACTTTAAATTACATCGCCCATCAAGTAAGACACAAGGGTTTTAGTTAAAAGGCCTCAGGCTTACTAAAACAGCTTCATCGTCATAATCATTTGTCCGCCGCATATATTTCCTTTGTATGTATTATTCATATCCCTTACTTACATCACAAGAATATTAATACCGTCAGAGAAGTAGGCCTCCTTCTACGCCGCAGATCGGCCGAGAATTGTCCTTTCAAAGACACAAATACCCTTAAGTGTACACGTTAACCCTAGCTGTATAATGCTTCCCATAGGATCCGATATCGATTTCATTCATAAGTTGGTAGCGAACCAACACATTCATCAACATTCATGGATAGGATACATACATAAAAACATAAACATTTGGGCAGGTAATTAAATAAAACATTTCATAATCATTTCTTGACAGAAAGCATTGTAAATAAATCATTTGAAAAGCATTTCATTTTCAGTGAGTAGTAAAGCCCACATGGTACGTATGCTTCCTAAATAGTCTCTCTCTTAACGTCAGCGATCGATTCACGTCCACCTTTACGTAAGAAATTAATTTAGAATGTCGGTCACGTTTATCGAGAAAGTCAAAGTCTAATAAACTTTGATAACCTTCTAAAATAATATTTTACCCTTTTCTAATCAAATTAACACGTACTTTCACGTAACAGTATATCTTATAACTTTTCGTATTTCGATAGAGACGTAATACGACTTATGACCCATATTGACCATTTAGGTCAAACGTCAATCTTATACTTAACGTCTCATAAGATTTCAATTAAGAAATCGTCTCTTATTCAAGAGATACTTATATATCTCTAATATGTTTTATACGCGTTAACGTATTTCTCAACGTATACAACAGTCGTATTAGACGTATAATCCAATATTGATCGTTTACTAACGTATTTCATACGTATTGACTAAAGTCAACAATTTTGTCTTTTAATAACATATAGTTTTCGAAATTAACACATATGTTCTATAAATCGATTTTCAATCGATTTTAAATCACAATATCATACGTCTTAATTTTTTTCACGCAAATCAATAATCACTATTGATTTTACTTTTCAATTATGATTTAACTTTTATAAAATACTTTATTATTTCATTTATGCGACATAATATAATGTTTTGACACAAACATATTATTTCTCATTTTCAAATATCACGTAAATTCACAACATGCTAAATTATATTTGTAGAACATAAATTGTGATTATACATAATAATATAATTTTAAAACATTTAAACCTTATAATTTTAAGGTTTCGGCCCTTTTTAATACATACACCAATATTTTCCCAATAATTCTTATAAATTCACATAGTATACTATTTAATCATGGGATCAATAATATGTATTAATATTGATCATATAAAATTTGTACATCACTTAATTTATTAAAACAGTTTTCGGTAATTTCTAATATATATACTAAATATTTTTCAAAAATTCCAATTAAATCACAATACACATAATCAACATCATATCTCATTATCATAACATAATTTCCAACAATTATCAATCATACATCAATATACACTTAGGATATGATTTTCGAAAATTAGTACATAGGTAAATTAATTTTCTAAAATTCCAATAAATTAGTATAGCACCATATTATGAGTCTATATCACTTATATGCTATAATATCATTTAATTATCAAACATATATCAACTTAAAATTTCTTTAATATTTTCGGTAATTTTGAAACATTAAACATATAATTTCCAAAAATTCTACATAAATTCATATAGGTATATTTAATACCCTAGATCATTATTTCATGCTCAAATCAACCTTTAAAAATCATTCTCAACAACATATATATACCATATATTTTCGGTCCTTTTCTATCTTTTTCATACATGCATAATTTTGTTCCAATTTCAATATATAAGCTCTAATACATCATATAAACATGTTTAATGAACAACTAAACATCATAACATGTTCTTTATAATTTTCGAAAATAAGAACATATGAACATAGCATAAAATTTCATGGATAGATTTCAAAAATTTAACCATGTAGAGAAAGCTTACGAAATTCCTAACCTTTTAATCGGTTTCAATTCTCGACGACGATCGTTTTTCACTCAAGATCTATGAAATAAAATTTTGAAAACCCTCACTCTCTCCTTTCTAAGCTCTCGGCCCTCTCTCTCTTTTGGAAGAAAAATGAGCTTCAAAAAGTGATCTTATCACTTAATAAGGATAAGCTTCCAACTTGCACAAAATATCTAATAAAATTACAATTGTTTCCTATTTTGCCATAGGAATTATCGGCCATTTGGCCTCCAAAAAGATAAGAACTAATTTAATTATTTAATACATGTGATATCACACCTTATCATATAATTATTACACTTTACAACTCATAGAAACAAGTTGCATAAAAATCCTATGATTTCATGTGATTTTCGGTCACTACATGGAATATTATGCCACACATGTTTAATTTAATAATTCACCTCATTTCATGACATAATATATCATATTATATCATATAATAATTAATTATATGATTAATTTCATTATCAATCATCATTATCATAAAATAATGGAAATTAAATCTTTTGAACACATATATGCACATTTCGGCCATTTCAACAACATAGGTTATAAATTCTATTTTTTTTCATGCTTCAATACGTCATCTTACCTTATAATTAATTTATATTATATTAATTCTCCTAATTATCAAAGAATTATGAAAATCACAATTCTATACATATATATATGTATTCTCGGCCATTGCTTGAAAGAGATGAGGATTTTATTTATCTCCTACCATGTTCATGAATTATAAAAGTCATTATCATATGTATAAGATAATGTTTAAACTTTAGGGGACATTATCCAATAAAGGTCAAACTTTCACACTAGGATTTTCAAAGCATATATGTGTGTTCACACACATATTATTTTCGGCCCCCCTCACATTAGACATATGATAAGATTTTATTTTACACCTAGATACACTAATTAATGAATCATATTTATACACATCACTCATATAATCCTAGCATTAATTTTTGTAGGATTTTCTCACCAATTTAATCAACATTTTCGGCCATAAGAGGATAAAAATCCTCCCACTTGATCCACTTGGTGTTACACCTCACCTTATCCCTAAAAATATCTTAATAACATAATTATAACATTATATTATCAATTGGATGGCCATTTAATTCATTAATACATATTAGACTTAATTTTCGAAACTTATAAGAAAATAAGTGACATATTTTATTCTTTTGAAATAAATAGCTAATAAATAGCTATATGACATTTTATAAGTCATAGATGATGAATTATATCATAGAAAAATATTTAGAACATTTTTCAAACCATAAACCCTAATTTTCGAAATTAGGGTTTCGAAAATTACCTATTTTGTTCAATCTCTATTCGAAATTTTATAGCATTATTTAAATGGTAAATAATGATATTATTACCTAAAATAATCATAGGAATTTAAATAACGTGATTCCATGATCATTTGACTGAGTTTCTCAAATCATTTCAAAAGTCGACGTTTAAAACGTCTCAAAATGTCAAGAATTGAATTATCTCTAAAACGTTCGTAATAAAGTGATATCCACTTTATTTATTCATTTCTGTAATAACGATCCTTAATTCTAAGCTTCGTCTCTTAGAAATATCGAATAGCCAACTATCGACTTTTAATCGACGTTCGAAATATACTGTCGAAGGAATGCTGAAATTCATATTCCTTTATTCACTAATTACTAGTGAATATGGTATAAGAATCCTCGTATCATAAGTTATCGAAATTGATCTTCGATAAATTACTATTTTAATTATCGGGGTAAAACCCTAATTTACGATTTTACTTATCGTAATTAAGCTTTAAATTTTCGGGTTATTACATACTTATGGGTGATTATGTGTTATGTGAATTAATTAGGATTTTTGAAAAATGTTTACTTACCTAATTAGAATTTTCGAAAACTATATAGTATAATACTAAGGTGTATAATTTTTCTTTGACCAAAGTAATTACGTATTATTGATCCTATGTTAAAATAGAGTGTTATGTGAATTTATGAGAATTTATGCACAAGTCTTGCATAATTACTCAATAAGGACCGAAAACTATAGGTTATAGGTATTAATGTTATAAATTTATTTTATTAAGTATAATTGCATAATATGTCCTAAAATGATGTTTTAAAACATATTATGATTTTATAAGAATTTTTAGAACAAGAATTATGCATTAATTTCGAAAATATATATACAATTGTAAAAAGTCAAAATGTTGACTTTGAAGTCAAAATGTTGACCAAAGTCAAAATAATTGACTAAATGTTGACTATGTCAAAATCGTTGACCAAAAACGTAGACCAAGGTCAAAACGTACGAAGTACGATAATACGTGATCAATGTGACGTAGTACGTTTAGTAACAATGTAACTTACGTTAAGTAAGTACATTAAAACGTACATTATGTGCTAAAGAGATAGAATATCTCTTATATGATGAGTGATTTCATAATCGACATCATTTGATTAGGAAACGTCAAAATAAGTTCGACATTAGACTTATTTGATTCATAGGACGTTATAGACTATGTTCGTGTCTATCGAAACGTGACCAATGTACTAAAATAGTTCTTACGTTAAGGTGGGACGTGGACTTGAGCTTTCGACCTAGAAATGAAATCATTGAGAAGCACCTAGTTACGAGGTGGGCTTTACTCGAAAACCCTTTTATTTACGTTGCTTTCTTCAAAAAGTATTTATTTACAAAGCTTTCAGTTGAGAAATGATTATGAACTGTTATTCAATTACATGCCCAAAGTATTTATGTTTTATGTACGTATCCTATCATGTTGTTGGGCGAGCCAACTATGAAAGTGAATCAGTTGTTGGGTAGCTCCCAACTTTATCAGAAAATCGATATCGGATCCTAGTCAGATGCAGAATTCCTTGCTAGGGTTAACGTGTACACGAGTGGGTGACTGTGAGCCGTTAGTAACATCTTCGGCCGGTCACGGATCCTAGTCGATGCACGACTCACGGCTATGTGGCGCGAGTCGTTAGCAACATCTTTGGCGGTCAAGGCGTGCGTAGAAGGAGGCCTACTTCTACGGCATGAGATCAGTTATGAACAGTTATGTGAAATGATACGGATCATACATACCAGAAAATGCCTGGCCAGGCGATCTTTCGAGAAATGATAAAGTGTTTTGGTATTCACGAGTTATTTCTACTAAAATCCTCGTGTTTTACTATGGGGCAGTGTAATTTAAAGAAATTATTTTGGCATGAGTCCACTAAGTGCATTCTTGTACTTAGCCCTGCATGTTTGTTTTTAAATGTGCAGGTTGAGCTGACGATAGATGGCAAAGTGTTGAGCAGTCGGAGTTTTTGTCGCAGATATAGTATAACCTTGAATGCATATCGTCATATGTGCATTCACATGCTTTCCGCTGTTTGAAACACTTAGTTATATTTTGAATAATGAAGCATATCACCTTCAGATCAGTCGAACCCTTTTGTCAAGGATCTTTTGGTCTAGTTTGTATGTAATACGTTGTGTGGTTACCTCTAATCTTTTGAAGTCTTATGAGATTGGTCGTTGTTTCCTTTATCGTTTCGTAATCATTTATCATTAAGTCCTTTAATCCCTGTTTCACAGTAACAGTCCCTGCTAATCCGTACTTAGGATTGGCGGGCTGTTACAATTATGTTGTAGATTATATGGTTAAAATGTATAAAATAAACGTAGTTGGTATTTTGTTAAAATATTGAAGTGGTGTCAAAATTTTGGTGTAGATAGAACAAGACGCCATATAATTAGTCGGTTTGATAGACTGATCCTCATAATTAATGTATGGAAAGTCCTCATTGAGGCATTTTGATAGTATATGTTACATGGTTTTGTAGAATGGTATCTGGTGTACGAAAACAAATTTTTCGAATAAGATATGGTCACTATGAGATGATAGTTATGTCATTCGGACTAACTAATGTACCAGCCCTGTTCATGAACCTCAAAAATCGAGTGTTCCACACGTACTTAGACAAATTGTCTTAATCTCTAAGAATGATATTCCTATCTACTCGTAGAATGAGAAAGAACATAAAGAACAGTGAAGGACTGTCTTGCGGACATTTAGAGCCGAACAAATTTTGCCAAGTTTAGTATTGTGAATTTCAGCTTAAAGAAATAATATTCCTCAGGCGCATTGTGTCTTCAGTAGGAATCAAGGTGCGTAAGAATGGAAGTCGTCAATGACCTAAAAGGAGATCAAGAATTTCTTAAGTTAATTGACTACTATCGGAGATTCATTGAGAATTCTCAAAGATAGCAAGGTCGATAACGCAACTACCCCAAAAAGGAATCAAATTTACATAGACCAATAAATGTAAGGCCATGTATTAAGGTGAGAAAGATAATAGCTTACGCATCACAATGACTTAGACCACATGAATAGAATTACCCAACTCACGACTTGAAATAGCAGCAATAGTATACGTACCAAAGTTTTGGAGACAACACCTATAAGGAATGAATTGTGAGATCTTCACAGACCACAAAAGTTGGAAATGTTTCTTCGAGCAAAGAGACTTAAATATGAGATAGAAAATGTGGCTCGAATCAGTAAAAGATTATAACTGTGGTATAAATTATCACCTACGAAAGACTAATGTAGTATCTAATGCCTAAGTTGTAAAACTCGGTTAAAGTTACGATGTATCCCTACAAGAGAAGGGAAATTCATTAAAGAGTATAGTCGAGATGCCAAGATCAATCATGAGCCGTATTGCCACCCTCACGATTATGTCAGAGTTGAGAAAAAAGGGATAATAAAAAGAAAGAAAAGAAGAAAGATGAAAGATTTGAAAGAATACGAGCTAAGAAGAGGAATGAAGGGTTGAAGGATTTAAAGAAGCACCGGACAACGTCATATTGTCTAAGTAAAGGTTATATATATTTCAAGCAATAATAGGCTTAGAAATGAAATCATGAATGAATCTCATGATATTCCTTATATCGCTCAACCATGCAGCATCGAGATATATTATGGTTTACGAGAAAAGTTTTGATAGTAAGGAATAAAACAAGATATAACCACATTGTCGAGCATTGTCTCGGTTACCAACAAGTGAAGGCATTGTTTCAATGACCTTATAAGGAGTTATAATCTCTAGAGATATACAAATGAAAATGGGATGACATAGCAATGGATTTTGTGACGGATTTCGCCAAAGTAAAAAAGAAATAACACTGCTATATGGGTAGTAGTGGATTGACTCACCAAATATGTAACAGCCCTCTAATCCTAAGGACGGATTAACGAGGACTGATACTTGGAATAGTAATTATGGAATATGAAAGGTAATTAATCAAAGACTTACGGAAATAAATTCAAATAAACTAAGAAGCTTTAACCTTTGTAAAAAAGACATACATAAGTTTCATATGAAGAGAGACCTGAAGATCCTTAATATAAGAATTCAAATGATCGGAATGTGATCAACTGTCAACATCAAAAGCTAACTTAGAGTTCTATTGCAGCGGAAAAGCATGTGAATACACATATGACGATGTGTAGTCAAGGTTTCTAAAATATCATTATAAAAAGGGGTCCCTGACTGCTCAACACGTCTCCATCCATCATCTGCTCAACTTACACACTTAAAAACAAACATGCAAGGCTGAGTACAAGAATGCACTCAGTGGACTCATGCCAAAACATTTTATCAATTTAAATCACACTGCCCATCCCAGTAACACACGAGGTTTTAATTGAAATGTTCGTGTTTACTAAACATTTTCTGTCATTTTTCATAAACGTCGCTTGACCAAGCATTTTCATTGTATGTATGATCCATATCCCATATCACATATCACAACATTTCCATCAACTCATCTCATAAATTCATCCCACGCCGGAGAGGAGGTCTCCTCTCACGAACGCCGTGACCGGCCGAGCACCCTTTTAGCACACAGTCACAAAATAGTGCACAAAATCCTTGCCATCCCGGCACAGGATACGAATTCTCAATCATCCTTGTGGGTACTTACAAGGATACGAATTCAAACATTTCATAAGTGGGAGCTACCCAACAATATGCATCATTCGATCATGGATAGGATACATACATAAAACATAAACATTTTGGGCAGGTAATTAAATAATCATTTCACATCATTTCTTGCGAATAAAGCATCGTAAATAAATCATTTGATAAATAATTTATCTTTTTGAGTATATTAAAGCCCACCTGGACCGTAGATCGTCTTAACTCGATTTCCTTCTACGTCAAATCGTCACGTCGCGTCCAACCTTTACGTAAAAACTATTTCAGTACGTTGGTCACGTTTTTCGAGATTTCCAAAGTTTAAATAAACTTTGATAACTTATAAAGTAATAACTCGAATTCCAACCTAATTTTAATACGTCGTTTCAACGCGTATCTTAACTAAACATTTCTCGTACTTTGGTAGAGACGTAATATGATCTATGATCTCGTATTAACCATTTAGGTTAAACGTTCAACGTATTCTAACGTTTTTCGATAAACTGATTTCAATTATGAAATCTTTTCTCACCAATGAGATATTCTTATAAAATTAATACGTTTTACACGTATTAGCGTATTTACTCAACGTATTTCATATGTTCACTCTTAAGTCAACGTTTTGACTTTCATTAACGTATTTTATAATCGATTTCTTTTCATAAAACCCTAATTCTCGATTTTTCACGCTAATCAATAAACTTGATTAACATTTTTCTTTAATATGGATTAACTTGTACAATATATATTATTTTTTATATCCAACGTTATTTAATATAACGTTTCGCCGTAAACATTGTATACTATGGTTATAAAATCCCATAATTTCTCAATGGGTCTGAAATATTTTCTAAGCATATAATGTATTATTTTTCTTGATATAAAGAAATTAAAACCATTAATTTCTCAACTTAAGCTCTCGGCCCTCTTGCTAAATTTTCTCAAACTTCCTCAAAAAATTCTTCTAAATTCATATTGTAATACCCACCGTAAATTAGAAATTACCGAGATGATTCAATCCATAAGATATCGAATAATGATTTTGATTATTTACGAAGGAATGAATTCTATTTTATATTCACGGAGAATTGTGAATTAAGAAATAAAAGTATATGAAGTATATCGATAGTATTATTTTAACGTCGATCACGATCGATAGTTAAAATTATGATATTTTCTAAGCAATTAAGCTTAGAATTAAATTCCATTATTAATGGAATAATGTAATAAAGTAATGACGACCATTTCGAGATGAGTCGATAATGAACGCTTTAACGTTTTCAAACGTTAACGTTTTGAGATGAAACAGCGTTTAATCGATCAAGAAATTATAGAAATTAATTTCCTATGATTAGTATATGTAATTACAGTATTATTAAGCATTAAATCAATGCTAGATCAACAAGAATTGAGAGTGACCAATTTTTCAAACGCTTGAAAACCCTAATTTTCGAACTCGGTTTTACCGCATAAAATGATGCCATTAATTTATCCTATGATATTATTTATCATCTAAACTATATGTCATAACATGTATCAATGTTAGCTATGGAAAATAAAATTTGACCCTTTGGCATAGTGTAATAGCCGAGAGCTATATACACATATATACTAAGCACTTATTTGTTGATTTACCTATTACATGTATCTAAGTGACATTGGATTAATTATAACCTAACTACACTATTAAAATCAGATATATATGTATATATACTTGTATAATTTCGTGCATGTGTGTGGGTGTATAGTACAAGAGTGTGTAAGTGTGCATGTAGGAGCAATGTCATCCATGCTAGGCATGGGACAACACATGCCCTTAGGTGTCACCACCCCAGCACCCCCACTACCACCATACTCTCCCAAACCTCAGCAATTCCACACCACACTCTTCTCCCCAACACCCTTTCATTCTCTTCATTTCCTCCCTACAACACACGGCCAAAACTGCAAAGAACAAGGAGAATGAGTTCTTAGCTCAAATTGATGACCGATGCATTTGAAGCTTTGAGCATCACTTCTTCTTCATCAACCATCCTTGGTTCTTATTAAATTCCTCTCAAGGTAATGAAATACCCCCTTGAACTAGTAGCTTTCAAATCATATACATGCATAAATGTTTATAAGCTAAGCTGTGATGGGTTGCATGTTGATTTCCTGGACGAACAGAAACTTCAAGAATTTATTTGACTAAGTTTCAGTGGTCCGATGATTGTGAATTTTTGATATGTTTAAACTATATGTGTCTAGTATGCCTCTGTAAAATTTCAAGTCCATCCAACTTGATTTTCTATTTTAATTGTATTTATCAAAAACACTGCACAAATCTGCGAAATCACCGTGTTTATCACCCATAGTGCGTGGCTTTCGTTTTAAGTTTGGATAATGATAAAACTCTAAAATTTGGCAGAAACATAATTCAGCATGTCTGAAAGATTCCTGTAAATTTTCAGAATTTTCTAAAAATCTTTACTATTTATTCCAGATTTTACAAGTTAACTGCACAAAACTGTCACGGGATTGATAGCTTGTGGTAAAACATTTTTATCTCCCAATCTATGGTGAATCATTGAGTGAGGCTTTTTCTGGATAAAACTAGACTTAAGTGTCTTTTCAATATGATTGGTTTCATTTCCAGATTCCTTATAATGAACTCACGGTGAATTTTTAAAGTTGATACATTACAGTAAGTTGTTTTGGACAAACTGCCTTAGTAAATTTTTCATATAATAGGCTGTTCGAGTATGACTTTTACGTGAGATGTTCAAGACATTTGTAGTCCGATTTGGACTTGGGTTTCTTCATAAGAAATGTTCCTCACCATGTCTAGTTGTGATCTGGAAAGTTTGATCCCAAACCAAGTTTTATAGGTATACCTTTCATCGACCCAAAGTCACCTACTGGAAACTGTCCATTTCCAACTAGTCAACTTTGGACTTATGTATTTCTCGATGAGTTAGATATTTTCCAGTATGGTCTTCATGACATATGTAGTACTTGTTACAAGGTTTCTAAATTAATAGCCTGCAGCCATTTTGGCATTGTGAGTTAAAAGTTACGAGCCTCGCAAAACCCCTCGTCGTTAAGCTAAAACTGAAAATTCTGAAAAATTTTCCAAGTATAGAAGTCAATTTGAGTTGCCCACTTTGAGACCCTATATCTTCATAACCACGACTCTTTTGGATTTAATTCCTTCTTAGAACTTGTAGTAAATGTTTAGAGGTTTCCAGAATGTATCTTTGTGCGATCATACGTATTCTGAATCGAGAGTTATGGGTCGTCAAAGTTCGTCACTTGGGTTGTTTCAAGCTGTTTTTGCTGAAATTAAAACACTTGAAATTTGACTAAGTGTTAGAAACCCCTATGTGAAGTATGCCTTATGTGACTAACATGCTATTAATCGATGCATTCATTATGTTATGTCGCAAGGTGCGATAGAGCATTATAAGATGTACGAATTATGATAAAACATCATGATACGATATTTTCACGAAAGCATACCTTAACGTGAAATATTTGACTAGTGCTACCACATGGTCGAATCGAGTGTATATCATACCATGATATACACTAAAGTAGAAATATGGGTTCTAAGACCTAATGGATTTTTCCACTCCAAAACCTCGAGGCCAAGAATAGATAGGCTAAAGCTAGGACTTACACCAAGAAATGGGATTAAGGCGATCTACGGTCCGGTGGGCTTTACTCTACTCAAAAATAAAATGCTTCAAATATTTATTTACGATGCTTATTTCAACTGCTGATAAAATGTTTACAAGATTACCCGCCAAAATGTTTATGTTTTGTGTATGTATCCTATCCATGAGATATTATGAGATGTTATGAAATGTTATGAATGTTGTTGGGTCGCTCCCAACTTATGAATGAAAATCGATATCGGATCCCGTGCTGGGAAGGACAATACCGCTAGGATTAACGGTACACCTAAGGTGATCGTGTCTTTGTAAGGACACCACGGCGTCGCGGCGTCGTAGAGGAGGCCTCCTTCACGACGCTCGACTATGATGTTATGATGAATGATGATAAGAGATATGGATCATACACACCTTAAAAATGCCCGCCAGCGATGATTTTGAGAAATGATGAAAAAGATTTTAGTAAGCACGCGCATTTCAACTAAAACCCTTATGTCTTACCATGATGTGGCGGTGTAATCTTCGAATGATAAAATGTTTTGGCATGAGTCCACCGAGTGCATTCTTGTACTCACCGCATGTTTGTTTTTAAACGTGCGGGTTGAGCGTATGATGGATGGAGCGGTGTTGAGCATTAGGGTATTGTCATTGAAAAGTTTATACCTTGATAGTACATCGTCATATGTACATATCACATGTCTTCATTGCGAAGAACCTAAATTTATGTACTAAAGTCCAAAATATAAATGACATATGTATTATGCTTTTATTAAAGAGAGTCTCCATGTTGTTCATTCATGTTTACGCTATAGTCCTCGCTAATCCGCACTTAAGGTTGTGGGGTGTGACACATATAATGCTCTCACTACTACAAAACCACTTTTCTCTACACCTATAGACTATGCTTTTCGTGAAAGCGTAGTCTATAGGTATAGACTCTGTTTTATCAAAAGCGTAGTCTGTGCTAATTTTGAGTATGACTACGCTAACAAAAGCGTGGTGCAAAAGCGTGGTGTATAGTGGGTATAGACTACGCTTAAAAAGCGTAGTGTATGTGCGTTTTTTTATAAAAAAGCGTAGTCTATAGTGGGTATAGACTACGCTTAACAAAGGCGTAGTGTAAATGCGTAGTCTATAGTGGGTATAGACTACGCTTAAAAAGCGTAGTATGTGCGCTTTTATAAAAAGCGTGATCATAGTGGGTATAGACTACGCTAACAAAGGCGTGGTGTAAATGCGTAGTCTATAACAGGTATAGACTACGCTAAAAAGCGTGTATGTGCTTTTTATAAAAAAGCGTAGTCTATGCCCCAAATTAAAAAAAAAAAAGAAAAGAAAAAGAAGAAGTGAGATTCGAGCTGTCCGCTAACCATTTTGAAAAGTGTGAGTTTCACCAAAATAATTGAAAATAAATGAAAATTGTTGAATACACAACCCAATGATTGTTAAGCCTTAAACAAGTCAAAAATGCGAATAAAATCGGAGCCTACAACCATCGGTTCTTCGCCCGCCATGCCGGCTGCCACGGTCTGCAGCAACGGGGTCGAGGGCGGCCGCTTCCACCAGTCGGCCATCGCAAAGATCTTCCGTCGCCTCGCACCACCCGCCCTCCGCCTCCATCCGCAGCCTTCGCCTACATGCTTCTGTGTTTACCCCAACCTCCCAAACGACGGCGTCCGCACTGCGCCAGTGCTACTCCTCCCACACTCTCTGCGCCGACGCCGGAGCCCCTCCGAATCCCTACGTTGCCTCTCCGCATCAACCCTAGCGTCTATTTTCAAATTGAAGTCGGCAAATGCCCGAACCGACGGGGCGAGGGTGAGAATGCGGGGTGATGGACGGAGATGCGGCGAGGATGTTGTTGGCGGCGGCGAAGATCGTCTACGCCGATGAATAAGGCGGTGGTGGCGAAGGCCAAGCCGAGAGGCGGTTAAGGAGGCTGCGTATACGAGGAAAAGAGCGAAGGAGGCGTTGGAGCACGTTGCACATTTGGTGATTAAGGTGTGATTTTAATTCAAGAATTTTGCTCTGCTCATCTTTCATGTAAGTGAGCTCGTTTCAATCTTTTGTTTATCTTTTAATTTTAAAATGAGGACTTTTCACCGGTATTTTTGTATGTGGGTGAAGGTATTTTGTATGTGGACCGTAATTTCGATCCGGTTTTACAAATCTCTAATTTGTTTGATTTGATCCTAATTTGTTTAATGAGGTCGTTGTTAGACTTAATCGATATCCACCAATTAGATTCACCTAAATCTGGTTGTTTAGTTTGCATCCGAGCTTCACATATCTGCCTTTAATTTGATTAATCAAGAAATGTCAATTCACTAACTTGAGAGGATTGTTTCATGTTGCGCTTTTAAGATTGTATGCTAAGTGTTTGAATTTATTCTTCCGAGAAATGAGTCACTCCCGATGCCCTAGTCCACTCAATTTTGTCCCTAATGAGTAAATTTTTCCTTTCTCAGATACATGATATTGGCCACAACAACTGTATCAACATTTTTGAAATATATATTCTACGTCAGTGACATGCTTATGGATGGACAATGGGAGAAGAAGGTCATTTACACCTTTACTTGAGTCAGACGAGACTTGCTTCACTGACTATGTACACGTGTTTCTTCCTCGTCATTTTGTGTAAGAAAATTTTGAATTTAGTTTTCTATCGATTTCCAACTTCTTCACTGACTATGTACATGTGTTTCTTCCTCGTCATTTTGTGTAAGAAAATTTTGAATTTAGTTTTTCTATCGATTTCCAACTTTTCTCGCTATATGGTCACTAATCAAGAAAATACCATGGATTCTCATCTACTTTGGACACCTCATATCATGAACCCGATATATTTCTAATCCAACCTTACTTCACAAGTATTCAAGATATCAAATTTGCTATTTCTCTCTGGGAATTATGGTGTGCTCTTCACTTGATCCGGAGTCGATGAGACTTTCCGTAACTTCAAAATCCGTGATGCGATTATATACGCTATCGGAGGATTACTTCAAATATGAATGATCATTTCCCGGATCGCGACATCCAAGAGATTAACATGTAAGTTATTTATCGTTCGTGGAAACAGTAGTCGGATTTCTAATTCGACTCTAATTCATATTTGTGAATTTTCGAGTGATGCAACCCGCATTATTTGCGAGAGAGGAGACGACTACAACAAAGAAACTTTTATGCGGGCATCTCTTTCATGTCCACCGCCTTAGGTCATGGTTAGAAAGACAAAATACATGCCCTACATGCAGAGCACTGTTGTACCACTTCGAAATGGGACAACTACTACCGAACGATGGTCGTGGGCATCAACAAGGTATGATGTTGTGCATCCGTGTTGTTAAGCTCCTATTATGCCGTGTTGAGTATTAGGCATCGCTTTGAGAGTTCTTTGTATTTCTCGTGTTTCGTTTAGGATAAATGAAGCTTGGCGATGAGGAATCTATATAGAAAAATATGGCGCCGTCTTTTGGTTTTGCTTCATACAAATTCATTTTAGCATAATAGATACGCTGAATAAAAAGGCTACCAAGAGGGGATCTGCATCATCACGCCCATCGCCCAAATCCACTCATCCTTCAAACTGTAAGATTTCAATCTTCCCATTTTTCGATCGGTTTTGGCCTGCATTCTCCATCTTGTGTATGAACACGGTTTTTCCCCATTGATCCGCTCGGTTTTCTTCGACCATTGCTTTGTATAGAAGCTCTATTTAGGTTGAATTCAAATAGAGATTAGATTCTTTCGATTTTAAGTCAAAAAAAAAAAGCTATGTGTGGTGAAGCGGCTATAATCACCATAGTTTGCGCAAATCTTGTCATTCCATCATCGTCTCTATTACTTTCACCACCGAGCTTCGAATCTCACTCTTATTTGCAGCTTAATTGCGCAGATGTAAATGGGAGGTAAAATTATATCGTCCACGAAATTATAAATCTTCGGCCGGTTGTATGTTCGTCGCTTTATTGAGCTGTCTATTGGGGTGAAACGTGCGGTGGTGAAGTGGGTTACTCAACTTCAAATCTTTGGTTAGCTGAAAACCCCAAAAAAGGTGGGGTGAATTATTCTTTCGATCTACACACCATTTTGGCTCACCTCCTCTGTATTGTCGCTTCTCACAAACTACTATGAGGTATTTCACTTTCATACTACTTTGTCTTTTCTTGTCGATATGCTAGTTATTTCTTTTCTTGTCTTTGGATTCATTATGAGATATGAAATATGTCTTCCATGTTGGTATATAGAAATAAGGAATGCTTGACTAAGTTTGTTTATGATTTATGTGTAGTTTTGCACACTATCATCGATAACACCAAATCGCTTTTACAAAAACTTGAGTTGTATATTATGTCCCGAGAGTGGAGAAATAATTTATGAATTGTTCAATACATGTTTCATGTAGGTTTGCACTGATACTATGATCGCTATTGTCTCATTGTCTTAACAAAGTGAAAGCCTTCAACCGATCTTCGACTCATTTAAAACCGCAATTGTTGTTGTGGTTCCATTTCTTTACGCTCACATGTAAGATAAACATTTCATTTCTTTAATATAATCATTTTTTCATACAAGAGTGCTAATATTCTATTTTGAATTGTTAATAGTTTCAAAATCGGTCTTACTCTCAAGAGGACATTGATGAAGTTCGCGTTGAACGGGCAAATTTCACGCTTCTTCACATATAGTCTTGTGATGTTTTAGTTGTAAGTTATCGATCTTTGAATTATTTTGTCTTGTGTTATGGAGAATACGGTCTTATTGTTTTGTTAAGTGATGTGCATAGTATTTTTATAGTGATTTTGTAGTGTAATGAAAACAGATTGTATATTTTGTATAGTGATTTTGTAGGCGTAATGAAAATGATGTATATTTTGAATAGTGATTTCAAGCGTAGTCGCAAGTATATTTGAATCTCATTTGCTTGTGCGTTATTAATTATGCGAGGTTTAAATAAAGAAATTAACTACGGTTGAAATTGAAAACCAGTAGTTGTTATTAAATCGACTACGGTCAGTAATAGAAAAGTGTAGTAAATTTGGCATTAAAACCGTAGTAAATAAACTCAAAACCGTAGTTAATACATATAGACTACGATAAAAAGCGTAGTGTATGTGCGAAATTTTGTGTAGATCTGTTGGTATAGACTACGCCAGAAAAGCGTAGTCTAAGTGCGAAAAGCGTAGTCTATAATGGGTATAGACTACGCCGTGCGTAGTCTGTGCGGCGTGGTCTATAATGGTATAGACTACGATAAAAGCGTAGTGTATTTGCGAAATTTTGTGTGATTCGTTTCAGATAGACCACGCCAGAAAAGCGTAGTCTATGTACCGGCGTGGTCTATAATGGGTATAGACTACGCATAAAAAGCGAGTGTATGTGCTAAATTTTGTGTTCTGTTTGGTATGACTACGCAGAAAAGCGTAGTCTATGTGCGGCGTGGTAGTCTATAAGTATAGACTACGACAAAAAGCGTGGTGTATGTGCGAAATTTTGTGTGATGCATGGGGTATAGACTACGCGTAAAAGCGTAGTCTATGTGGCGTAGTCATAGTGGGTATAGACTACGACAAAAAAGCGTGGTCTATCGCCGCCAGTTTTCTACACCACTTTTGTCTACACTCACACATTACACATCTACACATATTATGTGTAGTCTATACCGCTTTTTCTAGTAGTGGATCTATATTATCAACATAAAATGTATTATTTTAGGAAAATCCTATTCTATTCTTAAAGCTCTCGAATTTTACACAAAATTACCAAACAATTTTCTAAAATTCTAATTAAATCATACAACCCATAATTATCAACATGTATAATTACTTTGTCATAATATCCAATATTATCAATTTTTACACTAACATACCAACTCTTAGTGATTTTCGAAATTTTGCAAGTATGATCAAACTATTTTCAAAAATTATAATAAATTCTCATAACACCTAATTAAGGCCATACAACATGAATATGCTATAATATCACATAGATATGATTTGTATATCAACATACAAACCCTAACAATTTTTCGGTAATTTTAGAACAAATAGCATATAATTTCTAAAAATTTCCAACTAATCACTATAAGCTTATCTATCATCATAGATCATTAATCCATTAACAATTTCTCCTTAATAAATTTCGATTACTACCATAAAATTTATAGAATGCTTAGGCTTTTAATTAAACAATACATATGCTCAATTTTAGCATACTAAACAATATTAACAAACAACTAAGCATTAGAACATTATTCCTCATATTATTTACATTAAGAACATAAGCATATATATTAAAATCTAACGGTTAGAAATTGAAAATTTTAATGTATATATAAAGCTCGTTAAAAACCTAACCTTTTAACCGTTGTCGATTTTTGACGCAAAGATTTTTGTATCAAGGTTTGGGGAAATATAAAATGAAGAACACTCCTATTTTTCTCTCATGAAGCTCACGGCAGTGAGTGGGTTTGGGAAAAAGATGTGAAGATGGTTTTGCTTGTTATTCCAAAACTTATGTACTAAAACAAAGTGAATAAAAACTATCACAAATCCTATACTTTTCGGTTCTCTCTCACACAAATACAAGCAAGATTTTTATTGCTTTATGACGCACTCTTACACACTTTAAATGTCATTTACTCCACTAATTAAATGAAACACAATTCTTTTTGCTTTTGATTGCCCATCACCGTCGGTCATCCTCATTGCCCAAGGAGGAGCTCTAATTTATTTGTCTTATACTAGACATGTACAAATATCCTACACTTCTACACATGCAAACCAATTCACCTCCAAGAGTCCAACCATTTCTTCTTTCCTTTTTGGTCCAACTTATACGGCTAGGACAAAGCATTACACAATCCAACTTGATCCCTCAATTAATTTACTTGGTTATTGTGCAATTATATCCCACTCGGTCCTCAATTACAAAGCATGTCCAAAGATAGCAAAATAAAATTCATGATAACACAATTACACCATATGTCACGGCACTTTCATAGAATAAGTGCTAAACATTTATTTTTCATGCTATTAATAGCTATATAACTTAATATATGTCTTAGATGATAAATTATATCTTAGGAAAAATTATTAAAAAGATTTCATGTGTCAAACCCTAATTTTTGAAATTAGGGTTTTCGAAAATGCTAACTTTATTCAATAATCATTCCTTAATTCTCTAGAATTATTTTGATGATAAATAATGCTCTTATTACATAAAATAATCATAGGAATTTAAATATTATAATTCCTTGATCATTAGACTAAATTTTCTAATCGTCTCTAAACGTTGACGTTCAAAACGTCTCAAAACGTTCATAATCGACCCATCTCAAAATGATCGTAATAAAGTCGTAATGACTTTATTAATTCATTTCATTAATAATGAAATTTAATTCTAAGCTTCGTCACTTAGAAAAATTCTCGTAATATTAATCTTCGATATTGATCGACGTTAAAATATTATCAGAAAGAATTTTATAAATATTTTCTTTAATTAACAATCATTAGTGAATATGATACAATAATTTATTATATCATAAATAATCGAAATCGAGCTTTGATAATTAATTATTTCAATTATCGAGATAAAACCCTAATTTACGATTTTAATTATCGTAATTGGGCTTTAAATATTCGGGATATTACATTCCACCCCCCTTAAAAGAAATTTCGTCCCGAAATTTGCATACCTCAAAAAGTATGGGGTATCTTTGCATCATAACATTTCCAATTTTCCACGTGATTCTCTTCTGTCCATGGTTTCTCCATTGGACTTTCATTAAAGACCCAAACTCGATTCTCAATCGTTGAATCGTACGATCAAATAGTCGTAGATTTCTATCACAACTCATATTTGAGTTAAGGATCACATCATTATGATGGATTACGTGATTTGGGCCATATTCGTATTTCTTTAACTTTGACACGTGGAAAAACATTACGTACATTCCCCAAATTTTGGTGGAAGTACCAATCTATAGGCTACTGGGCCTATCATTTCTAGGATCCTCGTAAGGTCCTATAATACGTGATCTCAATATTCCTTGTACCTTGTACTTTAAATTTTTTCCTCGATGGATAAATCTTAAGAAACTTTATTTTCGCACTCAAAGTGCGATTCGGATCTCACGCGTGTCGGTAAGACTTTTATCTCATCACGGCTTCTTATTCCTTGCCTCATTTGGCAGATATCTTAATCATTTTCTTTACGTTGTCAGGACCTTATACTTCTCTCACCTACTTTATTACAATAAAGTGGTGGTCGATACTTCTTTCCACATAATGTCTCATATAGCTATATTGATCGTTGCTTGACAGCTATGGTCGTATGTGAACTTAACAAGTGGTACTACACGTTCCCACTTGCACCTTGATTTAACACTAATGTTCTCATCGTATCCTTAAACGTCCATATTATCCTTTTGATCTTTCATATGTCCGTGAGTGAAAATTATACTAAGGTTCAATCTCGTGTCTAACTCCTTTTTGGTGAGCTAGTTCAAAATCTAGGGATAAACTTGGAATCTCTATCTAAAGCGATAGGTTTTGGTATCCCTTATAAAGATACGATTTTCTTTATGTACGACTGAGCTAATCCTATCAGGTCCATGAGTCATCTGCATAGGCAGAGATGAACATATATGGTAAGTCAATCCACTACTACCCATATAGCAGTGTTACTTCTTTACGACTTTGGCAAAAGCCATCATAAAATTCAGTTCTATGTCATTCCATTTTCATTTGTGTATCTCTAGAGATTATAATCTCTTATAAGTTCATTGATACAATGCCTTCACTTATTAGTAACCGAGACATTGCTCGACAATATGGTTATATCACATTTCATTCCTTACTGTCTAACTTTTCTCGTAAATCATAATATGCTTTAATGCTGCTTGGATGGGCGGTATGAGGAATATCATGAGCTTCATTCATGATTTCATTTCTAAGCTTATTATTGCTTGGAATATATATATCATTTCCTTAGACAATATGAAATTGTCCGTCATTTCTTCATAATCCTTCAGCCATTCGTTCCTCTTTTCGTTTATTACGCTTTTTCTCAATTCTGACGTAATCGTGAGGGTAGCAATATGGATCATGATCGTCTCTAGTTGCTCAACTATTTCTATATTCATTTTTGTAAACTCTCCGATGAGTTTTTCCTCTTCTATAAGGATACATCGTAATTTAAACTGAATTTTATAACTTAAGGCATTAGATTCTACATTAACCTTTCGCAGGTGATAATTTATATCCCAATTGTAATCTTTTACCGATTCAAGCCATCTTTTCTATATCATATTCAAGTCTCTTTGCTCGAAGAATTATTTCAAACTTTTGTGATTTGTGAAGAACTCACAACTCATGCCATATAGGTAATGTCTCCAAAATTTTAGCACGTAAACAATTGCTGCTATTTCAAGTCATGAGCTGGGTAATTCTATTCATGTGGCCTAAGTCATTGTGATACGTAAGCCTTTATATTATCCTTTCTTATATTGATACATAGCCTCTCACTTTATTAATCCATGAACATTTGATTCCTTCTAAAGATACAATGTGCCTGAGGAATGTTACTTCTTTAAGCCGAAATTCACAATACTGAATTCGGTAAAATTTGTTCGACTCTAGATGTCCATAAGACAGTCCTTCGAGGTTCTTTATGTTCTTTATCGCTCTCCGTATGGATAAGAACATCATTCATAAGGATTAAGACAAAATTATCTAAATGCGTGTGGAACACTCGATTTTTGAGGTTCATGAACAGGGCTGGTGCATTGGTTAGTCCGAATGGCATAACTATTATCTCATATTAACCATATCTTATTCGGAACAATTCGTTTTCATCCATCAGGTACCATTCTACAAAAACCATATATTATATCTCATCAAAATGCTTCAATGAGGACTTTCCATACATTAATTATGAGGGTCGGTCTATCAAGCCGACTAATTACATGGCCTCTAGTCCCTTTTTTTTTTTACACCCAAAATCTTGACACCTTTTTAACATATTCACAAGATTTTCCAAACTACGTTTATTTAATACGTTCTAACCGTACCATTTTCAACATAATCCACTATCTATATATAAGTCTCATTATTATCATAGGATTCTATGTCTCTGAGTGGCCTTCGTCGGAATCGTACCCTTCGCTTGGTAACTTGCCTGGGACTAGGACAAGTGCTCATAGGTGCCGTTTCATACGCATCATATGTATACTTGAGCCGGTTGACAAATCCTGGTAAGTCTGTCCAAGCCTTGAAATTTTCTATATGGAGAATGTATTCTCTTGATATTTCTTTTGCAAAATCCTGCCAGTCTGTTAGCAAACGACGAACAAGTCGTTGGATACCATCCTCATCCGTCACTCCATGGTTACGAACATCCATTCAAAGGTGCAGAAATCCCTCCAAAAACTGTTCTAAATCCGTGCCCAGTTTATAATAAAAGAGCCGATACGCCCGTGTGAGTTCTAAGCTTGTAGGCCTTGTGGTTAACCTTTTTCCCGCAATACTCTCTTTTCCTGCCATCTATATACAGATAGTTCTAGATAAGCCAGACTTAACTTAAAGCAATAGTGGATCAAAATCCCGTCGCGTAGAATCTCCAATGAAGAGACTATGTCCATGTCTCTAATCATGTGAGTGACATCCATTTCCGAAACTTCGGTTTCTAGAATTATATCTACATTCCACATAGATATTATGATCCAAATCATTTGTTAGAACCTTAGGCGATCCTAGGTCCAATTCTAAGTTTGAGCGACACCTACGACGGCCATAATTCTCATATAGGTGAAGAGATTTTCATTTCTTGATTCGTTTATCCTGAATTGGGTTTTATCGTTTCTGCACATACTTGCGCAATGTTAGCATGTGAAGCACCTATATCGAACAAAATATTATAGGTATTCTGAGAAATTTTTCTCATACCTATCAGGCCTTCCTGGTTTTTGTTCGTTTTGTTTTCGGTGAGAAGTATAGGCTCTGGTCTACGGTGTTCCCGTCTATTCAAGTAAACACCTATTTCATATATCATTGTCATTTCCCTTGGGACATTATGCTTCTTTGCTATGGCCTTCTGTTACCTCGTTCACCATATCCTTCTCGGGCATCAATACAGTTATGCTTTTATCATTAGTATTCTGTGGTTAGGTCTATATCAACCTACTTTTTGATATTGATATCTCGATAATTAAATCTTATCGTAGAGATCGTGATGTATCTGACACTATCATTCATTCCTAATCCAGTATGAATGATTCAGTTTCCTTTTTCACTTTATTGATCTTAGGAATACATGTCTCATATATCCTTACTTTAAACTCCTTTCCAGAGAAATCCTTATACTGGCATTTATCGCCATCATTTGTAATATCCTTTTACGATATATATCATTTCTTCTTAATCTTTATTGATTCATCATACAATTTTGCATGGAATAAAATCCATTGTCCACTGAGGACGTATTATACTTTTGCCTTGACGTCAAAAATCTTTACCATTTTCTTGACATTCAAGAATTACTTCATTCCCTGTCAGAGATACTTAATTCCCACTTTTGATCGTCACAAAAGTATAAGGGATAATCTTTCCAATTAGATTCACCTTAAGATCCTTCCATGTGAATCTTTTCATTTGTTCTCTTGGATGCATTTCCTTTGCAAAAGTCCGTAAAAGCTATCTTGCTTGTAAATTACTAAAATACACAAGTCAAGCGTTTTGTGTCGATATAACTTAGAGTACTAAGATTCATTTCAAATAATGAATCTATTTCTTAACCCGTTTCTTTACTTCAAGGGAATTACCTTATTTATCGAAGTCGTAAAGCTTCTGCAGCTTAAATCATATCGTGGCTATCTCATGATTGTATAGTTTGTAGTTTCTTTAGCTATTCTTGACTTTTGTCCCCTTTTCTTAAACATGGTATCTGAAAGTAATATTACTTTCATTATACTTCGGTTCTCACATTCAGGATTAGAACCGTCATCGTTGTAAAATAGCTTGGCAAGGTAGTACATTTGTACACCATAACTCAATTTCCAAGCATCTCATTACCATGTTTTGACTTTGGAGATATCTTTCCCATACTTGATTTACATGCTAGGGCTATCCTAGCTATTCACACATCTCAATGATTATGATTCTTCAATCTCATTATCATTGGTTTAACCAAGTCTCGATCACTTGGAATCGATTATGCTCAAGCATAATCTTATTGATTTAGGTATAAAGCGAGAGATCCGTTAACTGAGATGCTATCATTTCTTTACAATAGATATATATATATATCCTTTGAAAAGGATATCGTGCATCTCCCTTCTTTAAACATGTCCAACCGACTAATGAGGTTTTAAGGACAAACAACTATCTTGAAGATAAGTTGTAATCTCTCTCGTTATGATATAATAAGGGGAAATTATATCCCAAGGATATCATATACTTTCCTTTACTTCTACTCTTGCATTCAATGCTAAAGAGTATCTCATTCATAACTTTCTTTATCATAACAATCGCATGAAGATATAACTTCACTGTTATTAGTACTTGGTAAGCCCTTCAAGGGTCATTGCATCAATGTGCATCATAGGGGACAATCCATCTCGTCTCATCGAGATCTTATTTTCATCATAACTTCTTGATATCTATCACTTTACTGATCTGAAACTTCTAGGTGACTAAAATAAGTCAACCTACATCATACCTGATGTTTATCACTTTAAAACTTCGCACTTAAGTGACAAGGTAAGTCAACCTTCATCATACTTATTGGTTCCAAAACTTGAAGAAAATTTTTCCTGATAGTTTACAAGAGGTACGGTCTCACAAATCAACATAACATCTTTTAATGATTGAATCAATATGCTCCTTGGACTGAATTATTGGGATCTAGGGTCCGAAGACCAGAATGACGACTGCTGAGATTTCTTTGGTCATATGGGCTGGCCAGACCCGTCACAAATATTTTCTCAGTCACATAAGGACTTGGTTTCAAAAGGACACGTTATATATCATTGGGTTATAAATTTTCTTTAGAAAAAGTGAGAAACTCATGTGATTTCTCAATTTGAACTAGGTCATAGATTAAACTCAATGACAGAAATTGGGTAATGAGTAGAATTTGAAACCTTATAACTCATAATAGGTCATCATCAAAGGTTCTCATGTATGTCATAGCTCTACTTTTCATACTGGGAATCTTACTTCCTAGTAACTTTCTAAGATTCTTATCATACTGTAAAGTTCTCATTCTATATAAACAATAGAACTAACTTCAACTGATTCTAGAAACTTCTGGAGAAGAAATCAGGGATTTGGTCCTTCATAATAAATAAAGCACATTGCGTTAGGAGTACCTAGGCGAAAACCATGCGTAATTCGGAGTTCAAACGAAGGGGAACGGGTCAAAACAAAAACACTGCGCAGTGCAGAAAAGCCTGCGCCGAATTCTTTCTTGTTTTGAAAACTCACATTGTTTTCGTTTAAACTTTGCGTTCGTTCCCGTATTCATCCTTTTGCTTTCGATCTCAAGTCTAACTATACTCACATCATTGAACTAACTCTTCGATTTATCTCATCAAAATTTTTCTACCACATCGTGGTCTCTTCCTTTGTAAAAATTTACAACACTTGAATCAATTTATTCTTCGATCACATTTCTATTTCGTTTCTAACGAAAAGTCATAGTCAACTTGGAGTTCCATCATGCGTGAACGTCCAAATAAAAAGACTATACTCATGTCACTTATCGCATAGTGACATTCATCATCTTGACATCTTTTCCATTTCTGAGCTTAAATTTTCTTCTCGTTATTCATTTCGAGATTCCCATCTTGATCTCGTTTTTGTTCTCGGGAGGGAATAAAATTCTCACAATTTAACCTTCTATGTTCCTTTGCAAATGGGATCATGCGTCTTAAACAGTCTACGTTCTTTTGGGATAACATACCCATTATCATAAACAACCTTAAGATTTGAAATAAAATTTCAAATATTCATAGCATAGCTCATTGTACGCATGTACTTCTTTGAATTTCAAAAATTCAGCATAACATATTTGACATATAAATGTCCATCTTTGAGAAATTTCAAACATTAATAACAATAAATCTTTATTGAATTTCATGAATTCAATCATTTCATTTTTTTGACATATCTTTGTCAATACTTTCTCGTATGACATTATCATACGTTGGTAGCGAACCAACAACTTTCCTCATCATCTCAACATCCTCCTCATAGACATCATCAAACAATCCTTCTCATAAACATCATCAAACATAAAACTTCAATTGCAAGCTTTGCAATAACTTTCACTTCCAACAATTTCTCATAACTTTCATTTCACTTGAAAAATTATTACAACACTTTGAGAAAGAATAATTTACTTAGCACAAATCAAATCCTGTAAGTTCTCCTTAAATATGGAGTCTCATTCCTGCATATTATTGGAATCCTTTGAGCTTTCCTTAAATATGCAGTCTCATACCTGCATATTGTGGGAATCTCTTTTTATTACAAAACTTTTGCGAAGAAAAATCATTTCCATCCTTTTCACTTTCAAAACTTTTGAAAATGAATCATTTACCTCATTCCAGTTGAGCTTGATGTGATGGAGTGTTGAGCATTGTCGGCTGATCTCTAGAAGTCTAGTGACTCGGTCTAGACTTAACTTAAAGGAGATTTTGGATTCAAAGAGCGAACCGCTCTAATACCACTTTGTAACAGTGTAATATCCCGTAATTTTAATACGTAATTACGATAATATAAATCGTAATTAGGGTTTTAAGCTCGATAATTAAAATCTTAATTAGTCAACACTTGACTTTGACCAAGCATAATTGGATAATCTCTGTGTGATATTCACTGATGCTTAGTGAATTAAGGAATATAAGTTCTGATATTCCTTCGAACGTAATGTTCTAACGTCGGATAAATTCGACAGTTATGTCTTCAAGATATTATTAGCGGTTAAGCAATTTCGAAATTCCTATTATTATGGAAATAAATAAGGTTGTTACAACTTTATTTTGAACGTTTTAGAGATAATTCGCCTATGAGAATTTTGAGACGCTTCAAACGCTTGCTTTTAGAGATAGTCGATAACTCACCAAACGATCATGGAACTATAAAATTCAAATTCCTATGATTAATTTATGATATAAGAGCATTATTTATCATCAAAATAATGCTAGAGGAATTAAGGAATAATTGTTGGATAATTGCTTCCTATTTTCGAAATTAGGGTTCGAAAATGTTGATTTGTGACATAGAATGATTTTAATAATTTGTCCTATGATTTAATTCATCATCTAGGACATATATCATGTCACATAGCTACTAATTGGAGAAAAATAAAATGTGTAGCATATATACTCATGAAAGTGCCGAAAATTGCATGCCCATAAACTAGTGGATTTAATTCTTATCCAATTGGTAATATATAGCAATAATTAGGTTAAGGAGATATTATTAAGGATAAGATAAGGTGTATTATCAAAATTATACAAGTGGGAGGCCACTTGTGATGAGAGAGCGAAAATGTGGACTCTCAGTGTGAAATGAATAAAATGTCATCCTTTAATTAATGCTATGTTATTATTATGATGATAAGATATTATTATATGATAAGATAGAGTTTGTAGCCAAATTAAACAAGTAACTATGATCCTTGTCTTGTAGTAGTTGAAAAGTTTGAAAAAAAAGAGTGTGAACAAATGTGAACTTAATTAAAAGTCATAGTTGAGATTTTTGACTTTTCAAATATAATCTTATCTTATAATATTAATAAAGTATATAATATAGAAAAATAAAGAAATTATCCCTAAGATTCTAGGAGTAGCCGACACATACATGTACATTGTATAAAGTGATAAAATTTCCTTAAATTGGTGATATACATTAATTATATAATATAATGACATATTAAAGAATATTATCCTCAAAACAATTTAAAATTTATCACATACTTTGGCAAGGAGCCGTGAACATAAGGATTAATGGAATAATTTTTTTTTTTCATCTATTACCTACAATTGCCGTGAGCAATATTAAGAAGGAAGAAAAGGAGTTTTGTTTTTAGCAATTACCTAGTGGATGAATTAACATGATAAGGATTAGAACTTTAATCCTAGCTAAAGCAAGATGGAAGAAAATGTTGACCAAAGTATACAAGTGTGTTAGTTGTAAATTCATGAGATTTTATGTGTGAATGTTTGAAAAGTGGCGTGAATTGTGGGAGACAAATGGGGAGAGAATACCTTCCAATTAATAATTGATAATGACATAGTATCAAAGTATAAGAGATAAGATTAGAACTTTGTCTTATACTAAAGCAAGTGGGGCGAAAATTAGGCAAGTGGTGTACAAATGTATTAGTTGTAATTTCATGTAATAATTATGGACAAGTGGGCAAAGTCTATAAATAATAGCACAAGGTTACATTTATTCCATTTTGCTCTCTTTGGGGTCGAAAATATTGAGAGAAAATAGGAGAGTGATCATCAAATTCTTTCCCAAATCTTAGATAGAAAAACGTTGCCGATCAAAATCGACACCGATTAAAAGGTTAGAAATCTTCCGATCTTCGTATACATGCTAGAATTTTCAAGTTTCGTCCGTTAAATTTTAAGTTATGTGCTTAGTTCATTTATGATATTTTCGAAAATTATAAACCATGTGCTAAGATATTTAGAAATCATGTTTATATGATATTATTAAGCATGTACTATAATTATATTACAAAGATAAGCATAATATTAAAAGTTACATTTGGACCGAAAACTTAGGAGTGTGATATGTTGATGATTATGATTTTTAATTGTTGTTTTAAGCATGAAATCATAATCTAGAGTATTAATTATGCTTATATGAATTTATATAGAATTTTTGGAAAACTTTAGTACCTAAGTTCATAAATTTCGAAAATTATAACATATGATATTATATTGAGATATGATCCATATTTAAGTGCTATCATGTCATATTGATGATGTAGATTCATAATATATGGTTGTGGAAATTTATTGAAAATTATAAAAATTATTTGGACCTAAGTCGAAGTTTCGAAATATGACTTAGGTAAATTAAATTCAATAGTTCATAATAAATAACAATTATGTTATAGTAAGCATAATTAAGGATGATTAAGTGATATGTGAATTTATCGAATTTTGAAAAATGTTTAGTTGGTTATTCAGAATGACCAAAATCATACTTTATGAGTATTAATGTTATAAATTTATTTTATCAAGTATAATTACATAATATGATCTAAAATAATGTTTTAGACATAGTATGATTTTATGGGAATTTTAGAACAAGAATTGCACATAAAATAACAAAATTTCATAATAATTGAAAAAGTCAAAATGTTGACTTTTGTTGACCAAAGTCAAAATTGTTGACTTTTGTCGACTCGGTCAAAATAGTTGACCAAAAACGTTGACCAAGGTCAAAGGCACGATTTCGATAACACGTGATTTATGTGACGTGAGACGCTTAGTAACAATGTAACTTACGTTACGTAAGTACATTAAAGCGTATTATGTACTAAAAGGTAGAATATTCCTTATTAATCAAGAAAATTTATAATCGACAACAATCGATTAGGAAGCGTTAAAATAAGTCCCGTTAGCCTTATTTGATCGTGAGAACGTTATAGGCGATGTTCGCCTCTATCAAAACGTGACCCACGTACTAAATTAATTCCTCACGTAAAGGTTGGGCGCGTCGTGATCGCCGACGTTAGAAAGGACTTATTTGAAAAGCTTCGTGCGAGGTGGGCTTTACTCGAAACCCTTTTATTTATGATGCTTTCTTGAAAAGTATTTATTTACAAAGCTTTCACTTGAGAAATGATTATGAAATGTTATTCGCCATACGCCCAAAGTGTTTATGTTTTACAGATGGATCCTATCATGTTGTTGGGCAAGCCAACTATGAAAGTATATGAGCCGTTGGTTCGCCAACCGACTTGATCGTTAGGTAGCACCCCGACTGATGAGAAAATCGATATCGGATCCTAGTCAGATGCAGAATTCCTGGCTAGGGTTAACGTGTACACCAGTGTGTGACTATGAGCCGTTAGTAACATCATCGGCCGGTCATGGATCCTAGTCAGATGCAGAATCCCTGACTATGTGATTGTGATCCGTTAGCAACATCTTCGGCCGATCACGGCATCGGTAGAAGCGAGGCCTACTTCACGACGTGAGATCGCCATGAATGCTATGTGAATGATATGGATCATACAAAGAGAAAATGCTCGGCCGAGCGATGTTTTGAGAAATGAGAAAACGTTTTAGTGAGCACAAGGCATTTTCAATTAAAACCCTTGTGTCTTACTTATGGGGTAGTGTAATTTAAAGAAAATGTTTTGACAATGAGTCCACTGGGTGCATTATTTGTACTCAGCCCTACATGTTTGTTTTTAAATGTGCAGGTTGAGCTGATGGATGAGATGGAGCAGTGTTGAGCAGTCAAGTCTTTTGTCGTTGATAGTTAAACCTTGGATACGCATCGTCATATGTGTATTCCACATGTTTCCGCTGTAAAGTACCTTAAGTTATATTTTGAGTTTGTACCTTATTCCCTTCAAAGTAGTTGAACCCTTTTGATAAAGGTTTAAATAATTTAGTTTCATATGTAAGTCATGTTTGTCGTGTGAAATGATATGAAGTCTTGAGAGTTTGTCTATCATATGCCCCTCAATTCTATAATTAGTTACTGATCCTATTGTTAATCCTCATTATTAGTAATGATCCTCGCTAATCCGCACTTTGGGTTGGCGGTTGTTACAAATGTACCCTCTAATCCTAAGGACGGATTAACGAGGACTGATACTTGGAATAGTAATTATGGAATATGAAAGGTAACTAATCAAAGACTTACGGAAATAAATTCAAATAAACTAAGAAGCTTTAACCTTTGTAAACAAGATATATATAAGTTTCATATGAAGAGAGACCTAAAGATCCTTAACATAAGAATTCAAATGATCGGAATGTGATCAACTGTCAACATCAAAAGCTAACTTAGAGTTCTATTGCAGCGGAAAAGCATGTGAATACACATATGACGATGTGTAGTCAAGGTTTCTAAAATATCATTATAAAAAGGGGTCCCTGACTGCTCAACACGTCTCCATCCATCATCTGCTCAACCTGCACATTTAAAAACAAACATGCAGGTTGAGTACAAGAATGCACTTAATGGACTCATGCCAAAACATTTTATTAATTTAAATCACACTACCCATCCCAGTAACACACGAGGTTTTAATTGAAATGCTCGTGTTTACTAAACATTTTCTGTCATTTTCCATAAACGTCGCTTGGCCAAGCATTTTAATTGTATGTATGATCCATATCCCATATCACATATCACAACATTTCCATCAACTCATCTCATAAATTCATCCCGCGCCGGAGAGGAGGCCTCCTCACACGAACGTCGTGACCGGCCAAGCACCCTTTCAGCACACAGTCACAAAATAGTGCACAAAATCCTTGCCATCCCGGCACAGGATACGAATTTTCAATCATCCTTGTGGGTACTTACAAGGATACGAATTCAAACATTTCATAAGTGGGAGCTACCCAACAATATGCATCATTCGATCATGGATATGATACATACATAAAACATAAACATTTTGGGCAGGTAATTAAATAATCATTTCACATCATTTCTTGCGAATAAAGCATCGTAAATAAATCATTTGATAAATAATTTATCTTTTTGAGTATAATAAAGCCCACCTAGACCGTAGATCGTCTTAACTCGATTTCCTTCTACGTCAAATCGTCACATCGCGTCCAACCTTTACGTAAAAATTATTTCAGTACGTTGGTCACGTATTTTGAGATTTCCAAAGTTTAAGTAAACTTTGATAACTTATAAAGTAATAACTCGAATTCCAACCTAATTTTATTACGTCGTTTCAACGAGTATCTTAACTAAACATTTCTCGTACTTTGGTAGAGACGTAATATGATCTATGATCTCGTATTAACCATTTAGGTTAAACGTTCAACGTATTCTAACGTTTTTCGATAAACTGATTTCAATTATGAAATCTTTTCTCACCAATGAGATATTCTTATAAAATTAATACGTTTTACACGTATTAGCGTATTTACTCAACGTATTTCATATGTTCACTCTTAAGTCAACGTTTTGACTTTCCTTAACGTATTTTATAACCAATTTCTATATAAATCGATTTTCAATCGATTTCTTTTCATAAAACCCTAATTCTCGATTTTTCACGCTAATCAATAAACTTGATTAACATTTTTCTTTAATATGGATTAACTTGTACAATATATATTATTTTTCATATCCAACGTTATTTAATATAACGTTTCGCCGTAAACATAGTATACTATGTTTATAAAATCCCATAATTTCTCAATGGGTCTGAAATATTTTCTAAGCATATAATGTATTATTTTTCTTGATATAATATCACGCCCCCACTCCGGGTATCCCGGACTAGAGGGTGACTAATACTAGGAATAGTATTATAGACAAATCGACTAAGATAAGGGTCCACATTGGTTATAAACTAGCATGCGTAACGAGGCATAAGATAATATCTCGATAGTTCAAAGGTTTGAGCCATCGCACCCAAAGATTAAACGGTGATCGATGGACCTCAATAGTTCAAACAAGAAACATAATGTAAAAGAGTTCGAGTTTAGCAATGAAAGTGTGTGAATACATATATGATGATATGTATTCAAGCGAAACCAAATCCTAAATAAGCGATCGAGGACACCGGACTCCTCAACACACCTCCATCATCATCATCGATCTCAACCCGAACATTTAAAACAAACATGCGGGGCTAAGTACAAGAAATTGCACTTAGTGGACTCATGCCGAAAACATTTGATAATATTTGAATTACGCCGCCAATATCGAGTAAGTCGCAGGGTTTTAGTTAAAATGCCTCAGGCTTACCAAATCATTTTCGTAAACATAGCTCGGCCGAGCATTTTCTTGGTGTGTATGGTCCGTATCCCATAGTAACAATTCATAACAAGATTAAAATTAAACATCGAGAGGAGGCCTCCCATCTATGACGCCGTGACCGGCCGTAATCCCGTCTGACCAGACAAATCGCTCTCTCTACAAGCATATGTTAACACAACAGATAGTTCCAACCTTCACGCCAATCCTAGCGGGCATTTATCATCCGACAGATAGACCCGACATTTAAAAGGTCAAGGCGCGACCCAAATGACATAACATGTCATAACAAAGTTCCAACTATCGCCACAGCCCTACCCGGCAAAGATAGGATCCATACACAAAACAAAAATATTTTTGGCAGGTAATGCAGTAAACAGTTGTCAACAGTTGTAGATAAGTATTGTAAATAAACTCATTTTGGAATAACAGTAAAATCACGTTTTAGTGGGGTAAGAAAAGGCCCACATTTTGAAGATAAGAAGCCCACCTGGACTATGGTTCGTTGTAAATCGAGTCCTAGGTTTGTTCGTACGTCAGAATCCAGTTGCCGCGTTTGCGTCCACACCTTTACGAAAAAGCGAGGCTTTAGTAAGTTGCTCAAGTCTTTCGAGACTTTCAAAAGCTAAGATAATTTCGATATTTTATATCGACGTAAACTGAATTCCTCAAATGAATTCGATATGCTTACAAATACGTTATTTAATTGAATTGTTCTCGTTCCTCGAGATACGTTCAACTATTTCGGTCTAACGCCTCCGGCTTAAATGTTTTAACGTATGAGCACGTTTCTCGATATAAGGATTTCATTTGTGAAATCTTTTCTTAGTAATGAGGTATTATACCTAATTAGTATATCTTACGTGTATTGGCGTATTTATCGAACGTATAATCGTACGTTTGACTTTAAAAGTCAACGAAGTCAACTCTGGTCAACAAAGTCAACAATTTTGACTTTTCAATAGTAATTTCTTACCATTTTATTTATAAATCGAAAATTCGATCGATTAAAAACGTATAGTCCCATTTCTTGATTTATCACGTAAATCAAAGGACTTATAAATGACTTTGCATTTAAATAATCCTCTTAATAATTAAAACGCGTACTTTCGATTTTAAAACGTTAATAACCCAACGTTTGTCTTAAACATAGAAGAAGATGTTTATAAAATTTTTATAAATTCAAAATATGTCCAGAATATAATTAGACATATATTTTATTAATAAACTGAATTAAAAAGGATTTTAAAATCCTTTTTAATTATCAAAAATCTCGATAATTAGCTTAAAAATACCAAATGACTTTTGAAAATTTTTCTAAATTAATATAGTTATTATACACTATGGTCCAGAATATGAATTTATAAAATCCATATGATATTGTTTGTCATTTATTAGTATATTTACATATATATATTTCGGTAATTCCATATAATATGGAATAATTATCCAAAAATTCCCAAAATTAATATACACATAGTATAATATCCCAACATCAATATATATCATTATTATAACCTATAGTCCATCATAAACATTCATTCCACAATAAATCAATAATGCTCACGGTAATTTCGATTTAATTACCCAATAATTATCAAACAATTTCTAAAAATTCTAATTAAATTCTAACATGATTAAACATTATACTATAACATTGTAACATCATAATATCAACCAAACTAATTTAAATCGTCACCATATGAGCTTGTAAGCTCTCGGCTTTTTCGATTTTAATTAGCATTTGGTTTTCAAAAATTCTAACAATTATATACTATACTTATATACTATAGTATAACAATATAACATCATTTAATCATCAAAAACCAATTAAATCATCACCTTATGCACATAGTGCTCTCGGTTTTTTGATTTAAATTAAGTATTTGATTTCCAAAAATTCTAATAATTATACACTATGTTTATACATTATAATACAACATTATAACATTAAAACATTCATCAAAACCAAATTAAATCATCACCTTGTTGAGCAATAGCTCTTCGGTTTTTTTGATTCAATTTAGTATTTGATTTCCAAAAATTCCAACAAAATCATACAATACATAAACAATATACTAAAGTATTAATATATCATTGGATGATCAAAATAAAATCATACACCAACATTCCATGTATATATGCTCACGGTATTTTTCAAAAATTTAAACATATGGTTTCCAAAAATTCTAAATAAATCATATAACATATAAACAATACATTAAAGCATTAATATGTCATCACAAGCTTAAAATAAAATTTGTACACCATGGTACAATTTAAAATAACTCACGGTATTTTAATAAAAATACCTAGGGTTTTCTAAAATTTTCAAATCAAAACCATGGATTATAAACATGATAATAAACAATAATCCATCACTAAAATATTCATGAAGTAATCGGTCACCCTATGTACATTTTAAATATTTTTCGAAAATTATTTCAACAAGCCAGGGTTCGAAAATCATGTTCATCTAATAGATCCATTCATATATTTCACATATAACACCATATGATTATCCAAGCATATATATTCACATATATTTCGAAATAAATCATCAAGAACAACATTCATCCATAGCTCATTCATAGAACATTTAAACATACACAAATATATATATATATATAGTATTCGACACACACACACATATATATAAACATGCTCGATTTTTCTTGAACAAAGGGAGATGTAATCGGTACTTAAGGTCTCTATTTACCTTGGAATGATATAGATTCACAAGGACAATGAAGTTATCAAGCTTGGTGAAGAGATGGAGAAGAAATGGAGAAGGAGAACTTTCAAAATAATGGGGAGTTTGGCTCGTTTTTGGTCAAGAAGGGAGGATGGAGAATAATGAGAGAGTGTAGAGTGTTTGAATTGTGTATCGAGTGTAATGGTTTGAAGAGGAAGAGTCTCCCTATAATATCTCTCTCTCTCGATTTTTGTAATGTTCCCATAATCCTTAAGGCGGATTAAAGAGGACTAATACTAGGAGCAATGATTGGGTTCATGAAAGCTAATTCAAGACATATAACACGTAAAATAAGAACGATTGACCATTATATACATTAATAACATATGTACGGAAAGGCTGAGCCAGCAGATCCAAAAGAATACCAACGATCGAAGGACTTCAATCATAATATTCGAGACATAAACATAATATTCAAAAGTAGACATTGTTCAAAACACGGTGAGGGCATGTGAATACACGTGATGACGTGTACCCAAGGTTTCTAGCTTAACATTCAAAAACGTTCGAGACTTCTCAACACCTCCATCATCACCATCAGCACTCAACTGCACATTTAAAACAAACATGCGGTGAGTACAAGAATGCACTCGGTGGACTCATGCGAAACATTTTATCGTATTTAAATTACATCGCCACTTCGTGGTAAGGCATAAGGGTTTTACTTGAAATGCCTTATGCTTACTAAATCATTTTCATCAGTTCATAAACATCATTGCTTGGCCAAGCATTTTACTTGCATGTATGATCCATGTCCTTAATCTCATTATAACATTAACATTTACGCCGTTAGAAGAGGGCCTCCTCTACGTCGCCGTGACCGACCGTGCATTGTCCTTCTGAACCCCCATATCACTATTTTCTTGTGTACACGTTAACCCTAGCTAGGTATAAGCCTTCCGGCATAGGATCCGAATTCGATTTCATTTATAAGTTGGGAATGACCCAACAACATTCATTCAATTCATGGATAGGATTCATACATAAAACGTAAACATTTTTGGCAGGTAATTTCATAAACATTTTATCATCATCTTTGATATAAACATCGTAAATAAAATCATTTGTTCAACATTTTATCATTTAAGAGTATAGTAAAGCCCACCGACTCCTTGATCGTCAAATTTTGATTCTCCTGCGTCAGTCGTCGCGTCGCCTTCTACACCTTTACGTAAAAAGCGATCGTTGGTCGCGTTTTCGAGATTTTCAAAATTTAGAATAAACTTTGATAACTTATTCTAATATAATTTGAATTCCTTAACGAATTCAATACGCAGTTCAATCGCGTATTTTGAACTAAACATTTCTCGTATTTCGAGATATGTTCAACTATTTTATTTTAACCTTTTAGGTTAAACGTTTAACGTATTTACACGTTTTTCGATGCAAGGATTTCAATTATGAAATCTTTTCTCACTAATGAGATCTCCTTATATAAATAATACGTTTTACACGTATTAGTGTATTTTTCGAACGTATTTCATACGTTGATTTCAAAAGTCAACATTTTGACTTTTCTTTATTAAATTCATTAATAATTCATATTTTAATATCTAAATTCAATATAAATCGATTTTCAATCGATTTCTTTTCATAAAGTCCTAAATCTCGATTTTTCACGCAAATCGATAAACTTCATTAATATTTTTCTTAAATATTAATTAACTTATTCTTTAAACAATATTTTTCATTTCTAACGTTATTTAATATAACGTTTTGTCATAAACATAGTATTCTATGTTTATAAAATTTCATAAATTCTTAACATGTCTAAATTAATTCCTAGACATATAATGTATTATTTTTCTTGATATTAAGGATTTAAAATCCTTAATATATGTATATAAGCTTTCGATTTTAAGCTTATATTTTCATTTTTCTTCCAAAAATTCTTCTAAATTCATATAGTGTACTATTTTATCATAGTGTCACTAATATGTATTAATATTAACTATAGAAAAATTGAGCATCACTTATTCTATACCTATAGGTCTCGACTATTTTCAAAAATTAGCGAACAATTTTCTAAAATTCTAATAAAATTATACAAGGTTCCAACATTAATTTATAGCATAATTATAACATATAGTCCATCATATGAAATTTCTATACCAAGATATGTATGTCCAAGGGTTTCGGTTCTTCCAAACACCTAAACTAACATTTTTATAAAATTCTAATTAAATTACAAAATGCTTATACAACATAGTGTAGCAACATTACATCATTACACTCACTAAAAATAATTAAAATCATGCCTAATTCCATCATGAAAACTCACGGTCACTTTGAAATAAATGGGCAAATAATATCTAAAATTTCTAGTAAATTCATGTAATACATAATCAATGCCTAGATCACTAATATGCCATTACATTTCTTAAATAAAATTGTACAAAATTTCTATTTTCTTCCTATTTTCGGCAATAATGAAACATATAGCATAGGATTTTTAAATTTCCCAAAATCACCATGAACTCCTACTACATCATATATCGATAATTCATACTCAAATCATTCATGAAATTTTCGATCCACATGATACAAATTCATAGCATGTTAAAATCAATTCTAAACATACTATATGCTTATAGATCATCCTTATACATATTATTCATGAACAACATCATTGCTCAAAGATAATTTCATAATTAACACCATGCTTCAAAAATTAAATCGAACCATCGAAAATTTAAAAACTTAATGTATAATCGAAGCTCGTTCGATATCTAACCTCTTTAACGGTTTGGATTAATTGTGCAAGGATTAGAGCTCAAGCTTTTGTGAAGAATAGAAGAAGAATACTCTCAAGTTTTTCTCTCTTTTGCTCTCGGTAATGTTGCAATTTTTTGTGAAGAGATGAAAGTGTTTTTAAGTTATACACTACTTAAGTAATTGAATTAAAAATTCCTCACTTCTCTCACTCTCTCTCTCGGTCCTTCACTCACAAAAGCAAGACACAAATTTAGAGCCCTTTTTCAATAAAGCTTGGTGAGTCACCAAGTGAATACATCACTATACTTACTATGTATAAAGTTTTCTTGGATAAATCAATTTAATTCCTTGTCTTGGCTGAAGAATTGCGTCGCCAATCACACACACAAGCATTATACATGAATCAAAATGGTGACTCATTATTCCTATGTCATGGTATTAATTATTTCTTACACCATTCCTTTCTTGAACCAAACAAAGAAATATCTCAATCCTTTGAATTGGAGAACTAAGAGCCGTCGGTCACTCTTGTGTTCCAAGAGAAGAAATTTTATTCTAGTGTTAATACCATGTATTTAATTATTATACACATTCCCAAATGTAAATACATCATCAAAGTGTTGGATGAAGTCGAAGAAATCGGCTACTCACACTACTTGATCCCACTTGTTTGATCTATACATTTTACTTGGTAAGAGTGTAAATATATCACACTTGTATTACTTGATCACATATTATTGCAAAGTGTAACCAAAATTCACGTAAATCATGCCACACTAAATAGCTCACGGCACTTTTCCTTTCTTAAGTGCTAACTTTTGATTTTTCATGCTAATTATAGATATATATCATAATATATGTTTTAGATGATAAATTATATCATAGGAAAAATTATTGGTATCATATCATGCAGTAAACCCTAATTTTGAATTAGGTTTTCAAAATTAGTGCATTGTCCAATAATTAATCCTTAATATTCTAGCATTGTTTTAATGCTAAATAATACTCTAATTACATATAATAATCATAGGAATTTGAATACTATAATTCCTTGATCATTAATCTCATTTTTCTATTCATCTCTAAACGTTAACGTTTGAAACGTCTCAAAACGTTAACTATCGACTCATCCCAAAATGGTCGTAATAAAGTCGTAGTTACTTTATTTAATTATTCCATTAATAATGGAATAATTAAATTCTAAGTCATTGCTAGAAAATTTCTCAAAATTTTAACTATCGATACTCGATCGACGTTAAAATTATCTTGCCGAAACATTTTATAAGGTTTTATTCCTTAATTCACAATTCTTTGTGAATATAAATTAGAATTCATTACCTCATAATTAATCGAAACCATTATTCGATAAATTATTAATTCAATTATTTAGGTAACCACAATTTACAATTTAAATATAAATAATTAGCCTTTAATTCTTCTGGATATTACATTCTACCCCTTAAAAGAAATTTCGTCCCAAATTTGCATACCTTAGAAAAATCCGGTATCGTTCTTTCATAGCTTCCTCAAGCTCCCACGTGGCCTCTTCGTCCATGATGTCTCCACAACACTTTGACTAGCGGAATGGACTTGTTTCGTAATTCTTGAACTTTACGGTCTAGAATCGCCGTAGGTTCTTCTTCATAGCTCATATCCGGATTGAGGATCACGTCGTCTTGATGGATCACGTGTTTTGGATCGTGCACGTATTTTCTTAATTGTGACACGTGAAACACGTTGTGTACATTCCCGCACTTGGCGGAAGAGCGACCTATAAAGCTCTTGGGCCTATCCTTTCTAGATTTCATAAGGTCCTATAAACGGGTCTTAGTTTTCCTTTTACTCCAAACCTTATAATCCCTTTGATGGAGACTTTGAGAAAGACTTTATCTCCGCTCTCAAAATATAGCTCGGATCTCGGCGTATCGTCGACTTACTCTCTTCATCTTGAGCTTCTTTTATTCTTTGCTTAATTTGTCGATGATTTCAATCATTTCACTTATTGCTTGAGCCCTACGATTCTTCTTTCACCCACTTCATCCCAATAAAGCGGTGATCTACATTTCTTTCCATCTGAGGCTTCGTGTGGGGCCATATCAATCGTCGCTTGGTAACTATTATTGTAGGCAAATTCAATAAGGGGTAAAACATCTTCCCACTTTGCACCTCGATCCAACACTCTTGTTCTTAGCATATCTTCTAGTGTCTCGATATCGCCCTTTCGATTGACCATCGATGCATGGGTGAAATCTTGTCTTTGAAATTCAACTGTGCTAATTCTTTTGCAAGCTAACCCGAATCTCGAAGTGAACTTGGAGTCTCTATCGACGTGATAGATTTTGGCACTCCATGAAGTCGTATAATTTCTTTTACATACAACTAGTTAACTTATCGGATCCATGCGTGATCTCGAATTGGCGTAAAATCGCACATTTTGTGAGCCTATCAACAACTACCGGATGGCGGTGTTTCCTTTTTCGACTTTGGTAGACCCGTAACGAAATCCATCGCTATCTCATCCCACTTCCATTCGGGTATTCCCAAGGTTGCAACTTTCCGTAGGCGTTGGTGCAATGCTTTCACTGTTGGCAAACAAGACAACGCCTACAAAAGAGGCTACGTCTCGTTTCATACCTTCCCACCGAACCTTTTTCTTAAGTCTTGATACATTTCGTCTTTCATGGGTCAGATAAGGTGTGTCATGAGCTTCACTCATGATTTCATTTCGAAGATCGTTGTTGTCTGGAACACATAATCTTCCTTCATATAATAAAGCATTATCTGGTGCTTCTTGAAAATTCTTTAGTCCTTCAGTCCTTACTTTGGCTCTTGCTTTTTCTAACTTTTCCTCCATCCTTTGTCCTTCTATGATTCTTTTTCTTAAGTCAGACGTCAAGGTGAGTGTAGCAATACAGCTCATGATCGTCTCTGGACTTTCAACCATTTCTATCTTCATTCTCTCAAACTCTTCAACGAGTTTCTTTTCCTTTGTAAGGAGACATCCCAATTTAGTTTGATTTTTACGACTTAGGCATCGCCTACTACATTCGCTTTACCCGGTGATAGTTAATACCACGGTCGTAATCCTTCACCGATTCGAGCCATCTTCTCTCGCCTCATGTTTAGATCTCTCTGCTCGAAAAAGTACTTCAAACTCTTATGGTCTGTAAAGATCTCACATCTCACTCCATAGAGATGGTGTCTCCAAATTTTCAGCGCATGAACCATCTGCGGCTAGTTCCGGTCATGTGTTGGGTAGTTCGATTCATGTGGTCTCGAGTTGTCGGGATGCATAAGCTATCACTTTTCCTTCTGCGTCGATCAAAGACACAACCCATCCGTTCTTAGAAGATCGGTATAAACTACATATTCTTTATCTGCTCGAACTGCTAGCAGTGCACTTGTCGCTTTTTCCTTAAGCTTCGAAAATTACCTCATTCTTGATCCATTTGAACTTGATTTCCTTCGAGTAGGTGGGTTATTGGCCTTGCAATTTTGGAGAATCCTCGATAAATCTCCTATAATAACCGGCTGGTCCTGTGAAACTTCGATCTCGCTCGGGTCCTTGGCGATTTCCATTCTGTCTGCTTCTACCTTGGTCGGATCTACTTTAATTCCTTCAACAGACACAATGTGTCCAGGAACATTACTTGCTTCACCAAAACTCGCATTTGCTAAACTTAGCAAAAGTCGCTTCATTTCTCAAGATTGCAACACCGTTCTTAGATGATTCTTATGGTCTTCTTCATTCTTTGAATAGATGAGAATATCATCTATAAAGACCAAAACGAATTTATCTAAGTATGGATGAAACACTGCTTCATAAGGTCCATAAATCGGTGGTGCATTTGTCAATCCGAACGGCACAACTATGAATTCATAATGGCCATACCTCGTTCGGAATGCAGTCTTAGATATGTCTTTCGGCCGTACCTTGAGTTGGTGATAACCTGACTTGAGGTCAATCTTTGAGAATACACTCGCTCCTCGTAATTGATCAAACAGGTCATCTATCCTTGGCAAAGGATATTTATTCTTCAACACATCTTATTCGGGCCGATAATCTATACACATTCTCAAGGAACCGTCTTTCTTTTTGACAAATAGAACAGGCGCTCCCCAAGGCGAAACGCTAGGTCTGATAAAACCTAGGTCCAAAAGCTCTTGGATTTGGATCTTCAATTCTTCTAGTTCTTTCGGAGCCATTCTATAAGGGGCTTTCGACACTGGAGCCGATCCGGGTTCCAAGTCGATGGTGAATTCCAATTGTCTATCAGGAGGTAATCCTGGTAGCTTTTCAGGAAAAACATCTGGGAATTCGCAAACAATTTCTACATCTTCAGCCTTCATTTCCGTTTTATCTTCCCGTTCATGTAAACAAGATCGCATGGCATCCTTTCCCGGTTATCATCCTCCTCGCCTTCGGTCTTGATATAATCGGACTTTCTTCCCATCTTGATTCCGTGGAATGCGTAGCTTCTTGTCCCGGAAAATGAAATGAAATTTTTCTCTCTTTGCAAAGAATTGTGGAATGGTTTGTAGCTAACCAATCCATTCCTAAAATTATATCTCGTCACTCATGGGTATTATGTTCAAATTGTTCGCGAAACCTCAAGTGATCTAAATTCAACTCTGTGTTCGAGCAAAAATGCGTAATGATCATAATCCCACCTATAGGTGAAGAGATTCTCATGTCCTGATTTGCCTTCTCAGATCTAAGTTCAAACATATCAACACATGTTCTTGATATAAAGGAATGTGAGGCACCCGTATCGAACAACAATATAACCGCGTGTTGAGAAGAATTCCCATACCGCCGTGTTTCCACAGTTACTCGCTCGCCTCGATGTAGAGCATACGCTCTAGCTTTGAGCCGGCCGAGGTGACGGGCGCTTGTCCTTGTTGATTCTTGTTGTTGTTGTTGTTCTTTGTTCGGCGTTCTTTTCTTGACGCGTCGTGGTTGCCGCCTCACATCTTGGGGTTGCCGCCACCGCTTTGTTGCATTATGTCACTGAGGAGGTGGGGCGAATTGAATAGCCCCGAGTGGTGGGCATTGCGGGCTGATTCGGCCTTACCATCGCTTCGGGCGTGTCCTGGGCAATTGTTAGCGTAATGCCCTTTCACACCGCACTTAAAACAGTTCCCGCTGCCCGCCATGCACATTCCCTTGTGCATTTTCTGGCACTTTGGACAAGGTAGAGCCCTAACCTGCTCTTGTGGACCTCTCGCCGGAGGGGAAAAGACTGGCCTCTTCCATCCCTGTCCTGGAGGCGCCACATTCCCTTGCCATTGCCGTTTGTTCACATTATCAGCATTTCCCCGGTTATTGCCACCAAAGTTTGGTTCCCACTTTCTTTTACCCTATCTCGCATATTCGAGTGCGTGCGATGTCGATTTATCATCTGGCATCGCTGCCTCTATATCTAAGGCTCGTCCAAGAGCCTCGGTATAGGTCAAGTCTCCATGGCTAGCGAGAGACATCCTGATCTCTGGCCTTAGACCCGACCTAAACTTCTCTGACATCTTCAGGTCTGTGTTCACCTGATCAGGTGCATACCTCGACATGTCGCAAAAGATGCGATCATAGTCGGTTACTGACATCTTCTCTTGCTTTAAAACGAAGAATTCGTTCTCTTTCCTTTTTCTATAATTTTTCGGGATGTATTTTTCATACATCTCCCTCTTGAAGTCTTCCCAAGTAAACTCGCCCATTTGCTCTGGTGTGAAAATCTTTTCTTGGCTTCCCACCGAAGTCGGCGAGTCCAGAAGTCGAAAGGTAATGCACGACAGTCGCTCCTGCGCGGTGCATCGTAGAAAGTCAAAAATTGTTCCATTGCCCTTATCCATTGCTCGCCTCATCGAGTTTCCTTTCCCATTAAAGGCGGAGGTTACGCCTTAGAAAGAGTTCCTCTATCCTACGATCGGTGGAGGTGGGGGTGGTTGAGTATAATTTACGGTTCTTGAACCGATTCTACCTCTTCCCTTCCTCTTCCCCTTCTTCCTCTACCTCTAATCCTCGCTCGGATCTCTTCTAGGAGGCATTACATTATATAAGACATTCAATTAAAACTCATTATTTTCACAATTTAAACATACATAAAATCATCATACAATCTTATTGTAAAAGCGATTTTAATAAAACATCTCATCTTTGTCATACACCTTTTGCATAAAAGCCCATTCGTGGTCATATATATACATCGAAAATTTTTCCATAAGAAAGGCCGCTGCATATGGCGCCTCGGAAGGAAGTTACATACATACAAGCTTACATGTCATTACAAAACACTAAGTTTTCACTTCCACTATAAACATAAGCAACCACACTATATACATACTACACCATACACGTCTCCGCTCTTCGTCTGAACTCTCTCACTCTTCCTCATCCTCATCAGGATCTTCTTCCTCATCAGAGTCGTCCTCTCGTGCACGAACCTCGGATGGTCTGCTCCATCCTCTCCGATCGCATGGATGTCGCGCGCGGGCCATAATCCTCGCGCCCGGATCAGAACTAACACGTGCGGGATTGTAGGCATCCCGAGTGTCCGACACTCTCATCCTCATTGACGGCGATAGGGCTCTGGGGAGGTGGTGGAGCTGCCATCGGCGGTAGGGGCGGGAGTGGTGGGCGTGAGGATGTCCAAAAGACAACGGTGGAAAAGCAGGCGCCCGAAAGCAATCGGTCGCGCCGCCTATCCACTGGGCAAGTCCGCCTCATCAAATGAATACGGGCACCACAGATTAACACGCCGGAACCTCGTGTGTACACCACTCCGCGTGTCATCACGCCATGTATACTCCTCGGAGGAGGTAAGGTCCTCTTGGGGCGGCTCCGTAGATGCAGAAGACATAACTAAGATGGCTGATGAATCGCGGTAGGTCCGCGATCAAGTCGTAGTCTCCGCCCACTCGGTAAATGTAATCACCGGACACTTCTCGACCATAATCTTCCCAGTCGTACGGAAGTCGGGTCAAGAGGCGCTTGACGCCATCGAAATCCGTCACACCATATACTCGTGCATCCCTCCAATGTCTGAGGTATTGCATCAAGAACTCTCCCAAGTCGTCGCCGTAATACATCCAATACTCCCGATAAGCACGAACTACTTCCTCGGGCGTAGCGTGTGGTCCTAGCCTCCTCCTAGCAAGATACGCATCTCCTCCATCTGCCACGCACAAAACTAGCGTAAGTCAAACTAAACATTATCCGATAAGCGGATAAGATACACTTAAACGCATCATTAGCGGTAGGATAAACCGACAATCTATAAGGCGGATAACAATTCAAACACATCGATAAATAGATAAATGTTATAAGGAAATGTTTTCATGTACATTACACGTCGTAACTCTCTTATTTTCCTAGGAAACTTATTATCTAGCAGCGTTCTAAAGTCTATGTTATACTATGAGGTCTTTGTACTAAGTAAAACTCGAACTAAAATCCTATAGACTCGTGAATTCTGGAGATAGAAACAGGGTTCAGTCCTTCATAACAAATGAATTTCAGTGTGTTACAAGTACGCAGGCGAAAACCGTGCGTAATTCGGAGTTCGAGACGAAGAGAACGAGCTAAAACAAAATCACTGCGCAATGCAGAAAAATTTCGCGCGCTTGCACTAAGATTGTTGGCGATGCCGACACCGAGGTCGTGCATGCCGTTGCCGATACCGGTAGTACAAGCTACCACGGTCGATATATCAAGTCGATGTTATGGACTTCAAAGTCAAAGTCGACGATCGCACATGCCGAAGTGGAAGTCGAAGTCGCACATGCCGAGGTCGAAGTCAAGTTCGCACATGCCGAGGTCGAAGTCGAGTTCGCACATGCCGAGATTGAGGATGAGTCGCACACGCCGAAGTCGTAATGATGGCATCGACGTCGTTCGTTTCAAACGTTGAGGTCCTAATCGTCTTTCGCATTCGTCTTTTGCCTTCGAAGCTCGAGGCTATCGTTACTTTCGTTGTTCACGTCCTCCTTTTTGTTCTTGTACGTGAAAGAAGTTCGTACTTCTATGTTCTTTTGCAATATGTGATCATGCTTCTTATGTAGTCTATGTTCTTCTTGTGATGACATATCATTCGTCATAATCAATCTTGAAAATTGAAACTAAAGTTTCAAAGAATGAGAACACAGTTCATTCATACATGCATATTTCTTTGAATTCCAAAGAATCTATCATTTCAACATTGGCCACTTACGTTCGTTTCAAGCGTATTTACTCATTATACGAAATCTTGAAATTTGAACAAATTGGATTTTGAAAACTTGAAAGTCTTATCCAATTTCATAATATAACTTATTAAAGCATGTATTAATTGAATTACAAAATTCAACATTTCATTTCAAGAATTTGAGAAGGAAATCATTTACCTCGTCCGGTTGAAATTGGATGTGATGGAGTGTTGAGTATAGTCGACAAATTTCTAGAAGTCTAGTGACTCAATCTAGACTTAACTTGAAAGAAGGTTTTGGATCAAAGAGCGAACTGCTCTGATACCACTCTGTAACAGCCCCATAATCCTTAAGACGGATTAAAGAGGACTAATACTAGGAGCGATGATTAGGGTTCATGAAAGCTAATTGAAGACATATAACACGTAAAATAAGGCGATTGACCATTATATACATTAATAACATAATGTACAGGAAAGGCTAGGCCAACAGATCCAAAAGAATACCAACGATCTGAAGGACTTCAACTGTTAATATTCAGACATAAACATAATATTCAAAAGTAGACATTGTTCAAAACACAGCGGAAGGCATGTGAATACACGTATGACGACGTGTACCCAAGGTTTCTAGCTTAACATTCAAAAAAACGTTCAGACTTCTCAACACCCTCCATCATCACCATCAACAGCTCAACCTGCACATTTAAAAACAAACATGCGGTGAGTACAAGAATGCACTCGGTGGACTCATGCGAAACATTTTATCGTATTTAAATTACATCGCCACTTCATGGTAAGGCATAGGGTTTTACTTGAAATGCCTTATGCTTACTAAATCATTTTCATCGATTCATAAACATCATTGCTTGGCCAAGCATTTTACTTGCATGTATGATCCATGTCCTTAATCTCATTATAACATTAACATTTACGCCGTGAGAAGGCCTCCTCTGCGTCGCCGTGACCGACCGTGCATTGTCCTTACGACCCCACGATCACTATTTTCTTGTGTACACGTTAACCCTAGCCAGGTATAAGCCTTCCGGCATAGGATCCGAATTCGATTTCATTTATAAGTTGGGAATGACCCAACAACATTCATTCAATTCATGGATAGGATTCATACATAAAACGTAAACATTTTTGGCAGGTAATTTCATAAACATTTTATCATCATCTTTGATATAAACATCGTAAATAAAATCATTTGTTCAAAGATTTTATCATTTAAGAGTATAGTAAAGCCCACCGGACTCCTTGATCGTCAAATTTTGATTCTCCTTCAAGTCAAGTCGTCGCGTCGAAACTACACCTTTACGTAAAAACGATCGTTGGTCGCGTTTTGAGATTTTCAAAGTTTAGAATAAACTTTGATAACTTATTCTAATATAATTTGAATTCCTTAACGAATTCAATACGCAGCTCAATCGCGTATTTTGAACTAAACATTTCGTATTTGAGATATGTTCAACTATTTTATTTTAACCTTTTGGTTAAGCGTTTAACGATTTACACGTTTTTCGATGCAAGGATTTCAATTATGAAATCTTTTCTCACTAATGAGATCTCCTTATATAAATAATCGTTTTACGTATTAGTGTATTTTCGAGCGTATTTCATCGTTGATTTCAAAAGTCAACATTTTGACTTTTCTTTATTAAATTCATTAATAATTCATATTTTAATATCTAAATTCAATATAAATCGATTTTCAATCGATTTCTTTTCATAAAGTCCTAAATCTCGATTTTTCACGCAAATCGATAAACTTCATTAATATTTTTCTTAAATATTAATTAACTTATTCTTTAAACAATATTTTTCATTTCTAACGTTATTTAATATAACGTTTTGTCATAAACATAGTATTCTATGTTTATAAAATTTCATAAATTCTTAACATGTCTAAATTAATTCCTAGACATATAATGTATTATTTTTCTTGATATTAAGGATTTAAAATCCTTAATATATGTATATAAGCTTCGATTTTAAGCTTATATTTTCATTTTCTTCAAAAATTCTTCTAAATTCATATAGTGTACTATTTTATCATAGTGTCACTAATATGTATTAATATTAACTATAGAAAATTGAGCATCACTTATTCTATACCTATAGGTCTCGACTATTTTCAAAAATTAGCGAACAATTTTCTAAAATTCTAATAAAATTATCTGAGGTTCGACATTAATTTATAGCATAATTATAACATATAGTCCATCATATGAAATTTCTATACCAAGATATGTATGTCCAGGGTTTTCGGTTCTTCCAAACACCTAAACTAACATTTTATAAAATTCTAATTAAATTACAAAATGCTTATACAACATAGTGTAGCAACATTACATCATTACACTCACTAAAAATAATTAAAATCATGCCTAATTCCATCATGAAAACTCACGGTCACTTTGAAATAAATGGGCAAATAATATCTAAAATTTCTAGTAAATTCATGTAATACATAATCAATGCCTAGATCACTAATATGCCATTACATTTCTTAAATAAAAATTGTACAAAAATTTCTATTTTCTTCCTATTTTCGGCAATAATGAAACATATAGCATAGGATTTTTTTAAATTTCCCAAAAATCACCATGAACTCCTACTACATCATATATCAATAATTCATACTCAAATCATTCATGAAATTTTCGATCCACATGATACAAATTCATAGCATGTTAAAATCAATTCTAAACATACTATATGCTTATAGATCATCCTTATACATATTATTCATGAACAACATCATTGCTCAGCATAATTTCATAATTAACACCATGCTTCAAAAATTAAATCGAACCATCGAAAATTTAAAAACTTAATGTATAATCGAAGCTCGTTCGATATCTAACCTCTTTAACGGTTTGGATTAATTGTGCAAGGATTAGAGCTCAAGCTTTTGTGAAGAATAGAAGAAGAATACTCTCAAGTTTTTCTCTCTTTTGCTCTCGGTAATGTTGCAATTTTTTTGTGAAGAGATGAAAGTGTTTTTAAGTTATACACTACTTAAGTAATTGAATTAAAAATTCCTCACTTCTCTCACTCTCTCTCTCGGTCCTTCACTCACAAAAGCAAGACACAAATTTAGAGCCCTTTTTCAATAAAGCTTGGTGAGTCACCAAGTGAATACATCACTATACTTACTATGTATAAAGTTTTCTTGGATAAATCAATTTAATTCCTTGTCTTGGCTGAAGAATTGCGTCGCCAATCACACACACAAGCATTATACATGAATCAAAATGGTGACTCATTATTCCTATGTCATGGTATTAATTTTTCTTACACCATTCCTTTCTTGAACCAAACAAAGAAATATCTCAATCCTTTGAATTGGAGAACTAAGAGCCGTCGGTCACTCTTGTGTTCCAAGAGAAGAAATTTTATTCTAGTGTTAATACCATGTATTTAATTATTATACACATTCCCAAATGTAAAATACATCATCAAAGTGTTGGATGAAGTCAAAGAAATCGGCTACTCTCACACTACTTGATCCCACTTGTTTGATCTATACATTTTACTTGGTAAGAGTGTAAATATATCACACTTGTATTACTTGATCACATATTATTGCAAAGTGTAACCAAAATTCACGTAAATCATGCCACACTAAATAGCTCACGGCACTTTTCCTTTCTTAAGTGCTAACTTTTGATTTTTCATGCTAATTATAGATATATATCATAATATATGTTTTAGATGATAAATTATATCATAGGAAAAATTATTGGTATCATATCATGCAAGTAAACCCTAATTTTCGAATTAGGTTTTCGAAAATTAGTGCATTGTCCAATAATTAATCCTTAATATTCTAGCATTGTTTTAATGCTAAATAATACTCTAATTACATATAATAATCATAGGAATTTGAATACTATAATTCCTTGATCATTAATCTCATTTTCTATTCATCTCTAGCGTTAACGTTTGAAGCGTCTCAACGTTAACTATCGACTCATCCCAAAATGGTCGTAATAAAGTCGTAGTTACTTTATTTAATTATTCCATTAATAATGGAATAATTAAATTCTAAGCTTCGCTGCTTAGAAAATTTCTCAAAATTTTAACTATCGATACTCGATCGACGTTAAAATTATCTTTGAAAACATTTTATAAGGTTTTATTCCTTAATTCACAATTCTTTGTGAATATAAATTAGGAATTCATTACCTCATAATTAATCGAAACCATTATTCGATAAATTATTAATTCAATTATTTCGGCGTAACCCTAATTTACGAATTTAAATATCGTAATTAGGCCTTTAATTCTTCGGGATATTACAATTTTTCTCCCTTCAAGTGGATGAAATCTGCAGCCAAATGATGGAAATATAGTGATCATTAGGCTAGGCTAGAAAGGGGCTTCATGGGTTGGGCAATAAAAAGGTGGATCATCATGCTTGTGTAAAGAGGGTGGCCGGCGCATTTAGGGATGTTTAGGGCTGATTTAAATTGTTTTAATCCTTAATACATGATATATATATCATACATGATCATAGATATATAATACAAGTCATAAAAATAATTAAATCAAGCATATAGTACTTATTCGAAAATACCGATTATAATTAGGAAAAATAGGAATAAAATTATAAATCACACCTATTATTGATACTCATGTAATTTTCGATCATATATATCATAATATATGATTTAGATATTAAATAATAGCATAGGATAAAATTATAGCATTAATATATGCATATGAAACCCTAATTTTAAAAATTTGGGTTTCGAAATCTATCTCTATGTATTATCGAGTTTTAATGATTCAAAAATGATTTTAATGCTTAATAACACTCATATATATTATAACATATAGTTTAGATACCATATGATAATTTAATGGTGTCATTTAATGTGAAAAACCATAGTTTATAAACTTAGGGTTTTCGAAAAATTCAATTCCAAAATATCGAATTTTAATAGCTAAAATTCGATTTTAATAATTAACAATACTGTAATTATATAAAATAATTATAGAAAATTAATTATTATAATTTCCTGAGCATTAAACTCATTTTACAAAACGTCTCTAGACGTTGACGTTCAAAACGTTTCAAAACGTTCAAAATCGACTCATCTCAAAATGGTCGTAGTAAGTTCATACTTACTTTATAAAATATGTCCCTTTTAATAAAGAAATTAAGATGGAAATAAATTCCAAGCTCTACAGCTCAGAGATTTCCATAAAATGCTGACGTTCGATATGCATTTGACGTTAAAATAATAATGTCGTATTATTTCATAAATTTCATTCTTTAATTCACAATCCTTAGTGAATTATAAAAAGGAATTAGTTATAACGATATTGCATCGAAATCACAATATTCGATGTCGTAAAAATTTATATACTGTGAAACCCTAATTACGGGTTTAGAATACCGTAATCGTATGTTAGTTTCTTTGGAATATTACATTCCACCCCCATTTAAAAAATTTCGTCCAAATTTGTATACCTTTAGAAAACAAATCGGGTATCGTTCTTTTATCACTTCTTCAAGCTCCCACGTGGCTTCTTCTCGTCCGTGGTGTCTCCACAAAGACTTTGACTAACGGAATCGACTTGCTCGTAGTCATTGGACTTTATAGTCGAGGATTGCCATTGGTTCCTCTTCGTAGCTCATGTCGGGCTTGAGAATCACGTCGTCTTGGTGGATCACGTGCTTAGGATCTTGAACGTATTTTCGTAATGCGACACGTGAAAACATTACGCACATTCCCAGGTTTGGCGGAAGGGTCAACCTATAAGCTCTGGACCTATCCTCTCTAGGATCTCATATGGTCCTATAAAGCGGGTCTCAACTTCCTTTTAGTCCGAATCGACGATCCCTTTGATGGAGAGACCTTAAGAAACACTTTGTCTCCATCTTCAAATCGTAGTTCGGATCTACGCGATCGTCGGTAAGATTTTTGCCTATCTTGAGCCTCTTTGATTCTTAGCTTAATTTGTCGGACGATCTTGATCATCTCGCTCAACTTGCATCGTGCCCTATAACTTTTCTCTCACCGACTTCATCCCAATAAAGCGGTGATCTACACTTTTGCCATCTGAGGCTTCGTGTGGGGCCATGCCGATCGTCGCTTGGTAGCTATTGTTGTAGGCAAACTCAATCGAGGTAAAATGTCTTCCCATTTTCACCTCGATCCAATATTATCGTTCTAAACATATCCTCTAACGTTTGGATCGTTCTTTCCGATTGCCCATCGCTTTGTGGATGAAATGCCGTCGAAATCGAGTTTAGTACCCAATTCTCTCGCAAACTAATCCGAAACTGGATGTGAATTTGGAGTCTCGATCGAGGTAATAGATTTTGCACTCCATGCAATCGTATAATTTCCTTAACGTCTGGTGAGCCAACTTATCGGATCCATAAGTGCTTTGAATAGGTGAAAGTGAGCACTCTTGGTAAGTCTATCCACAATTACCCATATGGCTGTGTTTCTCTTTCGATTTGGGTAAGCTTGTAATGAAATCCATCGTTATATCGTCCCATTTCCACTCAGGGATTTCCAATGGTTGCAACTTTCCGTAAGGTCGTTGATGGTTACCTTCACCTGTTGGCAAACAAGACAACCGTTCTCTGAAAAGAAGCTATGTCTCGCTTCACGCCTTCCCACCAAAACTTTTCCTTCGTGTCTTGGTACATTTTAGTACCGCTGGGTGGGCGGTGTAGGGTGTATCGTGAGCCTCACTCAGATTTCATTACGAAGCTCTGCGTCGTCGACGATATCCTACCTTCAAACAATAAGGCGTTGTCTCAGCACCTCTTGGAAATTCTTAAATCCTCCGGACCTTATCCTTTGTCGATCTTTTCTAACTTTTCCTCCATCCTTTGTCTCTCAACAATTCTTTTCTTAGATCGGATGTCGGTGTGAGTGTAGCGATCTGACTCACAATTGTCTCGGGTGGTTCAACCAGCTTCAATCCTCATTCTACCAAACTCTTCAACGAGTTTTTCCTCTTGTACAAAGAGACATCCTAACTTGGTATGGCTCTTACGACTCAAGGCGTCAGCTACTACATTCGCTTTACCCGGGTGATAGTTAATACCACAGTCGTAATCTTTCACTAATTCAAGCCATCTTCTACATCTCATATTAAAATCTCGTTGTTCGAAGAAATACTTCAAACTTTTATGGTCCGTGAAGATCTCACATCTCACACCATAGAGATGGTGTCTCCAAATTTTCAGCGCATGAACTACAGCTGCTAATTCCAAATCGTGGGTGGGGTAGTTCAGTTCGGGGTCTGAGTTGTCGGGATGCATAAGCTATCACTTTTCCTTCTTGCATCAAAACACAACCCGTCCGGTCTTAGATGCGTCTCAGATAGACTACATACCCTTTGTCCGCTTCGACCGCTAGAACTGTGCACTTGTCAATCTTTCCTCGAGTATTTGGAAACTCGTCTCGCATTCAACAAATCAATTGAACTTGATTCCTTCCAAGTAGTCGGGTTATTGGCCTTGCAATTTTGGAGAATCCTTCATGAATCTCCTATAGTAACCAGCTAATCCTAGGAAACTTCTAATCTCGTGCTGAGTCTTTGGTGATTTCCATTCTTGCACGGCCTCTACTTTGGCTGGATCTACTTTTATACCTTTAGCAGACACGATGTGTCCAAGGAACATAACTTCCTTCAGCCAAAACTCACATTTGCTAAACTTAGCAAAGAGTCTTTCATCTCTCAAGGTTTGCAAAACCGTTCGTAGATGTTCCCTATGATCCTCTTCATTCTTTGAATAAATAAGGATATCATCTATGAATACCAAAACAAATTTATCCAGAAATGGATGAAATACTACTCATGAGGTCCATGAATACGGTTGGTGCATTGGTTAATCCGAATGGCATAACTATGAACTCATAGTGGCCATATCTCGGTTCGAATGCGCCTTAGGTACATCCTCAGACCGTATTTTCAGCTGATGGTATCCTGACTTAAGATCAATTTTCGAGAATACACCCGCTCCTCGCAATTGATCAAACAGGTCATCAATTCTGGGTAAAGGGTATTTGTTCTTTAGTGTCATCTTATTTAGTTCTCTATAATCGATGCACATCCTCAAAGAACCATCCTTCTTCTTGACAAACAAAACAGGCGCTCCCCAAGGTGAAACACTCGGCCTAATGAATCCTAGATCCAAAAGCTCTTGGATTTGGATTTTCAGTTCCTCCAACTCTTTTGGGGCCATCCTATAGGGCGCCTTCGACACTGGGGCTGATCCGGGCTCCAAGTCGATGGTAAACTCTAGTTGTCTATCAGGAGGCAGTCCTGGTAGATTCTCGGGAAATACGTCCGAAAATTCTTGGACAACTTCAATGTCTTCTACCCGCGCTTCGGGTTTATCCTCTTTGTTCAAATAAACAAGGAATGCATGGCATCCTTTCTGGTTCATCATCCTCCTAGCTTGTAGTGCCGATACGATCGGAATCCTTCTCCCCATGCTGATCCCGTGGAAATGCGTAGCTTCTTGTCCAGGAAAGTGAAACGAAATTTTCCTTTCCTTGCATAGAATCGTGGATTGATTCTTAGCTAACCAGTCCATTCCTAGGATTATGTCTACATCATCCATGGGTATTATGTTTAGATCGTTAGCCAGAACCTTAAGTGATCCTAATGTCAACTCTAGGTTCGAGCAAAAGTGTGTAACAGTCATAATCCCTCCTATGGGCGATGAGATTCCATATCCTGGCTTGACCTTTCGCACCTAAGGCCCAAGATTTCACGCATGATTTTGCAATAAAAGAATCGCGAAGCACCCGTGTCGAACAATACTATAACGGTAGGTCGAGTAGAACTCTCATACACCGCCAAGTTTCCACTGGTTTTGTTAGCTCGCCTCCCATGTAGGCGTAGGCTCTACTTTGAACCGGTGAGGCCGACGGGCGCCGGTCCTTGTTGATTCGGGCGCCGCTGGCTTTCGCCGCCGGCTTGGCGTTAGGCGCGTGGTTGCCGCCTCTGTTGTTGTTGAGGTGGTGGCGCCATCGATTCTGCGGTTGTTGTTGCGGCCGCCGCCATTGTGGTTGTTGCACCACCGCCGGGGGTTGTTGCCACCGGAGTTCTTGGGGTTGGGGTTGGGCTGCTGTGGCTACCGGGTTGGTCAGATAGCCCTTAATGGTGAGCATTGCGAGTTGGTTCGGCCTTATATCCGAACGTGACACCGGGCAATTGTTGGCGTAATGCCCGTTGCCCGCACTTGTAACACCACCACGCTTTTCCGTGCACACACCCTTGTGTGCTCTATGGCATCTAGGGCATTGAGGTGCCCTCAACTGTTCCTGTGATCCCCTTGCCGGTGGAGCATAAGCTGCTCTCTTCCAGCTTTGTCCTTGCGGCGCCGCGTTTCCTTGCCACGGGCGCTTGTGACTTGCGTCCCCATAGCTCCCGCGGTTGTTATTCCCGCGGTTGGGTTCCCATTTCCCTTTTCCTCTATCCAACGCATTGTGTGTCTGAGACGACACCGACTTATTCTCGGACATGGCCGCCTCAATATCTAAAGCTCGTGCGAGAGCTTCAGTGTAGGATAGGTCTCCATGGCTGGCAAGAGACATGCGTATCTCCATTCTTAGCCCTGACCTGAACTTTTCCGACATTTTCAAGTCGGTGTCCACCAGTTCTGGTGCATATCTCGACATCTCACAGAAAGCGCGATCATAGTCGGTCACAGTCATCCTTTCTTGTTTTAGCGGAAAAATTCACGCCCTTCTTCCTCTTATAGCTCTTGGGATGTACTTCTCATCAGACTCCCTCTTGAAGTCCTCCCATGAGAACTCCTCCAGTTGCTCAGCGGAGAAGGTCTTCTTTCTGGCCTCCCACCAGAAGTCAGCTGGTCCTATCAGCTGGAAGGTAACACACGACAGCCTTTCCTGTGCCGTGCATCTTAGGAAGGTAAAAATCCGTTCAATGGCTCTAACCCATTGCTCGGCTTCTTCCGGGTTACCTTTCCCGTTAAAGACATGAGGGTTCTGCCTTAGAAATAGTTCTTCGATCCTGCGATCGGGTTGAGGTGGAGGTGGTGGTTGGGGAATATCCTCTTGCTCTTGCTCGGGATTCTACCCTTCCTCTCGGCCTTCCCGACCTCGACCTCTGGGTTCCCGCCCGGTTTCTTCTCGGAGGCATCTTTGCTATAGAAAACAAGTAATCATTAGGCACTTATTCTTTTCACAACCCAACATACACCAACACTATTATGGCCTTATCGTAAAACGATTCTAAATGAATATATCACTCTAATGAGACATAATTTGCCGCAAAAGCCCTATCGTGGTCATGTATATTTATATCCAAAATTTACGCCATAGGCGGGATGTTCAATATCAACGGTTATACAGAAACAAAATCCCACCTACACGGCCTTCCAAAGTTAAGGTTTCTAAATCCATCACAAAATTTAAACATAGGAAAAGGAAAACAATGAAGCTTAAACACAAAAAAAATCTCCTTAAGCTTCATCGGGGTCTACATCATGCGTCCTCCCACCGTCCGCCCTCCTCGGATCTTCTTCCTCCTCCGAGTCGTCCTCGCCGTCGAAATGTCCATGCGGGATAGTCCTCGATGGTCCCGCCCATCGCCTTCCACCATCGGTATGTCTCTCATGGGGTTAAAGTCGTCATCGCCGCATGTTCATAGTCGTGACGGATCGGATCGTAAGTATAGCGGATCGGGCTATACCCATCCGATCGTCTATCACTCTCATGCGTCTTTGTCCGACGGAAATGCTCGATCGGTGGTACGGTGCGGCCATGGGTGGTGGAGGTGGTACCGTGGACGACGGGTGTCTAACGGAAAGGGAGGAATACAGGCTCTCCCGCGGCTCTGGGCGTCGCCTCTCTAAGCGGGCAGCCTTCCCTCAAAAAGGAATGGAGGCACGATCGGGTCAATCTACCTCGGAACCTCTGTATAGCCACTCGCGACTCATCCCGCCAGTATACTCTCGGGAGGGAGGTAGGGTCCTCTCGGTCTGCCCATAATCTCGTACACGTAAGTCGGGTGACTCACGAATTTGGGCAAATCTCCCACCAAGTCATAGCTGCCCATTGCCCGGTAGATGTAATCCCCTGACACTTCCCGGGCATAGTCCTCCCAATCACAGGGGAGTATGGCTAGGAGACGTCTGATGCCATCATAACCAGTAGCACCGTGAGCTCGGGCGTCTCTCCAAAGGCGGAGATAGTATGCCAGGAACTCGCCCAAGTCCTCTCCAGCACACATCCAGCTGGAGCGATAAATGCTCATTACCTCCTCGGGGGTCGGGTGCGGTCCAATCCTTCTCCGAGCAATGTATCTCATCCCCTCCATCTATCATGATCAAAACTAACATAAGTCAACTATCGTCATCTCAAAAGCAGGCAAGGATAACTTAAACATAACGTGAAGCAACTAGGTAAGGGCCAAGCAAATCTATAAGGTGGGCAACATCATAATCTACAATACATACCACAACTTACCTTCTTAGTCTTACCCAAATGTATACATATAAGCCAATAACATCTTAATATATGCTACGAGATCCTTGTCTTATATCAAACACTCGAACTAGAGTTCAACGGACTCTATCGTATTCTGGAGACAGAATTAGGGATTCTGTTCTTCATAACAAATGAAGATCAGTGCGTTAGGAGTACGCAGGTGAAAACCATGCGTAAATCGGAGTCCTAACGAGAGAGATCTAGCTAAAACAAATTTACTGCGCAGTGCAGGAAATTTGCGCGATCGTGCCAAAATGTAAATCGAGACGTATGTCGACGTAATACGTCTACCATTTTCGGGTTTTTAAGTTGAGGCTGAACATTCTGAAGCCGTAAGTGACGTCCATGTCATGATTTGTGTCGATGCTCACTCATGTCGAAGTAGTGATGAAGTGTCGACATCGTTCTTCTTCAAGGTTGAGGTCGTCCTTGTTCATCCTTCTCGCTCGTCTTTCGTCGTTCGAGCTCGAGGCCATCTTCACTTTCATCCTTCCTATCGTTCTTTGTTCTCGTAAGGAAAAAGAAGTTCATACTTCTATGTTCTTTCACGATACATGAGCATGCTCCTTAGAGTCTAGGTTCGTCTTATGATAACATATCGTTCATCATAAACAAAATTTTGAAAGTTGGAATAAGGTCTCATTTGAAAATTTTGGAAATACGATTTCAGCATAACAATCATAATCAACTCATATACATATCAAAAATGGATTCATTCATCCCATGTTGATCATTCAACTAGTACCACCATGTACTTTCATCTCAATACTTGAGTACTTGCATTAGTTTAACTAAAGGTATTTTGGAAAAAATTTCTTGCTCAACTTTCATCTTCATCATAAATTTTTTTTTTCATAATGACCAAATCTTTCAAAAGCTCTTCCAACTTGCTCAACATGTAAAAATTTTCCATTTCATGAGTTTGAGAAAGGAATGCAGTTACCTTTTTCCCGGTTGAGCTCGATGTGATGGAGTGTTGAGGGGAGTCAGTAGGTTACTAGAAGTCCAGTGACTCGACCTAGACTTAGAATAAAAAGGATTTTGGGTTTACAAAGAGCAACATCGCTCTGATACCACTCTTTCACGCCCCCACTCCGGGATACCCGGAGTGGGGGCGTGACATATAAAGAAATTAAAACCTTTAATTTCTCAACTTAAGCTCTCGGCCCTCTTGCTAAATTTTCTCAAACTTCTTCCAAAAATTCTTCTAAATTCATATAATGCTCTATATTATCATAGCATCAATAAAATGTATTAACATTAGCTATAGGAAAATTGAACATCATTTTTCCTATTCTTAAAGCTCTCGAATTTTACACAAAAATTACCAAACAATTTTCTAAAATTCTAATTAAATCATACAACCCATAATTATCAACATGTATCATTACTATGTCATAATATCCAACATTATCAATTTGTACACTAACATACCAACTCTTAGTGATTTTCAAATTTTGCAAGTATGATCAAACTATTTTCAAAAATTATAATAAATTCTCATAACACCTAATTAAGGCCATACAACATGAATATGCTATAATATCACATAGATATGATTTGTATATCAACATACAAACCCTAACAATTTTTCGATAATTTTAGAACAAATAGCATATAATTTCTAAAAATTTCCAACTAATCACTATAAGCTTATCTATCATCATAGATCATTAATCCATTAACAATTTCTCCTTAATAAATTTCGATCACTACCATAAAATTTATAGCATGCTTAGGCTTTTAATTAAACAATACATATGCTCAATTTTAGCATACTAAACAATATTAACAAACAACTAAGCACTAGAACATTATTCCTCATATTATTTACATTAAGAACATAAGCATATATATTAAAATCTAACGGTTAGAAATTGAAAATTTTAACGTATATATAAAGCTCGTTAAAAACCTAACCTTTTAACCGTTGTCGATTTTTGACGCAAAGATTTTTGTATCAAGGTTTGGGGAAATATAAAATGAAGAACACTCCTATTTTTCTCTCATGAAGCTCACGGCAGTGAGTGGGTTTGGGAAAAAGAAGTGAAGATGGTTTTGCTTGTTATTCCAAAACTTATGTACTAAAACAAAGTGAATAAAAACTATCACAAATCCTATACTTTTCGGTTCTCTCTCACACAAATACAAGCAAGATTTTTACTGCTTTATGACTCACTCTTACACACTTTAAATGTCATTTACTCCACTACTTAAATGAAACACAATTCTTTTTGCTTTTGATTGCCCATCACCGTCGGTCATCCTCATTGCCCAAGGAGGAGCTCTAATTTATTTGTCTTATACTAGACATGTACAAATATCCTACACTTCTACACATGCAAACCAATTCACCTCCAAGGGTCCAACCATTTCTTCTTTCCTTTTTGGTCCAACTTATACGGCTAGGACAAAGCATTACACAATCCAACTTGATCCCTCAATTAATTTACTTGGTTATTGTGCAATTATATCCCACTTGGTCCTCAATTACAAAGCATGTCCAAAGATAGCAAAATAAAATTCATGATAACACAATTATACCATATGTCACGGCACTTTCATAGAATAAGTGCTAAACATTTATTTTTCATGCTATTAATAGCTATATAACTTAATATATGTCTTAGATGATAAATTATATCATAGGAAAAATTATTAAAAAGATTTCAAGTGTCAAACCCTAATTTTCGAAATTAGGGTTTTCGAAAATGCTAACTTTATTCAATAATCATTCCTTAATTCTCTAGCATTATTTTGATGATAAATAATGCTCTTATTACATAAAATAATCATAGGAATTTAAATATTATAATTCCTTGATCATTAGACTAAATTTTCTAATCGTCTCTAAACGTTGACGTTCAAAACGTTCATAATCGACTCATCTCAAAATGGTCATAATAAAGTCGTTATGACTTTATTAATTCATTTCATTAATAATGAAATTTAATTCTAAGCTTCGTCACTTAGAAAAATTCACGTAATATTAATCTTCGATATTCAATCGACGTTAAAATATTACTGCCGAAAGAATTTTATAAATATTTTCTTTAATTCACAATCATTAGTGAATATGATACAATAATTTATTATATCATAAATAATCGAAATCGAGCTTTGATAATTAATTATTTCAATTATCGAGATGAAACCCTAATTTACGATTTTAATTATCGTAATTGGGCTTTAAATATTCGGGATATTACAAAATATCTCCATCTTTGCCTATTCAGATGACTCATGGATCTGATAAGATAGCTCAGTCGTACATAAAGGAAATCGTATATTTACAGGGGTACCAAAACCTATCACTTGAGATAGAGACTCCAAGTTTACCCCTAGATTTTGAACTAGCTCACCAAAAAGGAGTTAGACAGGAGATTAAACCTTAGCATAAATTTTCACTCACAGATAGATAGACAGTCAGAAAGGACAACCCAAACACTTAAAGATATGATGAGGACATTAATGGTAAATCGAAGTGCAAGTGGGAACATGTTTTACCACTTATTAAGTTCACCTACGACTATAGCTGTCAAGCAACGATCGATAGCCCTATGAGGCATTATATAAAAAGAAGTATCGACCACCACTTTATTGTAATAAAGTAGGTGAGAGAAAGCATAAGGGCCTAATAATGTGAATGAAATGATTAAGATTGTCCATCAAATCGGGTAAAGAATAAAAGAAGCTCAGGATAGACAAAAGTCTTATGCTGATACGCGTAGATCTGAGCGGCATTCTAAATGCAGAAATAAAGTTTTCTTAAGAAATTTTTCCATCAAGAGAAATTATAAGATTTAAAGTATAAGGAAGGTTGAGATCACGTTTTATAGGACCTTACGAGATCCTAGAAATAATAGGCCTAGTAGCCTATAGATTGGTACTTCCACCAAATTTGGGAATGTACGTAATATTTCCCAAGTGTCACAGTTATGAAAGTATGAATATGATCCAAAACATGTGATCCACAATGTTGACGTTATTCTTAACTCAAATACGAGTTATGATGAAAAATCTACGACTATTTTGATCGTAAGATTCAACGATTAAGAAATAAGTTTACGTGGAAACTTGAGAACGTTATGATGCTAAGATACCCCATACTTTCTGAGGTATGCAAATTTCGGGGCGAAATTTCTTTTAAGGGGGGTAGAATGTAATACCCCGAAGTTTTAAAGCTTAATTGCGATAATAAAAATCGTTAATTAAGGTTTTATTTCGACAAATCCAAATAATAAATTATCGAAACTTGATTTCGATTATCTATGATACGAAGATTCTTATATCGTATTCACTAATAATTAGTGAATTAAGGAATATAGTTTATACTATTCCTTCGAAAGTATTATTCTAACGTCGATTAAATGTCGATAGTTAGTTCTACGTTATTTTCTGAGCGACGAAGCTTAGAATTAAATTTCCTTATTAATGAAAGGAATGAATAAAGTAATTACGACCTTATTATGAACATTTTGAGATGATTCGATTATTAACGTTTTGAGACGTTTCGAACGTCGACGTTTAGAGACGATTCGAAAACTTAGTCTAATAATCAAGGAATTATATTATTTAAATTCCGATGATTATTTTATGTAATAAGAGCATTATTTATCATTAAAATAATGCTAATTCTAAAGATTGAATAAGTGAGCCTATTTTCGAAAACCCTAATTTTTGAAAATTAGGGTTTATGGACATATAATTGTTCTAATTATTTTTCTATGATTTAATTCATCTTCTAGGACTTATAATATGTCACATAGCTATTTATTAGTTATATGTTACAAGAAAATAAAATGTGTAGCAATTTATATACATAAGTGCCGAAAACATATGCTATAAGTGTGAAATGAATTTAATTGCTATCCAATTGATGATGTATTGATATAATTATGAAAGTGAGATATTTTAATGTATTAAGATAAGATGTATTATCAAGTTGAACAAGTAGTGAGACTTTTGGTATGAGAGAGCCGAAATTGTTGAACAAAAGAAAGGAAAGAAGAAATTTTAAAACTCTATGACAGTGATGGCTTATGTGTAATTTAATGTGTATTATCATCAAAAAAATTAAAGATCATCCTTTTGCAACTTGTAAAGTGTCGAGAGGTGTTGAGACAAAGAAAAGAGATATTTTCAATTAAAGTTTGATAGTGAAAGGTATGAAAATATATATGTTGTCTTCTCTTGCATCAAATGACCGAAACTTGCTAAGATAAAGAAGAGGATTGTCTAAATATTTTGAAAGTGATAAGAAAACAATTTTGTCCCATATGATGCAAGTGACCGAAAATTATAGCAAGTAAGAAGGGAAATTCATTTAGCTTGATAAGGATAGTTTTGAAAGTGATAGGTTTGATAATGATATGTATTTAATTCTTACACATGATAACATGATATTGAATAAAGTGATAAAATAAAATTCTTGTCTTTAGCTACTAAGATGACCGAAAGTATTAGGAGGAGATATTGAAGTGTAAAATTTTGTCTTGCTATCTCTAGGGTGACCGAAACCTTGCAAGCAAAATAGAAGAAGACTTTAATCAAATTGTTGAAAATGATACTTGATAATGATGTGTATTAATTAAGTGATGAGATATGATATATTAAAGTATAAGATGATGAAAAATAAAGTTGTCCCAAGCATAGCAAGAGGACCGAAAGTTGAGGTGTAAAGTAAGAAATCAATTTTAAATTTTGCTAGATATTTGTGTGCAAATGGATAAGGGCCATGTATCATCCCTTAAACCAAAAGTCCTCTCATTTATACTCATATGACCGAGAGCTTGAGAAAGAAAAAGAAAAGAGAGTTCATCACCTTCTTTCTCAGATCTAGGGTAGAAAACGTTCATCGTCGAAAATCGACACCGATCAAAAGGTTAGGAATCGTTTAAGCTTTACGTACATGCTTAAATTTTCGAAATCCAACCATTAGATCTTATGTTATGTACATATGTTATTTATGATAAAAATTTCGAAACTTATGTTATAATGTTAGGATGTTTATTAAATATGTTTATATGATGATTATGAGCTTATATTATGAATTTAGTACAAAGTTGAGCATGTATGAAAATGTTGTGTAATGACCGAAAACTATGATGTTCATATGATGTTGAGAATGGTTTTTAATTGTTGATTTGAGTATGGATTAATGATCTATGGTAGAAAATAAGCTTATATGATTTTATGTAGAATTTTTGGAAAACTTTGGTATATTTATTCAAAATTACCGAAAATTGTAGATGATTATTATGTTGAGGAATGTTTGATATTTGAATGATATTATAGCATATATGTGATGTAGATTCATAATATAGTGTTGTATGAAATTATTGGAATTTAGAAAAATTAGTTGTTCCTAAGTCTATATTTCGAAAATTAGGGTTCTAAGGTATATTGATGTATGAGTTGTAATTGATGAAAATTATGTTATAGTGATGATATATGATGTTAATTATGTGTTGTGAAATTTAATTGGAATTTTTGAAAAACGTTTGATATATTTATTAAATGGATCGAAAACTATAGTGTAAAATTAAATGATGTATAATTTTTCTATGATCAATATTATTACATATTATTGATCCTATGTTGGTATAGTATGTTATGTGAAATTATAAGAATTTTTGGAAAAGTTTTGATATATATATTTATAAAGGACCGAAAACCTTAAATATAAGGTTTAAAAGTTTTAAAATTATTTTATCATGTATAATCACATATTATGTTTCAAAAATATGTTTTAGACATATTATGAAATTATGAGATTTTTAAAGTAAGGTATACTAAGTATATGATAAAACGTTATGTTATGTGACGTAAGATGTGAAAAATTGAGATGTATGATAATATGATTGAAAATCGATTTATGTGTATTGATGGACATATATGTGATAAATTTCGAATTAGGTGACTAATGAAAGTCAAAATCGTTGACTAAAGTCTAAACGTATGAAATACGTTAGTACGTGAACCCTGTTATGTTGTATGTCTACTAGAAATATGATATATGTTGAATAAATATACTAATATGTGTAAGACGTATTAGAATTATAAGAATACCTCTTTTATAAGAGACGATTTCATAATTGAAATCATTTTATCGAAAGACGTTAGTATGAGTTCGACGTTTGACCTAATTGATTGAAATAAGGTCATAAATCATATTTAGTCTCTATCGAAATACGAAAAGTTATAAGTTAAGATGTTTGATGACAAGACGTACTAAGTTAGTTAAAAAGATGCGAACTATTATTCTAGAAGGTTATCAAAGTTTATTAGACTTTGACGTTCTTGAAAAACGTGACCAACGTACTAAATTAACTTCTTACGTAAAGGTGGGACGCGACGTGATCGTTGACGTTAAGGAAAGTCTATATAGAAAGCTTACGTACCAGGTGGGCTTTACTTTACTCACTAAAGATAAAATGCTTATCAAATGTTTTATTTACGATGCTTTCTTTCAAGAAATGTTGATGAAATGTTTATTTAATTACCTGCCCAAATGTTTATGTTTTTATGTATGTATCCTATCCATGAAATGTTATGAATGTTGTTGGTTCGCTACCAACTTATGAATGAAAATCGAATTCGGATCCTATGCCGGAGGGTAAGTTTCCTGGCTAGGGTTAACGTGTACACATAAGGATGATTGGGGCCGTAAGGACAATGCGCGGCCGGTCACAGCGTCCGTGGAAGGAGGCCTCCTTCTACGGCGCATAATGATGTTATGACAATGAGATGTTATATGATAAAGGAAGGGATATGGATCATACATACAAGGAAAATGCTTGGCCAAGTGACGATGATTTGAGAAATGATGAAAATGTTTTAGTAAGCACAAGGCCTTTCAAATAAAACCCTTGTGTCTTACCATGATGGGGCAATGTAATTTAAAGATGATAAAATATTTTTGGCATGAGTCCACTGAGTGCATTCTTGTACTCAGCCCTGCATGTTTGTTTTTAAATGTGCAGGTTGAGGTGGTGATGCGATGGAGCAGTGTTGAGCAATAGGGATCTTTGTCGCTGAAAGTTAATACCTCGATTGTACATCGTCATATGTACATATCACATATTTTCCGCTGCAAGAACTTAAGTTATGTATTAAAGTCCAAAAGTATTCTGGATATATGTATTACAGTCTAATGTTCAATGGTCTTTTCCATTTATAAATTCATATTTAAAGTAATAGTCCATGTTAATCCGTACTTAGGATTAAGGGGATGTTACAAAGTGGTATCAGAGCAGTTCGCTCTTTGAATCCAAAACCTCCTTTCAAAAGTTAAGTCTAGATTGAGTCACTAGACTTCTAAAGGTCAGCTGACAATGCTCAACACTCCATCACATCAATTCATGGTATATGAAGCTGCACCCTGTGCACTGTATCTCCCCGAGTAGGAATACACCTGGCGTGATGAGATTCTCGAATGGTTTCACCCGGAGGTACCTCGTTTGGCATCTGATGGACCCGTATTCTTGCCTGGCTGTGGTAGGAACATGTTCAAGGCTGGACCTTTCCGTCCTCGACAGCTCACTTTTTTCGGTCCTACCGCTAGTAAGATTCGAGCCCCGTCATTAACAGCCCAGACCATCGCCACCGATCATTCTATGTCAGCATCCATCTCCACCTACCGACGCTCCCCTAGCTTAGCCGCCGTCACCCCGCATGGACCCCTGTACCATGATACTGTGGAGGTTGATGATCCATGTGGCGTAGCTGCAGGCATTGTGAGATGAGCTTGTGCCCGTCTTGCTGTTGCTTCGTTTCCAGCCACTACTTTCAAGGAGATCACGATTGAGATCTACCGAGACCTGGCTGCTATGGGAGAAGCTATGGTCATTAGAGTCCGAGAGCCCGTGGATCCCACATTCGATGCTGAGGCTATAGAGGAGGAGGAACCAGAGAAAGACCCAGAGGAGGATCCTGAGGAGGACCTGCCTGCTGACGATGAGATAGAAGGAGTAGACAGTACCCATACTCCCGGTTCTGACTCCGATACAATGAGCGATGTATGCACCCCAGGAATTATGGATCTAGTTATTAGGTCAAGATAGTCCTTGTCTATATACCTTGTATATCTTTTGATGCCTGCGGAAACGATGAGTCGTTCTGACATGAACCCTTATTCTGATAACCACGGTAGCATTTAGATTTTTATATGCACCGTGACTAGGTAAACTGAGAGACGCTGATGTTAATTTTTGGAGCATCATGCTCCGTACCTGGCCTTTTGTCGATCTTAAAAGTGATGATGAATGTCCTCGTAGAGACATTTAATTTTATATGATGATAGCTACCCAAGAGCTTTGGTTTTTGAGGTTGTGATACGTAGTGTTCGATGACGTGCTAGATTTATGCTTATATATACCTACCGTGCTAAGATATTATGATCCTGACGGATGGTATAAGAAGATATTTGATTACGTATACTTATGAAAGATAGAATACTGCCGAGAAGAAGAAACCGTGAGGTAACACCCAAAAGATAGGACACTGTACCACCACCATCACCGGCAACAAATATTGAGGAGCTATTCCTTAGACAGAACTATCCAACTTTCAACGGGACTGGGAATCCCGTAGATGTGGAACTATGGGTTCGCGCACTAGGGTGAATCTTCAATTTCCTTCACTACATCTCTCAAAAACATTTGTCATGCGTTGCTTTCCAAATGACCGGTGTCGCCGACTTCTGGTGGGAGGCAAAGAGGAAGACCCTATCTGAGGAAGAATTGGAAGATTACACCTGGAAGGAATTTAAGGAGGAGGTGTACGAGAAGTATATTCCTAAGAGCTACCGGAAAATGAAGGAACATGAGTTCTATAATCTACGCCAGAGAAAGACGACGGTCATAGATTACAACGGTGCATTCTGCGAGATGTCGCAGTATACGCCTCAGCCGGTCGACACCGATGAGAAGAGGACAGAGAAGTTTCGGATGGGGCTTCGTCATGAAATCAGGGTTTCGTTAGCTGGCCACGGAAATCTGATTTACCGTGCGGCCCTTAGTATAGCTTTGGACATCGAGGTTGCTTTGCCTGAGGACAGGACTGTCGCTGTGCATCCCCCAAATCACCAAGAGGATCGTGGAAAGAGAAAGTGGGAAGGACCCCACCAAGGTCAAGGATCCAACACTGGTCAGGCCGACAGGAGACCATGGCAAGGGAATAATGTGCCATCTGGACACGGACAAGGAAATGGACGCTCCATGGTACCCGCACCAGGCGGGGGAAACCAGAAATTTTTGAGGCTCCCAATGTGCCCCAGGTGCCATAGGAGTCACAAGGGGCATGCACATTTACAAATGACGGATGCTTCAAGTGTGGCCAGAAGGGCCACTACTCCAAAGACTGCCCTGGGATGCGCCAAGGGGGAAATGGCCGTCCTAATGTGCCCAATCAAGTCCACCCGGTCCGGGCTATTCAAGCCCAACCGTTCCAACAACAGCCCTGGTTCAAACCAGCCGAATCAGCGACCATATCAATCACGGCGGCAACGACCACAACAATGGCGACAGCCGCAGCAGCTGTACCGACAGCCCCAACAACAACAGCAGCAACAACAACAACATCATCAACAACAGCAACCACCACCGCAAGCCAGGGCCTACACCCTCAACTAGGAAAGGGAGTTCCCGTAGGAACCGCCAAGGAACCAAGAAAACTTGGTAGGTATGGAAACACTCCTCCAATTGCCTGTTATACTACTTTTTGATACTGGTGCATCGTATCCTTTTATTTCTAAAGCATGCGTAGAGAACTTAGGACTAGATCCTGAATGCGCTGAACAAATCATGAGAATTTCTTTACCAGTAGGAGGCATAAGAATAGTAACCCACACATGCTCGAACTTAGAACTTGGACTACGCTTACTTAAGGTCATGATATATAACCTTTACGTCATACCTATGACTTACGTCATACCTATAACATATGTGGACATAATCCTAGGAATGGATTGGTTAACCGAACATAATGCGACCATCCTGTGTAATGAGAGAAAAATTTCTTTCCAACATCCCGGAGAGAAACCTACAGACTTTCACGGGATCAGCATGGGGAGGAGAGTCCCAATCATATCTGCGCTACAAGCAAGGACGTTGCTGAAACAAGACTGAGAACCACGCCTACCTTGTCTATCTCCAGGAGAAAGAGCAGAATGAGAGAATGATAGATGACGTTCCGATCGTGAAAGAGTATCCCGATGTATTTCCAGACGAACTACCAGGATTACCGTCAAACCGATAGATCGAGTTCACGATCGACCTTGAACCAGGTTCTGCCCCTGTGTCAAAAGCCCCATACCGGATGGCACCTAAGGAACTGGAGGAATTGAAGATCTAACTGCAAGAACTCTTAGAGTTAGGTTTCATTAGACCCAGTGTGTCTCCATGGGGAGCACCTGTCCTTTTTGTGAAGAAGAAAGATGGTACACTGAGGATGTGCTTAGACTATCGAGAGTTAAACAAGATAACTCTTAAGAATAAGTATCCTTTGCCCCGAATTGATGATTTGTTTGATCAGCTTAAGGGAGCAGGAGTCTTTTCAAAGATAGATCTAAAGTCGGGATACCATCAACTAAGGATTAGACCAGAGGATGTACCTAAAACGACTTTCCGTACAAGGTATGGTCATTTCGAATTCATCGTTATGCCCTTTGTACTTACAAATGCCCCAGCAGTATTTATGGATATCATGAATAGGGTATTTCACCCGTACTTAGACAAATTTGTCCTAGTATTCATAGACGATATCCTAATATACTCCAAGAATAACCAAGAACACAAAGAGCACTTGAGAACTGTGCTGCAAACATTAAGGCAAGAGCAACTCTTCGCCAAGTTTAGCAAGTGTGAGTTCTGGTTAGGCGAGGTGATATTCTTAGGTCACATCGTGTCTGCCGAGGGAATCAAAGTGGACCCCTCGAAGATCAATACAGTTCGAGAATGGGAGTTATCGAAGTACCCGAATGAAATTCAGAGTTTCGTAGGGCTTGCCGGCTATTATCGAAGATTTATCGAAGGATTTTCAACGATAGCCCGACCCATGACCCAATTGTTGAGAAAATGAATCAAGTACACTTGGACCGCCGAGTGTGAGGTTAGTTTCCAGAGATTGAAGGAGTTGTTGGCGACAGCACCTGTACTCGCAGTACCTTAAGCAGATAAGGAATACACAATCTACACGGACGCTTCGAAGAATGGACTAGGATGTGTTCTGATGCAAGAAGGCAAGGTTATTGCTTATGTTTCAAGGCAATTACACCTACATGAGTTGAACTATCGTACGCACGACCTATAATTAGCAGCGGTCGTACATGCCTTAAAGATTTGGAGACACCATCTCTATGGAGTTAGATGTGAGATCTATACTGACCATAAAAGCCTGAAGTATTTCTTTGAGCAGAAAGATCTTAACATTAGGCAACGTAGATGGTTAGAACTGGTGAAAGATTACGACTGTGGTATCAATTACCACCCAGGCAAGGCTAATGTTGTAGCTGATGCCTTGAGTCACAAATCCCACCCTAGTTTGGGATGTCTCCTCAGTCATGAGGAAATACTTATAAAGGAATTCCAGAGTATGAACATCGAAGTCATAGACCCGTCTCTGACAATAGAGGGCTGTATTGCAACGTTGATTGCAATCCCAGACTTAAAAGTCCGAATCTTAGAAGCTCAGAGGAAGAGTAAGAAGCTATAGGAAATACGAGCCAAGATCAAGGACAACAACCACAAGAATTTCGAAGAAGCAACAGATAACGTTTTGTTATATGACGGGAGAGTGTGTGTTCCAGAAGACAAAGGGCTTAAGAGCGAAATCTTGAAAGAAGCCCACGAGATTTCTTACACCGCACACCCCGGAAGCACCAAAATATACCAAGATCTCAATGAGAGATTTTGGTGGGATGGAATGAAGCGAGACGTAGCTTCATTCGTAGAACGTTGTTTGACGTGCCAACAAGTGAAAGCACTCCACCAGCGACCGTATGGAACCTTACAGCCACTGGACATACCGGAATGGAAATGGGATGACATAGCCATGGATTTTGTTACCGGGCTACCCAAATGACAAAGGGGAAATACCGCTATTTGGATCATCATCGATCGTTTGACCAAGAGCACGTATTTTCTGTCCATTCCGATAACACATGGATCAGACAGACTAGCACAGCTGTACGTTTGAGAAATCATACATTTGCATGGAGTTCCGAAGACTATCACGTTTGATAGAGATTCAAAATTTACATCCAGATTTTGGACGAGCTTGCAAAAGGAATTGGGAACTCGACTACATTTCAGTACCGCGTTCCACCCACAAACGGACGGACAATCTGAGAGGATCATTCAGACGCTCGAAGATATGTTGAGGACCGTTGTCCTGGATTGAGGAGAAAGCTGGGAACAAGTGTTACCACTTGTAGAATTCGCCTACAATAACAGCTACCAAGCGACTATTGGAATGACCTCGTACGAAGCGCTTTATGGAAAGAAATGTCGATCGCCACTTTACTGGGATGAAGTGGGAGAAAGAAGAGTCTTAGGACCTGACTCTGTGGGTGAAATGATCGAGATTGTGAGACAGATCCGCCAACGGATCAAGGAGGCCCAAGACCGACAAAAATCGTACGCCAACAAACGTCGCACAGAACTGCATTTTGAAGTGGGAGACAAAGTCTTCTTGAAGATTTCTCCATCAAAAGGAATCGTGAGGTTCAGAATTAAGGGGAAGCTACGACCACGTTTCATAGGACCTATGAAATTTTGGAAATGATAGGGCCAGCGGCTTACAGACTTGCATTGCTGCCAAGTTTTGGAAACGTGCACAATATGTTCCATGTTTCACAACTAAGGAAGTACATACATGACCCCAGTCATGTGATACCACCGACGGATATTGTCCTCGATGACAATATGAGTTACGTAGAACTGCCTACAGAAATCTTGGGCCGACGTATCCAAAAGATAAGGACAAAGATATACGATTATTAAAAGTTATATGGAGACACCATGGACAAGAAGAAGCAACATGGGAATTAGAATCAGCTATGAAAGAGAAATACCCAGATCTTTTCCAAGGTTAGCAAATTTCGGAACGAAATTTATTTTAAGGGGGATGGTATATAATAACCCGTAAAATATAAAACTTTTATTAGTGATGCTTAAACTAATTATTTGTGGTTCTTAGACCTTAATTATATTTAAGGTAACCAACGAAACAAATTAGAATCGATTCGGAGATCGAAAACTAGAGAAATCAAAAACTAGTGACTAGTCCTACCGAATTAGGGTTTTCCGAATAGCCTGAACATAGAATGAAAGATCGAGAATGAATCTCAACAAAGTATTTCATTTCTAGAATCCTCTCACGAAAACATGTGAGAAGCCAAAGAATGAGAATTTTCGGGCATACTCGCCCGGTCAGTCTCAAAAGTACTATTCACGAGCCGGATCAACTTCCAGTCCGTGCTAATCATGAAAATTTATGATAACAATCAAATTCATGAAGGAATATATTACTATGAATTTAGAATTCACAAAAATCCATTTTTGAACGAAAATCCTGAAGAACTTAACCGAACGCAGGGAATATATACCGAAAAAACCCTAAACTGATCCGAATGACCCGAAACTCGAACCAAGGGTATAAATAAATAAGAAATGATTTATAAGACTCAAATTAATTATGAAAGCTCAAGAATTCAATAGAATTTCGAATTAGCATAATTTAATCGTCGGACGCTGTTTTTCCTCAATAACTTGGAATTGACTTAACGGATGTCACCCGAACTTCATGAAATTAGTATAAACTATGAAATAAGTCTTTTTAAGGCTATTTAAGAAAATAAACCTTAAGGTTCCGAGAAATTAATCGAAAGCGCTTTAAAACTTAAAGATTCGGTATTAACATGTCAAATCGGGTAATTTGACTAGTCTTTCTCCCAACTACCACCAAGGGCACCCCATATGAGCTTACAACAGCTCATTTGCTGAAAATTACAGTAGCAAACCGAGCCTCTCATTCTCTCTCTTTGGGAGATAAAATTCTCTCTTATTTTTCAAATTTTCAAGCTTTAATCCTTCTTGCCCAACCATTCCACTCTCAAATAATTATTCTAAGACCATAAAAAGGTAGTACTCATCATTCTCTTCATTTTTAATGGAGTACAATTTTTTTTAGATTTTTTTTGAATTTATTTCATGAAGAACCCTAGTTTTGTTCTTTATTTTTTTTCGTGACTTTTGAGCCACCAAATGCTCTCAAGCCATGAATGAAATATGCTTAAAAATATGTTCTAAGGTTGTAGTTAAAATTTGGTAATTTTTGAAGCATGTGTTAATATTTTTCGATTTATGTTATATTTCTTTTTATATGTGATAAAGTATGCTTTTGTGAATATTATTTGATATTTTTGCTTGTTGATGTATTAGGAGTATATAGAATAAAGATGGAAATTTTTGAATCATTTCTCCTATTTATTTTGTTAAAACCAAAATATATATATAATTTTTAAAAATTATTTTGATTTTATTTGTTGAAAAATAGTTGAGATATAGTGTTTAATATATGATATGAACATCATATATTAATCTTGGAATTATTGAAAAACTCCTATTTTTGCTCAAAATGGCCAAAAATAATAGAATATATTTTAAAGTTTATTTGATTTTTATTTGTTGAAAATAATATGAATCTATTATGCTTTGTTGGGAATTTCTTGAACACATATACAATATATGTGTGAGGACCAAAAATTCCAAGCATTAGTTCATATTATAAATATTTAGTTGTTGTTTAAAGTTAATATTCCATGTTTAATGCATATTATAAATATGTTATGATGTGTGTAGAATTTATTGAATACGAATGTTCAATATTCATAAATGCAGAAAATTAATGCTCTATTTTAGCTCATGATTTAATGTTAATTGATGGTATTGAGTTGATAATTAAATTCTATGGTATAATAGGAGCATATCATGATTTTATTGGAATTTATTGGATACTTATGCTAATTATTGCTAATTATCGAAAATATAGCAAAATAGTTAAGTATGAGTTGATTTTAATTGTAAATGATGCCATGGTAGTTAATCTATAAGTTTAGAATGAATGATTGTGATTATGATGAATGAATGAAACACTTATGCACACATACACAATGATTGTGTATTATGTTAGAAATTAGGGTTTTCTAATGCTTTCGTATAATTTATGTTGTATAGTGTTGAATGGTTATGTTTATATTGTACCGAAAAACAAAACCCAAAAAGTAAACAACATAATACTTTATGTACGAGAATCCAAAAGAAATCGACCAATTCCGATAACTTAAGAAGGAAATAATGAGAATCGAAGTTAGACACAAATTAGGGTTTTTCTATTAATAATAAGATACTCAAACGTGAGTTCCTAAGTTAAAGAAACCAAAAGCCGAGTTACAACGTTGATACTCAATAACGACAACCCAATACGATGTTAGATTGAGCGTTAAGACAACTCGACAACGAATAGCGATCATACAACTTATACAATCTTCGACGAGTTAAGAGAAACAAACAATGTCGTAAAGTGTAAACAAAGATTCGAACATAAGATGTCGATCATTATGTCTCAAAGGTCGAGTTAATATTCCCTAAGGAATTCATCTATTCCTAAGTACTTACTTATATGATAACATGTGATCACTTGAGTCATAAGTCAAGACTCCCCTTTATTCGTCCTGTTAATACGACAAGTCATCAAGCATAACCTACTAGGACGTAACTATAATTGTTAAGTCTAGATAGTGGCTTGAGAATATCATAACATACAATCATAATTTGAATACTAACAATCTATAACGTAATAATGTTTAGAAGAACACTAAGGCTAAGAGTCGAGGATAGACTCGGAGTATATGATTCATAAGTTGAGGTTCATCTATGAATGATGAAGTAATATAGTTAGGAAATTGGGAATGTAAGATAATAAGAATTATCTTAAGACCACATGGAATCATAAAGAAACCCTAAATGGGGAACCTTAAGTCGTAATTTATAAACGACCATCGATCAATAGAAAGAATATAAGAAATGCTATTTTCTTATGAAGGGCTTGATCATACGTAGTTGCCAAGGAAGGACACTCACACCCTGCCTCGCTTAGAACTATTAACTTCGGACTAGTAGGTGGGCTCTCTTGAAACAAAAATGATATGCATGTCTATCTCAAAGCATGATTTACAAAAGCTTTATTAAATGTTTATGAACTGTTGTTGACTGCCAAATATTTATGTTTTGTTGTGATCCTATCTAAGGTTGGTTTGTCCAACGTGGAATGATAATGGGTTGGTACATCCAACGTGGTATGTGAATGAGTTGGTCCACCAACGTTAAAAAAGGGTAACGATCGGATCCGACTTAGTTGAGGACTAACTCGGATTGTGTACACGTGTGACTGTGTGTTAAGGTTAGCTACCTCGAACTGTCACAGCGACTATATGTAGGTGGCCACCTCCATAGTGCGCGAATGAATGAATGATCAGATATGGAACAACATGGATAAAATAGTTCGGCCGAACGCTTTTGAAAAAATAATAAAATGTTTGATAGACATGAGTCTTTCAGCTAAAATCCCCATGTGCTATTGTGGGCAGTTCAATAACTTTTACAAAGGAAATGTTTTCGGCAATGAGTCCACTGAGTACTTTTGTACTTAGCCCTGCATCTCGTTTTTGATGTGCAGGTTGAGCAGGGATTGATGATGGATGCGAGGCGGTGCAGAGTGGTAGTGGTTTTGTTGCTTTAGTAGAAAGGATTTCTAGAACCTTGGACATGTATCGTCATATGTATGTCCACACGTTTATTGCTGCTAACTCTGATATTGTTTGGTGTCTTTTGATTATAACTGCTTTTCATATCGTATTGAACTTGAGGTCGCACTGCTCCTTGAATTACATACGATTGGGTTATATTTGAACATTGAACCTTTTGGCAAGTCCTTCTGTGGCTTGAGTTTGTATTGAAACAGCTTATCCCTTTCAGTCCATTCATTTATGAGTAGTTAAATGATTAATTCTTTTGATTAGTTATGTATATATTCGTTGCTTTATCATACTAGTGACGATCCATATGATCCGTACTTCTTTGAGAAATCCGATCGTCACATTTCTTCTCTTGAATTTTTCATTAAAGGTCTCTCATCCTACTTTATTGTAGAATATTGATATGCGAAAAACCCACTTTGTATTGTAAAAAATAATTTATATTATATAAGCCATGTAATAATTAGATAAAAAAGAAGTTAAAATAATCTTAAAAATTAACTTTCTTAGTCACTTTCAAAAATCTTTTCATTAGTCTTGTTCTTTTCTTCTCTTGAATTTTCCATTAAAGGTCTCTCATCCTACTTTATTGTAGAATATTGAGATGCGAACAACCAACTTCGTATTGTAAAAAATAATTTATATTATATAAGCCATGTAATAATTAGATAAAAAGAAGTTAAAATAATCTGAAAAAATTAACTTTCTTAGTCACTTTCAAAAATCTTTTCATTAGTCTTGTTCTTTTCTTCTCTTGAATTTTCCATTAAAGGTCTCACCCTACTTCATTGTAGAATATTGAGATGCAAAACAACTCATTTCGCATTGTAAAAAATAATTTGTGTCATATAAGACATGTAATACTCAAAGAAAAAAGAAGTTAAAATAATCTTAAAAATTAACTTTCTTAGTCACTCTCAAAAATCTCTTCATTAGTCTTGTTCTTCTCTTCTCTTGAATTTTCCATTAAAGGTCTCTCATCCTACTTTATTGTAGAATATTGAAATGCGAACAACCCACTTCGTATTGTAAAAAATAATTTATATTATATAAGACATGTAATAATTAGATAAAAAAGAAGTTAAAATAATCTAAAAAAATTAACTTTCTTAGTCATTTTCAAAAATCTTTTCATAAGTCTTGTTCTTTTCTTATCTTGAATTTTCCATTAAAGTTCTCTCATCCTACTTTATTGTAGAATATTGAGATGTGAACAACCCACTTTGTATTGTAAAAAATAATTTATATTATATAAGCCAAGTAATAATTAGATAAAAAAGTTAAAATAATCTGAAAAATTAACTTTCTTAGTCACTTTCAAAAATCTTTTCATTAGTCTTGTTCTTTTCTTCTCTTGAATTTTCCATTAAAGGTCTCATCCTACTTCATTGTAGAATATTGAGATGCAAAACAACTCATTTCACATTGTAAAAAATAATTTGTATCATAAAGACATGTAATAGTCAAAGAAAAAAGAAGTTAAAATAATCTTAAAAATTAACTTTCTTAGTCACTTTCAAAAATCTTTTCATTAGTCTTGTTCCTTTCTTCTCTTGAATTTTCCATTAAAGGACATTAAATCGCTAACTATCGTCTTTCACCATGCCCTTAGGGGATGATTGTATCTCAATTGGTGATCACACTTCTGATCTGGTCATGGAATCTGGTAATTCTTTTGCCCCAAAATATCACATTATTCTTCTAATTGCATATTATTAATTAATTTTAAACTTATCACATTATTCTTCTAATTGCATATTATTAATTAATTTTAAACTCCACTTCATCAACATATTTCATAATTTGTGATTTTAACAAAAACACGAGCCAAACTTATCAAGATTCCTACTCATTTATTCTTATCAACTGCACAGCATTGGAACTTTAGGAATAGGAGGAAACCTCGTACAAGTAGAGAACATCAATGTAACCGATTGCATCATCTTCAATGACACCACAAATGGAGCTCGGATCAAAACATGGCAGGTTAGTGATAACCTCCAAATGTCCCATCATTTAAATATTGAAAGCTAAGAGGATGTTTGGTTAAGGTATTTTAAAGAACTTATAAGCTTATAAAACATAATGTTTGAAGAACTTATAAGTTGTCAAAATATTTGGATAATGGAGCTTATAAACTAGAGAAAAAAATCGTGAGTTAGAGAAAGAAAATTGACGATAGATGAAGTCGATAGTGTATATATAAAAAATAACGAACCATAATAATATTATTTAGATAAATTCACTGATACTTATAAACTTATGAAAAAATAATTTGAGAATGAACTACTTATTTTTAGGGAATCTTATAAGTTTTTTAGGAGCTTATTTTGTTAAACACTTTACATGAACTTATAAGTTCCTAAACAACTTATAAGCTATTTTGAAAAGCTTATAAGCTTAGTCAAACACCCTCTAACTTGTTCTTCGTTACGCATCAAAGGTGGGAAAAGGATATCTCAAGTGCATCGTGTTTGAAAGACTTACATTCAACAACGTCGAGAATCCCATAATCATCGACCAAAATTACTGCGACGTCAAGGGTGCTTGCCCGGAGCTGGTTATAAAAATTCACAATAAACATTCGAAATTATTAACTTATTTTGAATTGTAATTGCATCTTCTTTGATCATTTTGTAAAGGGAACTGGAGTTCAGATAAGCAATGTATCATACCGGCACGTGGTTGGGACATCAACCACAGAGATCGCCATTAATCTCAACTGTAGCAAGTCTGTACCGAATATCGATAGAATCAGTAAAGTTGACATCAGCTATAGCTGGAAGACAAGTTACTGCAAACTGTAGTAATGCATATGGTGACGAACATGGAATCGTTCCCGGCCCGTGCCTTCTACATGAAACACATAGCAACACACCATGAAATAAGATACATAATTTATGGCAAAATTTCTTTGCAAAATTGTAACCTAAACACAGCTAAAATTGTGAATGTAAGCAATTTTATAGTGATAAACAGCTTTTGTTCTTATAATGTTATGAGGAGTCCTGATACAAGGAAGAGTATGAATTATAGAGTTAATCCGTTGATTCTATGGAATGCCAGAAACAAGTTGATATAAGAATGAAATTTCATTGATTCAAGAATACCAACGAACACAAATAGTTTATTCTTACAGAATAATACTGATGCGAGCAAAATAAATGTCAAAAGTTTTTAATATTCCCCAAACCAAATGACAAAAGTTTGTAATGTTCCCCAAACCAAATGTCCAACAAGCCATATTATAGGCTGCTAATGAAACCCTAAATAGAAGACAATCCCTATTAGGAAGCCAATGCAGAAATAATATATACTAAATTAAATAAAATATGTCACTTAACGAACAAGAATAAAAAGATAATAATTAAATTAACTAATATTATCTCATCTCTATCAAGTCCCCTGAGAAAGAAAAAGAAACATACCTGAAACTTATTTTGATGACTGCCACAGATTTCTCTGTCGCACTGAAATGGCAATCCCCCCGGCATAGCATGCATAAAACGAACAATGACATTACAAAACGGAGCTAAAAAGACAAAGTTATGCTTTCTTGAACCAAAATTCGTGGTTGATCTCAGATACAGTTGAGAACAACAAGATAGGTATGCATATATTTCAAATTCCAGCATTACACCATCTATTACAGAGACCCAATTCAGTAAGATTTATGAGAGACTAATTTTGAGCTAAAAGTTTTGAAATGTATATGGTACTGAAGTTAATTGTACCGAGTCATCCATCAGAAATATCGTGCTATATATAGGCGAGAACAGCAGAGCATCATATGAGATTTTTATCCTAATACCGTGTAAACAGACTTCCTTGCCTTCCGTGTGACCTTCCTCAGTAGTAAAGTCACCATAAAATTACTTCATCAGGGCAGAATCGATCACCAATAGCTAAATGCAACGTTTTGCATGGAAATCCATATCCAAAATCAATCCATCGATCAGAGTTTTGAGCCTTTCAGCACCAGGGCCAGGTCTAAGCTCAGTTATGTTCCCAATACTTCCATTCGTCTCGTTTCGGTTGTACCAACTGCCTGGTACAAAACCATCAGCTTCACGGCCCAAGAGCCAAGAGTCAATATTATCCAAAACAGCCTCATCCCTTTGGAATTTCCTGGCGAACGGGGCGTTGCAGTCAACCATTCTCTGATAATCGTCGGCTGTCAAGAAATGTGGGTGCTGCTTCGGAGGGTCGTCCCATGATATGAAATGGAGGTCGTGGTTCACAGTGGTGTTACGGAACTCTTCAGCATTGCAAATGACTGTGTGGAAGTAGCCTTCAGGTGATGAAAGAAAGTTTGCATAATACATAAGTACGACTCTGGGCAGGTTGTCCCAACCCCATAAACAGAACTCCATGAAGGAACGAGAAAGCATCATCCAAGCTGAACCTGAATGGAAAATGCAGTCCATAATAAATTAATCTAACTAAAATCAGCAAAAACTGCTACCATAATAATGAATCAGAAAGACTATGTTGATTGGAATTTTAGGCGATTATCATGCTACGGTCATAGAGATTTCTGTTTACTTTTCAGAGTAGTTCATATATCTAAAACTTCTATTGCTATTCTTTCTCAGAAACTAGATTTATCTTTTCAGCAAAATACCTACTTGACAATTGCTGGTTCAAGCTCTGAGCTAAAACAAGAGCATTGTGAAATTGCAGCTTAATTTTAAAAATGAAAGATTGTACAGGGTTAAGCTTCATTTAAAAAAAATCTATAAAGAAAAGCTCAATTTTAAAAATGCTAGAGCTATATATAACTAAACAGTTGAATGTAATACAATTTATTACCAATAAAAACCTGACAAAAAAGACTGATACTGGTCGCCGTCCATTGCAGATTTATTCACGTGGGAAGAGTGCAATCGTTAATTATCAGAGTTTATTATTTGTGTTTTAGAGTCTTTATTATTATTATTGGGTTTGGCCCACAGTTTGCATAGGCTTAGTAATTAGGGTATTATTATTATTATTATTGGGTCTGGCCCACAGTTTGCATGGGCTTAGTAATTAGGGTTTTATTATTTATAGCAAATAAGAAAGATAGGAGTGTGCCTTTTGTCTTGGTGAATTCTGGAACGGAGAGTTCTCCGTTGGCCTCGTGAGAGGATTCCTATTCAGTGTTATTTCTGTTGAGTTTTCTACAAGATCCGCCTTTACTCTATCAAATTGGTGCGGTGAACGATGGTGGCTACCCGAAGTATAGATTCTCGCTTAGAGGATTTAGAGAAGGCGGTTGAGGATTTGTCAAGTGCTGTACAGGACCTTCGCACCTTCCAGACGTCAACGGAAGCCAGCAATGCGTCCATGGCAGCAAAGCTCGATGCCTTGCTAAAGAAGTTTTCTATCTCTGTAGAAAATCCCGATGCAGAGGAGTCCGAGGGCAGTCAGACGACTGCGGAGGAACAGTCTGCTCCCTTGCCCGTCCAAAAGATGGATCTCCCAAGTTTTGACGGCTCGGAGGCGCTGTCCTCGTTGGCTCGAGCTGAGCAATACTTTTTAGTGCATAACATACATGTTGATCAACGTGTGAAGATTGCGCTCATTGCTGTCTGGGTCTGCCATGTCTTGGATACAGATTTTACTATGTCGTTGCCCTAAATTGACTTGGTCTCAGTTTTCACAACAGTTGCTGATGCGTTTCGGTGATGGGTCCACTGTCAACGGCTTTGAAGCCCTATTCACTACGAAGCAGACGTGATCTCTAGAAGAGTATGTTTCAGCATTCGAGCGGTGCATGTCACAGTTGCCGGTGCTCTCTGATGAGCTATACCTCGGTGTTTTCTTAGGGGGTTTGAAGAAGGAGATTCGGGTGCGACTTCAGGACGCTACTCTTACCGACTATCCTGCTGCGATTCACATGGCTAAAAAACTCGAACTGGTTCAGCCAACCTCCCAGAGCTCTTCTTTTTATAGGCCCGCTACGTTTTCACCACCCTCATCACGAATCCCAGTTTCCAGTGTCTTTTTCAGCACAGGCCACACCAACAGGTTCTTTTCAAGCTTCCTCGGCATCACGACCTCCCCGCCGTTTTCGTAACATGACTTATGAAGAGTTCAAGAAGCATATGGCTGTTGGAATTTGTTTCCGCTGTGGACTAAGATTTGGACCCACTCATCGTTGCCCTCCAAAACCTTGCACGTTCTGGTGGGTGGCCCAGATGTCGACGATGATGAAGACGAACTGATTCCAGAACAGACACATTCAGCTGAGCATGATCAATCCAAGCATCAAGTTTTTTCCTCTCTGGAGCTATCGGAGCTGACATCATTTGGTTTCGATGGACCTCGAACAATGAAATTGATGGGTTGTGTGGGAGAATCGCGCCTCAAGATTATGGTGGTTAGTGGCGCCAGCCACTGTTTCGTAGCGGACATTGTGGCGAAGAAACTTCATTGGGCCATTGAACCTTCAGAACGTTTCTCGGTGGTTTTAGGGAATGTAACCCGTGTTTACACCAGCGGCATTTGTAAGAACGTTGCTTTAACTATAGATTCCGAATTATTTGTCATCTCGTGTTATATTTTACCTCTGAGCAGTGTGGATTTGATTTTAGGGGTATCGTGGTTGGCCACCCTTGGCGATGTGAAGGCTAATTGGAAAACGCTCACTATGGAATTTATGGTTGAAGGCCGCCAATGTTGCCTTCGCGGTGATCCTACTCTTACCCGCAAGGCCTGCACATATCAGGAGCTTACCCACTTGAACCACATGACGAGAGTTGGGTGTTGTGGGTTATGGACAAAGCTGCTCCTCTAGAAAGTTATGGAATGTCTTCCTCCTACGTGGACTAGTGACCATCGAATCACTTTGCATCCAGGGGCAAAACCTGTGTCGGTGCATCCCTATCGCTACAATCACTTGTAAAAAGATGAAATGGAGCGCTTGGTTGCTGAAATGCTCGCAGCAGCACCAGCCCTTACTCCAGCCCAGTGCTCTTGGTTCGGAAGAAAGATGGCTCTTGGCGTTTCTATGTTGACTATTGAGAGCTTAATAAGCTCACCGTTCCCGATAAATACCCAATCCCAATAATCCAAGAATTATTAGACGAGCTGCATGGTGCATAGTAGTTCAGCAAGTTGGATCTACGGGCGGGTTATCATCAAATCCGCGTATCCTCCACGGACGTGCCTAAAACAGCTTTTCGAACTCACTCGGGCCATTATGAGTTCTTGGTCATGCCATTCGGCCTCACGAATGCCCCAGCTACATTTCAGAGCTTGATGAATGACATTTTTCGACCCCATCTTCGCCGTTTTGTATTGGTGTTCTTTGACAATATTTTGGTATATAGTCGCTCGTGGCAAGAACATTTGGGGCATCTTCGTCAAGTTTTGCAGGTGTTGCACTCTCACAAACTGGTTATCAACCCCAAGAAGTGCCTTCTTGGTCGCACCGAGGTGGAGTACTTAGGGCATATCGTCTCAGACCAGGGGGTTCGCATGGACCCCGCCAAAGTGTGTGCGGTCCTCCGATGGCCAACGCCTACAGCAGTTCGTAGCATTAGAGGATTTCTGGGTCTCACATGATACTATCGGAGATTTATCCGAGACTATGGGAAAATCGCCGCACCCATTACGGCCTTGTTGAAGAAGGATGCTCAACGATCTTGAGTCGGCCTCAGAGGTGAGATAGCTTTTCGGTCATTGAAGTCGGCCTTAACCACGCTCGATTACTACGTATGCCTGATTTTGCAAAAGAGTTTTAGTTGAATGTGATGCCTCACCCGTGGGATCGAGGCGGTTTGATGCAAGAGAAACAACCAATCGCTTACTTGACAGAAAAGCCTTCCTCCAATTTATTATCTAAGTCTCGCATACGAGAAGGAATTGATGGCTTTGGTTTTAGCGGTGCAACATTGGCGCCACTTATCTTCTTGTCCGCGGTTTATTATACGCAATGATCACCAAAGCTTGCGCCACCCGCCGACTCACCTTTGACTACACCAGCAAAGAAACGCGGCCGCAAAATTGCTCGGTTATGATTTCACTATTATGTACAAGGAAGGCTCCTTAAATCGGGCGTCGATGCCCTCATGCCAGCGAAGGAGGATGAAGTTGTGGGTGATCCGCGCTTATTTCATGGCCACGATGGGTGGATGGTCATCTCTTCACGAGAAATGGGGTGACCTGTATGAGCAAAATAGTGGAGGATTCTGGATCGGGAGGACAAGACCCAAGCATTACACTTTGGTACATGGGATTCTTATGTATAAAGATCGCTTAGTGGTTCTGTTAAGTCACCATGGATTCGAAATTGCTACTAGAATTTCATACTACACTGCCGGTGGTCACTCAGTGCATATCGCACTCACCGTCGTTTAGCCGCAAGTGTATATTGGCCGGAATGATGAAACACGTCACTCGGTTAGGTGGCTGCGTGTGTGACCGCCAAAGAACAAATATGAGACGAGGTCTCCAGCGAGGTTATTAACTCTTCGCCCGTCCCGACTACGTGCAGGATGATGTTAGTCTGGATTTCATATCCGGTTTGCCGCGTTCGGTGGTGTTGATTGTGTGTTAATGGTGGTTGATAGATTCTCTAAATATGGCCATTTTTTGGCACTTCGACATCCTTTTATGGCAAAATCGATGCTCAAGTTTTCATTCGTGAGATAGTTCTACCGCATGGAATTTCGAGTTCAATTGTGTCGATCGAGATCCTATTTTCCTTAGCTCGTTTTGGCAAGAGTTATTCCCTCTCCGGCACTACCACGAAGATGGGCTCCGCATATCACCACGAGACAGACGGCGAGACGAAGTGTTGAATAGGTGCCTAGAGACTTATTTGCGATGTTTCTCTTCCGAGCGGCCCAAAAAGTGGGCAAAGTGGTTGATTTGGGCCGAGTACTGTTATAACCCGGGTTCTACTCCGCGGCGGGTACTACACCATTTGAGGCGGTCTATGACCGTCCCGCACCGGTGTTGCGTCGTTTCTTGCCGGGGGGAGGTTCGAGTGCCGTCTTTGGCAGAATCTTTAACTGCTCGAGATGAAGTCTTATCTCATTTACGTTACCACTTGGAGTGTGCGCAATAGAGAATGGTGTGTGAAGCCAAAAAACATCGTCGGTATGTGGACATTGCTGTTGGTTCTCTTTTTTTATTTAAATTTCGACCTTATCGGCAGACGACTCTATTCAAGGCTGGTAATCGTAAGTTAGTTCCACGGTTCTTCTGCCCATTTGAGGTGGAGGCTAAGGTGGGTCTGTTGCCTATCGCTTGAAGCTTCCTCGGGCTCAAAGATTCATCCGGTTTTCCACGTTTCTTTCTCGAAAACAGCTATTGGGCGAGCGTCTTGACCGGTTTACCTAGGATCTCATGGCGTGGGCGCTTGTATTTGCGAGAAAAAGTGTTGGGCCGTGGTTACGTAGACACGGTGGGCTACTAGTGGAGCAAGTCTTGATCAGTGGGAGGGTTAGATGTTGAAGAGGCTACTTGGATGAATACAGCTGATGTTAGGGGACAATTTCCTTATTTTAGCCTTGAGGACAAGGATGTTTCAAGTGGAGGAGCAATTGATACTGGTCGCCGTCCGTTGCAGATTTATTCACGTGGGAAGCGTGCAATCGTTAATTATCATGAGTTTATTATTTGTGTTTAGAGTCTTTATTATTATTATTATTGGGTCTGGCCCACAGTTTGCATCGGCTTAGTAATTAGGGTTTTATTATTTATAGCAAATAAGAAAGATAGGAGCGTGCCTTTTGTCTTGGTGAATTCTGGAATGGAAAGTTCTCCGTTGGCCTCGTGAGAGGATTCCTATTAAGTGTTATTTATGTTGAGTTTTCTACAAGATCCGTCTTTACTCTATTAAAGACAGAGTTATAGTCAATACTATAAAGTGGTGTTTACTTTGCATGATTAGATTTGATAGATAAAATTAATCCAACTTGATCAAGTGTTTACTTTTAAGGATTAATATTTAAGGATATCTTAAAGCCCGAGATTATTTTAATCATTTGAATTGTTCTTCATTAATTTTAATCCAACCAATATAGGTAGGATTGAAATAATCATCCAAATAAAGGGAGAATTATTTATCCCAATTTTAATTCTTCACTAATCCTTTCTAGTAAACAAATGACTGATAGATAAAAATTATCTTATCACACATTTAATCCATCAAATAGTCAATCCTTCAAAATGCTAATCATGAAAACATTGAAAAGTAAACACTCTCTAATGCTATAAGATCAGACCCCTACCTACTAGGAGTCTAGGATGATATCTACAAAAGTTCATACGGCTCATTTATTAGATAGATATCAACCACCATCTAAGTCGTTAATAACTACATATGAAGAATGTTGTAGGCCACAAAAAATGAAGAGCAAAAGGCAGGGTTTTATGAGAAGAAATTAAGGAAAACTGTTCCATACAAATTTGTGGTAGTACGAAATTCATCAATATGTATGCCATGGGATTATGACAAAATCACAGAGAAATATGTAGCATTAAGTTTCAATTCTTCAGTGAGAAGGGTTCCAGATATCATCTCCACAAGAAAAGCAGCTAAGGCCAAAACAATTTATTACAGTTTTTTTTTTCAGTGGATGTTTCACATACATTTGTACAAACTACAAACAATGAGAATTTTAAGCAGCCAATAAAGTATAATGCCAAGAACTCGTTAGTATGAAAGCAACAGATTCAGTTGATCAAAGTCAAAACTGCAACACTTTTGTTTTCTCACTAAGCATCAGAATAATGAACAAAACTTGTCAAGAAATAATCAAGCAAATTTCCGAGCATAATGAAGAAACAGAGAGTCAACGATAGAGATACTTCCAGCAGAATATGTATCGTTTTACCTGTGAAAAGCTTGAATGCAGTAGGAACTTTGCGTTTCTCAGTGATCCAATAAAGCTCAGATTTTTGCACGCTATAAAGGCCAGGATCAATTATAACAGGCTTAGCTCTCTGGTATCTACAAAACCAATAATATCAAAAATCAATTGACAAGCTGCAATTCAAAATTTATATGAATAAATGTAAAGTTAATTAATCTAGGCAAGAACATGATCTAAAGTAAATTCTTACTCCTTCCAACCGATGTCACTTGTATGCTCAATGAAGTTTAGGTCCCTTGGAACGGTTGATAAAGTATGGAGCATGTCTGTCCAACAAAGTAATATATCACAACCATTAGCACTAAGCATTTATATGAGCAAATATGGCTAAGCCACTAATGAAGTTGGTCCAAAATGATGCAACAAATAAACCAATCACAAAACTAACTGACATACAAATTTTCACCATTTGGGCTCTTAGCTTGGCATCTAACTACCAACAACACAATAAATCTAGAGCACAGATAAGTGTTAATTGCTAAAATTTCACAAATTTCGATGATATTTTGGTTTTCAACATATGTTATAAATTGTTGCAATAATAACACAACTTTTCTATTTTTAGCAAAATAGACATTTGAATATATTTTGACGATGTAATTTTAACCTCAATACTAAAACAACCTCATTTCATGAGCGATATGTGGCAGTAAGTGCGAAAAAATAATGTCACCTAAATTTTTCGGTCGTCAGAAAAATACAGGGGTTTTTATTTTGCTGCAAATCGAAAAGTGGTGATGTAAATAATTATAAAACGTGTCAAAATCTAGAATTAGGTCAATGTTCGTAATTTTTTCTAGCAATTAACCTTAAAAATAAAGGAAATGAAGCTTAACTAGTACATACATACCATGCCAACTAAACATAGCACCAAAAAAAAAAATTACCATCTTGTGTGACCAAAGGGTAATCAGAGGCACTCAAATTAATGAACCAGTCCCAATCTCCACCTTCCTTCAACAGAATCGCCGCAGCGTGAAGCGTATTACTAACCATGGTAGGACCTCTATACGTCACCAAATTAGACTTCACCACAACCCTCACGTTCCCAACTTGCTCAAACACAGCTTCATTCTTCACAAACTCCACCAGCTCAATCCTCTCCTCCGCCTTCGCCTCAAGGTCCAAGTGCACAACATACTGGTTCAATGGGTGATACAGAGCTCTCAAAGTCCTCTTCAAACTCACACAGTCTCCACGCGACCCAGAGATCAGATACGCCAACCTCGGGATTCTCGAACTCGAATTCGCAGGCTTTGCGCGCATCTTCGATTCGACGAAGACGGGGATTTGCGGCTTGATTCGGGGCGTTTGGCGAAATGGTACTGCGGTAAAGAGGGTTAGGATGATAAGGAGAGAGAAGGCGAGTGGCAGGAGCCATTTCTTCTGGTGCAGAGGCTTGCTGATTTCCATATAGAGATCCGATGTTTTGGGGCTTCAGCTGTAGCTCGCATACAAAATTGTTCATTGGGAGCTCAAATTCCTAGAGCAATAGACGATTTTGTTGGTGTTGGGAATGGTGTGGATGGGAATGTAGAAAGGTACTTTTGTTAATGAAGCGCCACCGATTAAAGATTTCTTGGGATGCTCGGCTTGCGTCGGTCCCGCTGAGTAATTATGTCGAACAGGTGGGGACGGTGACTGTTGCCAGCATTGAATCAGACAATCTTAATGATGAAATCAATCGAATTTTATAAAATATTAATAATTGAAATCGGATATTCAGGTTAATTGATTATTAATCAGTATCAGTATAATCAGTATGTTAATTAGTTAATCGATTCATTAATTTCTAACCGAATTTCATGATATATTAGTAATTGAAATCAGACCGATTCGTTATTTCGATTAATCGTATAATTAATTTATGCTTCAAAAAGAATTCGAATTCGGAACCTCTCAAAAGAAAATGAACTTTAGGCATCTCTTTTACCCAACTGAACTATGGTAGCAACTTGTAATATATTTAATTTAGTTATATTCATTGATTATCAGTTATCATTTAAAAAAATGCAAAAATTTGCTCTGAAAAAAGAGTCAAACACATAACCTCTTGCAATTTAGGCATACTCTCAAACCAACTAAGCTATAGCAAAAACTTGATATAATAATAATTATAAAAGTTATATAGTTATTTTCGATTATTCGGCATATCCATTCAGTTATCGAGTATATCGATAACAGATAGTTGTAAAATTGTTATACCGAATATCGAATCAAATATGTTAAAATCGATTATTCGGATAACCGATAACCAAATTTTCAGTTCGATTGTGCATTTATCTAATTAACCATATCCAAATTTCCACTCTTGCACACACAAAACCATATAGTTATTTGATTAACTAAAGATTATGCCTATGTTATGTTTTAGCGCACTCACATTCTCACAATTCAGATTGGTGCTTCTTAATTGTGCCACGTCAACAATTTCTCCAATCCAGATTTTCTTCCCAACAATGTTTATTAAAACTTAACTACATGGACCCTCACTTGATATCCATTTACACTTTATTTTTCTACACATTATATAATTATATATACCTAATTTTTATATGAATTTTACTTGAATAAAATCTATTTTATTAATAAATAAATAATTTATAAATGAAATATACTGGAGTGAAAAAGTACACAAATAAATTGCAAAAAAAAACCATTTCAAACAATAACAAATATTTGGATTCAAAATAAATATAATATCGTTTTCAACATAAAAAAGAAATTACATGTTGAATTCAAAGAAAGAAAGGGAAAAAAAGAAATGATATTTTGGTAGAAAAAGAAATAAAAAAGGAAAAAATAAAATAAATTATGTATGTAAATAATAATAAAAAAATAATCCAAACATAAATAGAAAAAAAATATTTTATTTGGTATTAAAAAAAGTAAAAGGTGGGGGATCGCAACAGAGCGCTTGCCAGCACCCATTCCACACTCCCAAATGTGTGAAATGTAAGACCATAATTAGAAGCCCACACGTGAAAGGCACGCGTGAGACTTTGGGCCCCGTCGAAACATCTCTCTAGTGGGCACTTTGCTTTCCCATTTCTAATCTCCATCAATGTTACCTTCTTTTGTTCCCCTATTGATCTACTTTATTTTATTCCTTGTTCCATGTTAATATTTTCTCAACAAACTTGCTTCTGTTGTTGGTGGTCCTATGTATTAACCCCGTCTCCTCGTTTTGCCATCTTAGAATCAAATGTTGGCTTAGATAGCCCGTTGCTCGGTTCCTACCTCGACTAGGTTTCACGCAGTTATGTCGGACCTGGGAAAGTAGAGAAGGTTCGTCACTGATGCTACTCTCCTCGACAAACAATCCAACTTCGGTAATCCTTCTCCAGTGCAAACACGAGTTGGGGATAAAACACATAGTAGAGAAAGAACGAAGACACACAATCTTCCAACGCAAAGTTCTCTTATTCCCTTCTAAAACTCAAACAATGTTAGGGAGAACAACATAAGAGAGCGTCGAACACTGTATGTCACTCAACCTTTCATCATAACATTTGGGTAGTGATAAAACCCAAATTTGCAAAGGAGAAGACATGGGACGACCCCGCTCTAGATCATGAAGCAAAAATGCCATACGAGGCAATATGAGTAGGTTGTTGGGGAAAATTAGGCCAAGCTAAGGAGTTTGGGGCAACACAGCCTAACATGCTGCTATGATATTAGTGGCATCACAACCACGAGTTACTTGTCGGCACCCTGACCTATATATCTTAGTCGTTGTTAGTTTTCTCTCTACTTTCACATTATATATCACCTGCTCATGTTTTTGGTGCAAGATTTGAAGAGCACCTCAACTAGAAAAATAATTAGGTAGAAAATATGCATGGAATTGTCGTCAGTTGTTGAAGGATTGATTTTTTGTGATGAGATGATGGAGCAGCGTCGGAGGTGGATTAAAATTATATACCCGGTGCCCAATTAAGAAACCAGCAACAACAGTTAACGAGCTTTAGTGTTTATTATATATTACCTTTTTAGTATTCTCTTATCTCTTTATTTATTTGTACGGGCTTTATGCCTTATGCATGGGCATTAGTAGGAGTTAGTATTTATTTCCCTTTCATAAGCAGATTAGGGCATTCAGATATTATTATTGTTAGCGGATTATCACTTTGGCAGAGCACCTCTCTCTAGGGCTCCTTGAGGTTTTACCGTTCAATCTACGTTCTTCTTTTGTTTATTCATCTTAACTCTATCAATTTGGTGCGTTGAGCGTGGAATTCTTTATGGCGACACAAAAGGAGCGGCTCGAACATGTAGAGAAGACGATAGTGGAAGTACATGCAGCGATTGGTGGGCTGGAGGTAATGGTGGGGGACATCGAGGAAACCCTAGCTGTTATTTTGGCCAGATTGTCGGACAAGGAACAGGAGGATTCCGATGGTTCGTGTGATGGTGAGAAAAATTCAAAGCAAACCAGTCAGCCACTAGGCGGAGAAACGACAGCAGTAGTAGTTCCACGGATGGACCTACCTTTGTTCGTTGGGATAGATCCCATCGCGTGGCTAGCTCAGGCGAAATAATACTTTTTTGGTACATCGTACCCCAACGGGGGAGATGGTGCAGTTGGCACTCATCGCCATGTTTGGATGTTCAATGTTTTGGGCATAGTGGGTATTGTGTTGTTAAGAAAATATACCATGGAATCACTTTACACGGGAACTAATAGAGCGATTGGGTAACAGCTCCGCCATTAATGCTTATGAAGCCATGCAAGTAACCTGTCAGACTGGCTCACTAGAAGACTATTTATCCTTATTTGAGGAACAAATTGCCTAGCTTCCAGCCCTACCTCCGGAGCAACAGCTGGGTATGTTTCTGGGCGGGTTGCAATCATCAATTAGAGATCGTATTCCAGACTCAGAGATGACAGACATGTTTGCCGCCATTAGATCAGTGCGCTGAATAGCTTGGTCGCATAAGGCATCAAGCACGCCATATGATGGAGTCCGAGGTTCGTTGGTTCAAGATCCTGTTCAAGTTCCCATTGGGCCGATCACACGAGCTAGAGCCAAGAAGTTCAAGGATGTCCTGCATGGATTAGTTCAAGAAGTTTGGGCTTAAGAGTTGTCCAAGAAGCCCATTGGAGATGGCGGTCCAACCAGTCCAGGAGCGGTCAATTTAATTATGACGAATGAGCTTGATTTTGAAGACTTTTAGTATCTTATTCTATGGCATATGTGGGCTATGTTTTTATATGTATTTCGTAGCCTATTTAGGATTTATTTTCTTTTAGAATAGATCTTAGATTATCTAGTTTTCTAGTTTATTTGTTTTTCTTCCTTTTAAATTAGTTTCCTTCTAGGAATTGTTTCCTTCTTTAATAAGGATTAGAGTTATTCTTTGATAAGGGTTAGAGTTCAATTTTCAGCCTATATAATGGCTTGTAAGAGGACGAAAATTTTCAGCTTTTGATTTCAATAAAAATATATTGGTGAGTTTTATTCTCTCTTCAAGAGCTCTTCGAATTTCTTGTGTTTTGCCAATTAATTCATTATTATTGACTTATCAAGCGGATATCCACCCCGTTTGTTGCGTCTTTCATTGCTCTCGTGTTGTTGAGGCGAGTTGCTCTTTGGGTCATAGGGGTCAAGTATTGCCTGCGGTTCTTAGAGGGTCGACTTTAAGGGCATTAGAGTATCCATCCTATCTGTTCGTCATTCTTTTCCGCGTCTGAATCTGGGCTACGTATTCGCGTCAATTTACAACTGATTGGCGAGGATCATATCACCATAGAGATCGGGATTCACGGCGGGAGCTTTCACGCGATCATTCCATCCTTTCATAGTCATTCGGCGAATATGAGTGGGTCGCAACAATCTAGGTATCGGCCCCAATTCTTGTAATAATCCAAAGAAACGAACGTATGATTACGGTATTTTAAACCCGTAAATTAGGGTTTTGCCGTATATTATTTTTACGACATCGAATATTGTGATTTCGATTCAGTTCTATATTAACGAATTCCTTCTTATATTCACTAAGGATTGTGAATTAAGGGATTGAAATATTACGAAATGATTCGTCAATATATTTTAACGTCGATCGCGTATCGAACGTCTGTATTTTATGGAAATTTCTGAGCTGTAAAGCTTGGAATTAGTTTCGATCTTAATTCCTTTGTTAAATGGAATATATTTATTAAGTAAGTACGAGCTTACTACGACCATTTTGAGATGAGTCGATTTTGAACGTTTTGAGACGTTTTGAATGTCAACGTCTAGAGACGTTTTGAAAAATGAGTTTAATGCTCAGGAAATTACTATAATTAATTTCCTATTATTATTTTATATAATTACAGTATTAATAATTATTAAAATCAATTTATATGCTATGAAAACTCGATAATTCCAATTAATGGAATTCGAAAACCCTAAGTTTATAAACTATGGTTTTTCACATGAAATGATACCATTAAATTATCATATGGTATCTAAACTATATGTTATAATATAAATGAATATTATTAAGCATTAAAATCAATTTTTGGAGCATTAAAACTCGATATTGCTCATATATAATTTTCGAAACCCTAGTTTCGAAAATTTGTGTTTGTTTGCATGAAATGATATATTTAAATTATCCTATGCTATTATTTATTATCTAAATCATATATTATAATGTATATGAGTATATTTAGATCGAAAATTACATGAGTATCAATAATAGGTGTGATTTACATTTTTATTCCTATTTTTCCTATTTATTATCGGTATTTTCGAATATATGCCTATATAATGTTTTAATTATTTTAATGGCTTGTCTTATATATCAATGATCATGTATTATATATATATATAATGTATTAAGGAGTGAAATAAATTAAATCCCACCCTTCGACCTTGATAACCGTCGACCAACACACCCCACGCACAATGATTTTACTTTTTCTCGCCCAATGCATGGCAAGGATTTCCACTCTAGCTCATGATCACCTAGCCCACTCACAAGAAAAATGCTGCCACTTGTTAGCTATCCATGTGTGTGCCGTGTAAAATAGGAGGAGAGGCTATAGGAGGACTCTTCACTTCCTTCCTCATTATACACTCTCACATATCAAACACTCTTCCATCCTCTCCTCACATTTCTCTCTTCTCCTCTCCCATTTTTCTCAAAAGAACCGAGAGCTCCTCCTCCCCCATTTTCGATTTCTTTCTTCTCTTCTTCTCGTTCCTTCACCAAGCTTAATATCATACCATATTCTTGTGGTTCCATACTATTTCAAGGTAAAACAAAAGACCACTAGTATCGATTCTATCTCCATTTTTGCAAAAAAATCGAGAGCTTGCACATATATATTTACGTATGTTTTAATGTTCTTATGAATGGACTATGTGTTCATGTATTGTTCTTGATGTTTATATTGTGTAAAATGTGAGTATATATGCTTAAATAATCATATGACCTTGCTTATTAAATTTTAGAATAGATCTAGTGTGTATATATGATTTTCGAACCATATGACATGTTGAACTAATTTTCGAAAATCTTATAAAATGTTTAATGGTGACCGAATACTTGTAAAAATGTTTTAAGGATTGATTAATGTTCTATGATGTGTTTATAGTTCATAGGGTTTCATTTAGAATTTTTGGAAAACCCTAAGCTTAATTATTTGAAAATACCGAAAGCTATATGGTTTGTACCTTGGTATATAATTTTTATTTGAAGCATGTAATATCATATTAATGCTTGAGGACCTTGTTTATATGTTCTATAATTTATTTAGAATTTTTGGAAATCAAGTGTGTAATTTTTGAATAGGGCCGAGAGCATTGTGACTCTACATGTTGGTGTATGATTTTTATTTTGATCATCCAATGATATATTAATACTTTAGTATATTATTTATGTGATATATGATTTTGTTGGATTTTTGAGAAATCATTTACCAATAAAAAATCAAATAAGCCGTGAGCTTTGATGCTCTTAAGGTGATGATTTAATTTGTTTTGATTAATATAATGATGTATATTAGTATACTATAGTATGTAAACATAGTGTATGATTGTTAGAATTTTTGGAAATCAAATACCTATTTTAAATCAAAAAAACCGAGAGCACCTATGTGCATAAGGTGATGATTTAATTGGTTTTTGATGATTAAATGGTGTTATATTGTTATACTATAGTGTATAAGCATAGTATATAATTGTTGGAATTTTTGAAAACCAATTACTACATTTAATCAAAAAAGCCGAGAGCTATTGAGCTCCATATGGTGATGATTCAAATGTTTTTGGTTGATGTTGTGATGTTACAATGTTATAATATAATATTTAATCATGTCATAAATTATTTGGAATTTTTAGAAATTGTTTGATAATTATTTGATAATTATTTTATAATTACCGATCGCTTTGAGAATTATATTGGTGAATGAATGGTTATAATGGACTATAGGTTATAATTGTGTTATATATTGATGTTGGGATATTATACTATGTGTATATCAATTTTTGGAAATTTTTGGATAATTATTCCATATTTAATGGAATTACCGAATTATATATATGTATATATATTAATAAATGGCAAACAATAACATATGAATGATATTAATTCATATTCTGGACCATAGTGTATAATAATACACTATATTAATTTAGAAAAATTTTAAAGTCATTTGGTAATTTTAAATTAATTACAGAATTTTCGATAATTAATAGGGTTTTAAATCCTTTTAATTCAGTTTATTAATAAATTATATGTCTAATTAATATTCTGGACATATTCGAATTTTATAAAATTTTATAAATATAGATTACTATGTTTGAGACAAACGTTAGGTTATTAACGTTTTAAAATCGAAAATACGCATTTTCATTTATAAAGGGGTTTATTAAATGCGAAATTATTTATAAGTCCTTTGATTTACGTGATAAATCAAGAAATGGGACTTTACAATTTTAATCGATCGAAATTTGATTTATAAAATAAAATGGTAAGGAAATACTATTTGAAAGTCAAAATTATTGACTTTGTTGATCAGTGTTGACTTCGTTGACTTTTAAAGTCAAACGTACGATTATACGTTCGATAAATACGTTAGTACGCGTATGATATACTAATTAAGTATGATACCTCATTAGTAAGAAAAGGTTTCACAAATGAAATCCTTATATCGAGAAACGTGCTCATCGTTAAAGCGTTTAAGCCCAAGCGTTAAGCGAAATAGTTGAACGTATCTCGAGGAACGAGAACAATTCAATTGAATAACGTATTTGAAAGCATATTGAATTCATTGAGGAATTCAGTTTACATCGATATAAGATATCGAAGTTTATCTTAGCTTTTGAAAGTCTCGAGAGACTTGAGCGACGTACTAAAGCCTCGCTTTTTCGTAAAGGTGTGGACGCAAACGCGACGATCGGATCTTGACGTCTTTAACAAACCTAGGACTCATTTTACAACGAACCATAGTCCAGGTGGGCTTCTTATCTTCAAAATGTGGGCCCTTTTCTTACCCCACTAAGATGTGATTTTACTGTTCTTCCAAAATGAGTTTCTTTACAATTCTTATTCTACAACTGTTGACAAATGTTTACTGCATTACCTGCCAAAAATATTATGTTTTGTGTATGGATCCTATCTGTTATGCCCGGTAGGGCTGTGGCGATAGTTGGAACTTTATTATGACGGTTATGTCATTTGGGTCGCGCCCAACCTTTTAAAAGTCGGGTCTGTCTTGGATGATAAATGCACAGCTAGGATTGGCGTGAAGGTTGGAACTATTGCTATGTTAACATATGCTTGTGAGAGCGTCTTTGTCAGGGATTACGGACGGTCACGGCGTCGTAGATGGGAGGCCTCACTCGACGTTTAACTTTAATCTTGTTATGAATCGTTACTAAGAGATCGGACCATACACACCAAGAAAATGCTCGGCCGAGCTATGTTCTGAACCGAATAATTTAGTAAGCCTGATGCATTTTAACTAAAACCGCTTGTGACTTACCTTGATATTGGCGACATAATTCAAATATTATCAAATGTTTTCGGCATGAGTCCACCGAGTGCAATTTCTTGTACTTAGCCTGCATGTTTGTTTTAAATGTGCGGGTTGAGCTCGATGGTGATGATGGAGGATGTGTTGAGGTCGGTGTCCTTGATCGTTTAGTTAGAATTTGGCTTTCGCGCGAATACATATCATCACATATGTATTCACACACTTTCATTGCTAAACTCGAACTCTTTTACTTTATGTCATGAACTATTGAGGTCCATCGCACCATGGTAATTCTTTGGGTCCGATGGCTAAACCTTTAATCATTTGGATATTGTATTATCGAACCTATCGAGCATGCTAATTATAGTTGATATGTACCTCTATCTTAGTCTTTTGTCCTATAATACTATTCCTAGTATTAGTCACCCTCTAGTCCGGGTCGTCCGGAGTGGGGGCGTGACAGAGTGGTATCAGAGCACTGTTGCTCTTTGTAAACCCAATTTCCTTTTTATTCTAAGTCTAGGTCGAGTCACTGGACTTCTAGTAACCTACTGACTCCCCTCAACACTCCATCACATCGAGCTCAACCGGGAAAAAGGTAACTGCATTTCTTTCTCAAACTCATGAAATGGAAAACTTTTACATGATGAGCAAGTTGGAAGAGCTTTTGAAAGATTATGTTATTATGAAAATTTTGATGATGGAAATGAAAGTTGAGCAAGAAAATTTTCCAAAAATTTTGAATTGAACTAATGCAAGTACTCAAGTATTGAGATGAAAGTACATGGTGGTACTAGTTGAATGATCAACATGGGATGAATGAATTCATTTTTGATATGTATATGAGTTGATTATGATTGTTATTTTGAAACCGATTTCCAAATTCTCAAATGAGACTTTATTTCCAACTTTAAAAATTTTGTTTATGATGAGCGATATGTTATCATGAGGCGAACCTAGACTCTAGGAGCATGCTCATGTATCGTGAAAGAACAGAGAAGTATGAACTTCTTTTCCTTACGAGAACAAAAGAGCGATAGGAAGAATGGAAGTGATGATAGCCTCGAGCTCGAGCGGCGAAGGCGAGCGAGAAGGATGAGCGAGGGCGATCTCGACGCTTGAAGATGAGCGACGTCGGCATTTCATCACCGCGTCGACACGAGTAACCGTCGACATAGGCTATGATGTGGACATCAATTACAACTACAGAATGTTCAACTTCAACATGAGGACGTGGATGTGGTAGACGTATTACATCGAAATACGTCTCGAATTTTATTTTGGGCACGATCGCGCAAATTTCCTGCACTGCGCAGTAAACTTGTCTTAGCTAGATCTCTTTCGTTAGGACTCCGATTTGCACATGGTTTTCACCTGCCTCCTAACGCACTAATCTTCATTTGTTATGAAGAACAGAACCCCTAATTCTGTCTCCAGAATACGATAGAGTCTGTTGAACTCTAGTTCGAGTGTTTGGTATAAGACAAGGATCTCGTAGCATATATTAAGATGTTATTGTTGGATTTGTATACTGAAAGCAGTTTGGTTGAGCTTGTATACAATGTTTCCGTTACCACTATTACAATCTCCTATCTGAATTGAATACTTGATTGCATATATCGTGTCCCTTATCTCATATATAAGTTAGATCATACGGTGTGTAGAAGATCACGAAGTGCATATGATTGGTTAAGCAATGAGATATAAAAGTTTCACACCGAGACAACTTGAGGACGAGTTGTCGGTATAGGCTGCATGTATAGATAAGTGACTTGACTTGGTTGCTTGTGTATCTTTGATGCGTCTCGGCGTATTGAAGGATCACGGTGAGATGTGTTCTTCTATCTGACCGTAGTAAAGAACCAAGATCTCGGTGACTTACGATGATCTAAACCTCGATAAGGTATTAGATGAGTATGAGTTGCTGACCATCACTTTGTCTTGTTATGGGTGAGGGTTATATGTTCTAACCCATATTCTCCGCATCTTGGGTGGTGGCGGTGCTTGTATGTCATGCTAGTTATCGTATCAGTCACCGTATCCGTTTAGGATGATGGCGTCCCTTAAGGAGCTCAAAAGGTTTATTGTACTAAACCCTGCAGGTTGAGTTAGCTCAAGTACAATAATAAGGTTGAGTGGTACTACTTAAGGAAATTAAAGATATTAATTATTTTAAGCAGTCAGATTGCTATAAATAATTAATGGACGTTCGATATCTTAAATCTGGGATTCGTAATGTCTAAATGCAAGCTCGACTCACCTTCTAATAAAGGGTAAGTCGGCATTTATTCTCTAGTGGCATGAATAAATGTTTATAAATTAATTTATGTTCTGGGCTGAACATAAGATAATTAATTTATTTGAGGCCCATCTTTATTCCTTGCATTTGATCCCTGGGCTGGCCCATCCAGGCCCCTTGGCTTAGTAAAATCGGCGCCCCCTTGTATGCTCTCAAAAAGTAAGATTTTATTCTCTTTATCCTATAAGGATATTATTATATTTATGGGATATGCATAAATCTTTTCCTTGTGGGATTATGGTAATGCATTATAAATATAAGGTAAGAGATAAAGTCTAGGTTAATGCTCATTAATCCTACACAAATTTTCGGTAATCTCATAGTGATTGAGAGAGAATTTTCGAGAGCATTGTGAGAGTATTGGGTGATTTTCCGAAGCATTCTCCATAGATCGTCCTCACTCGACGTTGGAGATTGGGCAACCGGGATACGATCCGGAAGGTCAAAGCACGAGTCTCGACCGTTTGATCCGTTCATCCCGTTCGATCGACCAAGCGGATCCAAAGGTAAACACGTGAAAACCCCTACGTGTTGCAATTAATTATATAGACGCATGCTAGGTTTATAATCAATGTATGGTGAATTAAATATCCAAGATAGATCCTCGGGGTGAGGGCTTAACATATGTTTTCCCTACAATTGGTATCAGAGCCTGGGATCAGAATCTTGGCTCTGTTGGATTAATTCACGTTTGATTATTACGTGCGCTTAATTAATTGTTGGATCTGTCGTTCATCGTGGCTCGTTTTGTTTTTGTTGGGATTTTTTTTTCACCATGAGAAAATCCGTGGTTAGATTAGGTTTATTTTTCTGTAAATCTTATCTGTAAAAGAAGAACGAAGAACGAGACGACGAAGACTCGTCGGGAGAAACCGGACGCACGGCAGCGCTCGGCGCCGTCTGCGCGTTCTTAGCGGCATCGGCGGACGGGCGTGCGGCGGGACGAGGCAGTCTTGGCGCGCACGGCTCGGTAGCCAGCGGTGCGGGTGCGTGCCAGCGGACGCCTCGGCACCGCTTCGGCGGCCGGCGTGCGCGCTCGACAAACCTCGGCGGGCGGGCGGCGGCCTTCGTAGCGCCGAGGCGGGTCGCGGAGGTAGGCGGCGGCGGGCGGCGACGGTGCGCGCGTTTATCACGCTGGAAACCTCGGCGCTCGCCCGCTCGGCAGCTCGACCACGGCGTGCGCAGCGCGCGAGAAACCTCGGCGAGGTCTCGGCGGCGCGAGCGGCAACCACGCGCATTATCGCGGCGCTTCGGCGGGATACATGCGACAAGGTGCGAGTTTCACGCGGAAACCTCAACGCCGGTTTCTCGGCACCTCGGTAGCATGTTTTCTCGGCAAATCGCTGGCGACTAGCGCCGAGTCGCGCGCAGGTTTCTCGGCGGATCTTGACACCGCGCATGAGATGACTCGGCAACTGCTCGGCGAGGCACGGGCGTCAGGCGTCTTCTCGGCCCCTCGGCGGCGGCGGGCGGCGGGCGGCACGCGAACTAGGGCGTGGCGGTCTTGGGCGCGCATGGGGCGTGCCTGCGCTGCGGCCCGGCCATCTTGGGCCGACCGACCCAAACCCGACCGAACCCAATTTTTCGGCCCAACCCGTTTTCGGCCCGATTCCGTATTTTAGGCGATCCGGCCCGTTCCACGATCCGCCCAAATCCGGTTTGGACGAATCCGGTCCGTGCCCGTGCACGCGAGGCCCGTTTTAAGTTTAATTGCATTTTGCAATTCTATGTAATAGATTAGGCGAAAGTGCGGTTCCACGAGTGGGCCACGATGAGCGTTTTATTTTATTTTATCGTTCATTGCATGTCGTGGATGTTTATATAATGCAAGAGCATGCTATGTATGTTTAAATAACGTTGACAAACCTTTAAGTGTTTCACGTGTTTAAGTGCGCATAGTAAGCATGCTAGGTTTATCGCGTTTATCAAGCATATTTTAGAATTACTGCGAGCATGTTTTACATGTTGAGTTCTATGACAAGCATGCTAGGATTACGTGATCTGCATGGACAAACCTTTTGAACAAAAGACTAAGCAAGCAACCCGACAAATTAATTTTTCAAATTAAAATGTCAAGACCTCCACTTTTGATCTCTAAACAAAGTGATACGCTTTGTGAGTGGCGATCCACACGCGTGGCTTGCTTGCCTTTGTTTATCATAAGTTTGTTAGATGAGATTTCTAAATAAAACTTTTAAATCTATTGAGAAGTGGGAGTTTCATGTGTAAACGCGATCACACGCGTGGCTTGCATGTGCGATTTTCATAAATTCTCTAGAGATAGATATAAAATGAGATAACAAAAGAATTTGAATTGGGCGGTATGGTCCGAGTGAGTATGCGATTCTAAGAATTTATTTTCTATTTGTTAAAAATGTGGTCATTGCTTAGACATCACCTCAAGTACAACTTCCCGCCAAGTTCCTTTTGCGATAGTGATGTGGTCAGTAAGTCGATCGTTAATTTCATTTGTCATAAGGATAAGTTGACATGGATTGAAATTAAACTACTAAAAGGTATATTTTAGTGCAGTCGGGGGTTCATGTGTAAACGATCACACGCGTGGCTTGCATGTGGGATTCTTGGGCGATTGGAGGTTTCAATTAATATTGTTTTATCAAAAGGTTACAATATTATTATTACGAATTATATGCTATCGTATGCTTATGTGTTTTCATTATCTTTTCAGATATGTCTCTTACACCGATTATCAATATGCTCGCACAAAATCCGTTATCGGGTCCAAATTTTATCGAGTGGAAGCGAAACATGGAATATGTTCTTATCGTTGAAGAACACATGTTTGTTCTCACTACTCCTAAACCCGATGCCCTTCTCGACGATCGACTAATGAGCGGCGAGTCGGCGAGACTTTGGAATAAGTCGAAACAATATGGCTAAATGCTATATGATGACTACTATGTCCAAAGGCTTGCAGCTGCAGCATCAGTCGATGGTAGACGCGACTGATATTTGATCAAGTCTCGAGAGTAAGTTTGGGCAGTCGGATCGGACAGTCCGCTTCCACACAATGAGAGAAATCTTGGCGTGTAAGATGGAAGAAGGAAGTTCGGTCCATGAACATGTCTCCCACATGACTCATCTCATGGATAGTCTTGATCAGTTGGGAGGAGGTATTGACGGCGAAACCAAGGTCGATATAATCCTCAATACACTGCCCAAGTCTTTTGAGAACTTTCGCGTGAATGCGATCATGAGTAAGACCGAGTTTACACTTAGTCGGTTGCTTAATGATCTCGTTCTTTGCGGAAGGAGTTATGGGAAAAGGAACACATGCTCTTGCTAGCACATCTAAGGGCCCAAAATTTTCGTTGCAAAATGGAAAAGAAAAGGGTACCAAAGGTGGAAGAGGCGAGGCAAGCGGTGGGAGTAATGGGAACAAGAGCGTGGTTGCCACGGAGGCTTGAAGAAGCCAAAGGAGAAGGGCAAGTGCTTCAGTGCGGTAAGATCGGGCATTGGAAGGCCAAGTGCCCTATGCTCGAGGCTCGAGTACGTCGTTTGCTTTAATGTGAAACATGTTTAGCGACTTGTCTACCCATTCTTGGGTAGTAGATCTGGTATCGATCATGTTTGTTACACCTGCGGGTTCTGCGGACAAGGGAGCTGTTTGATGGCGAGATAACGATCTCCATGGGCAACGCGAAAGTCGAGGTCATTGCGGTTGGAGATGTTACTTTATGTTTTAGAAAACAGTTTTAGTTTTGAAAGACGTTTATATGTGCGGATTTTCGGTGAACCTTGTTTCTGTTTGATATTTACTCATGGATATTACTGTTATTTTGATAGTGGTGTTTCTATCATAAGAAATAACGAAGTTATCTCGTGTTGTACGTTATATAATTAAGCTTTATACTATTTACGCAAAACATAATACCTATAACTATGTTGCATCTTCATCAAACCCTAAAAGAGAAAGTTTTCTTAGAAGATGACACTACTTTTCTCTCGGCATCTTAGATTAGGTCACATCAATCTAAATAGGATCCAAAGGCGGCTAAGAATGGGCGTTGGGTAATCTCACGGTTACTCGGTTCCCGATCTGCGAATCTGTATAGAAGGTAAGATGTCGACCGGACCCTTCAAAGCGAAGGGTTATAGAGCGAAAGAAATGTTAGAGCTAGTCCATTCGACTGTGGACCAATGTCCACACAAGCTCGAGGAGAATGCAGTATTTTGTCACTTTCTTGTGATTACTCAAGTGCGGATACATATACCGCTTCATCGCAAGTCCGAATGTTTTGAGAAATTCAAAGAGTTCAAGGCGGAAGTGGAGCGAAGCTTGGTAAGAGTATCAATTCATCGCGTTACGATCGCGGTGGCGAATACCTCGATAACGAGTTTATGGACTATCTAGTGAAGTGTGGGATTACATCCCAACAAGACTTCACCGGGCACACCACAAAATGGTGTGTCAAAGCGAAGAAATATGACTCTTTTGGAAATGGTTAGATCAATGATGAGTTATGCAACATTGCCTATTTCGTTACGGGGTATGCGTTAGAAAGCGACATACTTGCTAAATCTAGTACCATCCAAGTCGATCGAAAAGACCCTTTCGAGTTGTGGTTTGGTATGAAGCCCGGTTTAAACCACATAAGGATATGGGCGATCCGACACGTCTTGAACAAGAAGGGCGACAATTTGGAGGCTAGATCCGACGCAATCTTGTTTATTGGCTATCCTAGAGGAGCGAAGGTGGTTTATTCTATAGTCCCAAAGATCGAAGGTCATTATTAGCACTAATGCTCGATTCTTGAAGAGGACTACATGAAAATCATAAATCCAAAGTTGAAATCATTCTTGAAGAATTAGAAGATGATCGTATTCCACCACCGATTAGGCGAAAGGTGCGAGATGTCGAGTCTAGTGGGAGGATCGACACGGATACTTGAAGAAATTGAAGTGGGTCAATTCCATTGGAGATACCGACCGTGCAGTGGTACCTACCCAACAAGTTGTGCAAGATAGAGAACCACAAGTTCTGCACCCACCGTTGCCATTGTGCTGTGGCGCCTCGTCGTAGTGGGAGGGTTGTTCGTCAACCCGAGCGATTTATGTTCGTGGGTGAATCTTGGTTTAGTCCCAAGCGAGCGAGGCAATAACCGACCCATGGACATCAAAGGAGGCGATGTAAGATATTGATGCAAGATCATGGCACACCGCTATGGACTTAGAAATGGAGTCCATAACGGCTATGGATGTATATGAAAGACACCTCTACCGGATGGCGAGGAAGCCATAGGTAGTAAGTGGATATCTGAGAGGAAGAGATTCCGATGTAGAGGTTTGACTTTAAAACCGTGCTTGTGGCGAAAGGGTACTCTCATTGAGGGCATCGATTTCGATGAGACCTTTTCGCTGTAGCAATGCTCAAGTCCATCGAAATTCTTACGCCATAGCAGCCCACTTGAACCTAGAGGTTTAGCAAATGGATGTTAAAACCGCTTTTCTAGCGGTTACCTTGAGGAAGGTAGAGACATCTATGTGCAAAGACCGAAGGTTATGTGGTGAAGGGTGAAGAGCATCTAGTAGGAAGCTTAAGAAGTCCATTTATGGACTTAAGCGAACCTCCGGTCATGGAACTTACGCTTTGACGAGGTGGTCAGTCCCATGGATTTACCAGTTGCTAGCGAGAGTTGTGTGTATCGGTTAGATGTCAGCGGTGATGTAGTATTTCTTGCACTTTATGTAGATGACATCCTTCTAGTTGGCAACAACGTGAAGTTGTATCGGGCGTAAAGAGTTGGCTATCCGATCGGTTTCAAATGAAAGACTTAGGAGATCGACATACATTCTTGGGATCGAGGTTTACCGAGATCGCAAGAAGAAAATATTGAGCTTATCTCGGGCGTCTTACATTGATCTTGTGATTACTCGTTTTAGTATCACGGACCGCCAAGAAAGGATTGCTACCTTTCGGACATGGCGTTCCTTTATCTAAGACGCAGATCACCTATGACCAAAGGAGATAGAGGAAATGAGACAAGTTCCTTACGCTTCACCGTAGGAAGTCTCATGTACGCAATGCTATGCACGAGGCCCGATATACGCTATACGGTAGGCATAGTAGCTAGATATCGCCTAACCACGACAAGCTCATTGGACTGCGATAAGCATATACTCAAGTACACGAAAGGACTCGAGATTATAGGCTGGTTTACCATGCGAGATAGTCTAATGCCTTTGGGTTATCTGAGACTCGGTTTCAAGGCGACCGTGATGAGAAAAGTCACCTCGGGCTATGTGTTTACCTTGGGAGGTGGGCCGTATCTGGCGGAGTGCAAAGCGGCGATGCATTGCGGACTCTACCATGGAAGCCGAATATGTAGCCGCGGAGGCTTCTAAGGAGGCTGTATGGTTCAAGAACTACCTCATGGATCTAGGTGTGGTACTGGTTTGCCCAAGAGTATCATAGTTTCTTGTGATAACTCAAGTGCGATGGCAAACTCGAAGGAACCACGGACCCACAAGCGACCAAACACATAGAGAGAAAGTACCATGTCATACGAGAAATCGTTAGGCGGTGGCGTCTTGATTGAAAAGATTGATACAACGGAAAATCTAGCGGATCCATTCACGAAGAGCTGCGGCAAAAGTCTACGATGGACACGTTAGAGGACTTGGATTAAACGATGGCACCCACTTAGAAAGGAAAGTTTTGTATAAGTGGGAGAAGCAAAGTGATGGGTTGTTTGTAATAGCTAGTAGAGACACATTGTATACTAAAAGTTTGCTTTAGTATAAGTGGGAGATTGTTGGTTTATATCTTGAAAGCGTTTGGTTGAGCTTGTATACAATGTTTCTGTTACCACTATAACAATCTTCTATCTGAATTGAATACTTGATTGCATATATCGTGTCCCCTTATCTCATATATAAGTTAGATCATACGATTGTGTAGAAGATCACGTGTGCGTATGATTGGTTAAGCAATGAGATATAAAAGTTTCACACCGAGACAACTTGAGGACGAGTTGTCGGTATAGGCTGCGGTATAGATAAGAAGTGACTTGACTTGGTTGCTTGTGTATCTTGATGCGTCTACGATGTATTGAAGGATCACAGTGAGATGTGTTCTTCTATCTGACCGTAGTAAAGAACCAAGATCTCGGTGACTTCGATGATCTAAACCTCGATAAGGTATTAGATGAGTATGAGTTCTTGACCATCACTTTGTCTTGTTATGGGTGAGGTTATATGTTCTAACCCATATTCTCCGCGTCTTGGGTGGTGGCGGTGCTTGTATGTCATGCTAGTTATCTCAGACGAGTCACCATATCCGTTTAGGATGATGGCGTCCCCTTAAGGAGCTCAAAGTTTTATTGTACTAAACCACGCAGGTTGAGTTAGCTCAAGTACAATAATAAGGTTGAGTGGTACTACTTAAGGAAATTAAAGATATTAATTATTTTAAGCGATCATTGCTATAAATAATTAATGGACGTTGATATCTTAAATACGGGGATTCGTAATGTCTAAGTGCAAGCTGACTCACCTTCGGTAATAAAGGGTAAGTCGACATTTATTCTCTAGTGGCATGAATAAATGTTTATAAATTAATTTATGTTACAATGAACATAAGATAATTAATTTATTTGAGGCCCATCTTTATTCCTTGCATTTGATCCCTGGGCTGGCCCATCCAGGCCCCTTGGCTTAGTAAAATCGGCGCCCCCTTGTATGCTCCCAAAAGGCAAGATTTTATTCTCTTTATCTATAAGGATATTATTATATTTATGGGATATGCATAAATCCTTTCCTTGTGGGATTATGGTAATGCATTATAAATATAAGGTAAGAGATAAAGTCTAGGTTAATGCTCATTAATCCTACACAAATTTTCGGTAATCTCATAGTGATTGAGAGAGAATTTTCGAGAGCATTGTGAGTATTGGGTGATTTTCGAAGCATTCTCCATAGATCGTCCTCACTCGGCGTTGGAGATTGGGCAACCGGATCTGATCCGGAAGGTCAAAGCACGAGTCTCGACCGTTTGATCCGTTCATCCCGTTCGATCGACCAAGCGGATCGAAGGTAAACACGTGAAAACCCTACGTGTTGCGATTAATTATATAGACGAATGCTAGGTTTATAATCAATGTATGGTGAATTAAATATCCAAGATAGATCCTCGGGGCGAGGGCTTAACATATGTTTTCCCTCCAGTTATTGGCCTATATGTATACATTTGGGTAAGACTAAGAAGGTAAGTTGTGATATGTGTTGTACATTATGATGTTGCCTACCTTATAGATTGCTTGGCCTCGCCTAGTTGCTTCACGTTATGTTTAAGTTATCCTTATGCCTTTTGAGATGATGATAGTTGACTTATGTTAATTTTGATCGTGACGGATGGAGGATGAGATACATTGCTCGGAGGAGGATTGGACCGCACCCGACCCCGAGGAAGTAATGAGCATTTATCGCTCGGTTTGGATGTGTCTTGGAGAGGACTTGGCGAGTTTACGGCATACTATCTCCGCTTTGGAGACGCAGAGCCACGGTGCTATTGGCTATGATGGCATCGGGCGTCTCTAGCCATACTCCCTTGTGATTGGGAGGACTATGCTCGGGAAGTATCGAGGATTATATCTACCGGGCGATGGGCGGCTATGACTTGGTGGGAGATTTGCCCAATTCGTAAGTCACGACTTACGTATACAGATTCTGACGGGCAGCACCGAGAGGACCCTACCTCCTCCCGAGAGTACACCGGCGGGATGAGTCGCGAATGGCTATACACGGAGGTTTCGAGGCGATTGACCCGATCGTGCCTCCATTCCTTTTGACGAGGAGCCCGCCCGCTTAGAAGGCGGCACGCCCTAGAGCCTGGGAGAGCTGTGTTCCTTCCCCACTGTTGGACACCCGTCGTCCACGATACCACCTCCACCACCTATGGCGCACCCGCACCGCCAGTTGAGCATTTCCGTCGGGGCAGCACGGATGAGAGTGATAGACGCATCGGATGGGTATAGCCGATTCGCTATACCTACGATCCGATCCGCCACGACTATGAGCTATATGGCGATGGCGACTTTAACCCATGCGAGACATACCGATGGTGGAAGGCGATGGGCGGGACCATCCGAGGACTACCGAATGGACATTTCGGCGGCGAGGACGACTCAGGAAGAGGAAGATCCCGAGGAGGGCGGGGCGGTGGGAGGGCGCATGATGTAGACACAGATGAAGCTTAACGAGATTTTTTTATGTTTAAGCACATTGTTTTCCTTTTCTATGTTTGATTTTTTTTCTTCGATGGATCTAGAAACCCTGACTTTTAGAAGGCCTTGAGGGCCGGGATTTATGTTTTCTGTATAACCTTTGGTATGAAACATCCTGCCTATGGCAGAAATTTTGGATATATATATATATGCATGACCCTGATAGGGCTTTTGCGGCAAATTATGTTTGTTAAGGGTGATATATTTTGTTTAGAATCGTTTCACAATAAGGCCATAATAGTGTTGGTGTATGTTGAGTTGTGGAAAGAATAAGTGTCTAATGATTACCTGTTTTCTATAGCAGCATGCCTCCGAGAAGAAATTGAGCGAGAAACCGAGGTCGAGGTCGGGAAGGCCGAGAGGAAGGGTAGAATTCACGAGCAAGAGGCGAGGACATTCCCAACCACCCCTCCACCTCAACCCGATCGCGGGATCGAAGAACTGCTTTCTAAGCGAGAACCCTCCTGTCTTTAACGGAAAGGCAACCGGAATAAGCCGAGCAATGGGTTAGAGCCATTGAGCGGATTTTACTTTCTTAAGATGCGGCACGGAAAGGCGTCGTGCGTTACTTTCGGTGATTGGACGGTGACTTACGGTGGGAGGCGGAAAGAAGACCTTCTTCTTGAGCAACTGGAGGAGTTCTCATGGGAGGACTTGAGAGGAGCTGTGAGAAATACATCCCAAAAGCTATAAGAAGAAAAAGGAGCGAGAATTTTTCTGCTAAAGCGAAAGGATATGCATGACCGACTATGATCGCAATTTTTGCGAGATGTCGAGATATGCACCAGAACAGGTGGACACCGACTTGAAAATGTCGGAAAAGTTCAGGTCAGGACTGAGAATGGAGATACGAATGTCTCTTGCCAGCCATGGAGACCTAACTTACACTGAAGCTCTCGCACGAGCTTTAGATATTGAGGCGGCCATGTCCGAAGATAAGTCAGTGTCGGCTCAGACACACAATACTTCGGACAGAGGAAAAGGGAAGTGGGAACCCAACCGCGGGAATAACAACCGCGGGAGCTATGGGACATAAGTCATGGCGCCGTGGCGAAACCTTGGCGGCAGAGGCGGGCTGGAAGAGCGACTTATGCTCCACCGGCAAGGGGACCGTAGGAACAGTTGAGGGCACCTCAATGCCCTAGATGCCATAGAGCACACAAGGGAGTGTGCACGGCAAACGTGGTGAGCTGTTACAAGTGCGGGGCAAAAGGGCATTACGCCAACAATTGCCCAGTGTCACGTTCGGATATAAGGCCGAACCAACCTGGCAATGCTCAGCCATTAAGGGCTATCTGACTTCAACCCCCACCGCAATAGCCCAAACCAACCTCAGCAACTCCAGTGGCAACAACCCCAGCAGGTGGTGCAGCAACCACAATGGCAGCAGCCGCAACAACAACCCCCGCAACCGCAGTGGCAGCCACCACCTCAACAACAACAGAGGCGACAACCACCGCGACAACGCCGGCGGCGAAGACAGGCGGCAACAGCCGCGCAACCAACAAGGACCAACGCCCGTCGGCCTCGGTAGGCTCGGCTGAGCCTACGCGCAGCATAGGAGGCGAGCAGAACAAAACCAGGAAACTGGCGGTATGGGAGTTCTCCTCAACCTACCATTATAGTATTGTTCGATCACGGGTGCTTCGCATTCTTTTATTGCAAAATCATGCGTGAAATGCTGGGCCTTAGGTGCGAAAAGTCAAGCAGGGATATGAGAATCTCATCGCCTATAGGAGGGATTATGGTCGTTACACACTTTTGCTCGAACCTAGAGTTGACATTAGGATCACTTAAGGTTCTGGCTAACAATCTAAACATAATACCCATGGACGATGTAGACTTAATCCTAGGAATGGACTGGTTAGCTAAGAACCATTCCACGATTCTATGTAAGGAAAGGAAAACTTCGTTTCACTTTCCTGGACGAAAAGCTACGCATTTCCACGGGATCAGCATGGAGAGAAGAATCCTGATTGTATCAACACTACAGGCGAGGAGGATGATGAACCAGAAAGGATGCCATGCATTCCTTGTTTATTGGAACGGAGAGGATAAACCCGAAGCGCGGGTAGAAGACATAGAAGTTGTCGAGAATTTTCGGACGTGTTTCCGAAAATCTACCAGGGCTGCCTCGATGAACAACTAGAGTTTACCATCGACTTGGAGCCGGATCAGCCCAGTGTCGAAGGCCCTATAGGATGGCCCCAAAGAGTTGGAGGCGAAAATCCAAATCGAGAGCTTTTGGATCTAGGATTCATTAGGTCGAGTGTTTCACCTTGGGGCGCTTTGTTTTGTTTGTCGAGAAAAGGATGGTTCTTTGAGGATGTGCATCGATTATAGAGAACTAAATAAGATGACACTAAAGAACAAATACCCTTTACCCGAATTGATGACTGTTTGATCAATTGCGAGGCGGGAGTATTCTCGAAAATTGATCTCAAGTCGGGATACCATCGGTGAAAATACGGTGCGAGGATGTACCTAAGACTGCGTTCCGAACCAGATATGGCCACTATGAGTTCATAGTTATGCCATTCGGATTAACCAACGCACCAGCCATATTCATGGATCTCATGAACAGGGTATTCCATCCATTTTTGGACAAATTCGTTTTTGGTCTTCATAGATGATATCCTTATTTATTCAAAGAATGAAGAGGATCATAGAGAACATCTAAGAACGGTTTTGCAAACCTTGAGAGATGAGAGACTCTTTGCTAAGTTTAGCAAATGTGAGTTTTAGTGAAGGAAGTTATGTTCCTTGGACACATCGTGTCTGCAGAAGGTATAAAAGTAGATCCAGCCAAAGTAGAGGCCGTGCAGGAATGGAAATCACCAAAGACTCAGCACGAGATTAGAAGTTTCCTAGGATTAGCTGGTTACTATAGGAGATTCATCGAAGGCTTCTCCAAAATTGCAAGGCCAATAACCCAGCTACTCCGGAAAGGAATCAAGTTCAATTGGACTAATGAATGCGAGACGAGTTTCCAGATACTAAAGGAAAAATTGACAAGTGCACGGTTCTAGCGGTCGAGCGGACAAAGGGTATGTAGTCTATCTGAGACGCATCTAAGACTGGACTGGGTTGTGTTTTGATGCAAGAAGAAAAGTGATAGATTATGCATCTCGACAACTCAGACCGCATGAACTGAACTACCCAACCCATGACTTGGAATTAGCAGCCGTAGTTCATGCACTGAAAATTTGGAGACACCATCTCTATGGAGTAAGGTGTGAGATCTTCACAGAGCATAAGAGTCTGAAGTACTTCTTTGAGCAAAGAGATCTGAACATGAGGCAGAGAAGATGGCTTGAATTAGTGAAAGATTACGACGTGGTATTAACTATCACCCGCAAAGCGAATGTTGTGGTGGCGCTTAAGTCGTGAAAGCCATACCAAGCTAGGATGTCTCTTTGTACAAGAGGAAAAACTCGTTGAAGAGTTTGGAAGAATGAGGATTGAGCTGGTTGAACCACCGAGACAATTGTGAGTTGTATCGCTACACTCACACCGACATCGATCTAAGAAAAGGATTGTTGAGAGACAAAGGATGGAGGAAAAGTTAGAAAAGATCGACAAAGGGTAAGGTGCGAAGGATTTAAGAATTTCAAGAGGCATCGAGACAACGCCTTATTGTTTGAAGGGAGGATATCGTCCTGACGACACGAGCTTCAAAATGAAATCATGAGTGAGGCTCGTGATACACCCTACACCGCCCAGCAAGACTAAGATGTACAAGACACGAAGGAAAAGTTTTGGTGGGAAGGCATGAAGCGAGACATAGCTTCTTTCGTAGAACACTGTCTTGTTTGCCAGTAGGTGAAGGCGTTACATCAACGTCCATACGGAAAATTGCAACCATTAGAAATTCCCGAGTGGAAATGGGACGATATAACAATGGATTTCGTTACAAGCTTACCCAAGTCGAGAAGAGAAACACGACCATATGGGTAATAATTGTGGATAGACTTACCAAGAGTGCTCACTTTCTACCTATTCAAAGCACTTATGGATCGATAAATTGGCTCGGTATGCGTTAAGGAAATTATCACGATTACATGGGTGCGAAATCTATTACCTCGACCGAGACTCCAGTTCACATCCAGATACGGATTAGCTTGCGAGAGAATTGGGTACTAAACTCGATTTCGATCGGCATTTCATCCACAAACCGATGGGCGGTTGGAAGGGCGATCAAGCGTTAGAAGATATGCTTAGAACCGTAGTATTGGATCGAGGGCAAAATGGGAAGACATTTTACCTCGATTGAGTTTACTTACAACAATAGCTACCAGCGACGATCGGTATGGCCCCTACGAAGCTTTGTATGGCAAAAGTGTAGATCACCGCTTTATTGGGATGAAGTCGGTGAGAGAAAAGTCATAGGGCACGATGCGGTGGGCGAGATGATCGAGATCGTCCGACAAATTAGGTGAGAATCAAAGAGGCTCGGGATAGACAAAATCTTATCTTGTCTGGCGTAGATCCGAGCTACGATTTGAAGATGGAGACAAAGTGTTTCTTAAAGTCTCTCCATCAAAGGTTGTCGATTCGGACTAAAGGGAAGTTGAGACCCGGCTTTATAGGACCATATGAGATCTAGAAAGGATAGGTCCGATGGCTTATAGGTTGGCTCTTCCGCCAACTGGGAATGTGCATAATGTTTTCACGTGTCGCAATTGCGAAAATCGTTCAAGATCAAAGCACGTGATCCGCCAAGATGGCGTGATTCTCAAACCCGACATGAGCTACGAAGATGAACCAATGGCGGTCCTCGACTATAAAGTCCAACAACTACGGAGCAAGTCGATTCCGTTAGTCAAAGTCTTGTGGAGACACCACGGACGAGAAGAAGCCACGTGGGAGCTTGAAGAAGCGATGAAGGAGCGATACCCGATTTGTTTTATAGAGGTATGCAAACCGGGATGAATTTCTTTTAAGGGGTGGAATGTAATATTCGAAAAGCGAGCGATATGATTACGGTATTTAAACCCGTAAATTAGGGTTTTGCAGTGTAATATTCGAAAAGCGAATATCGATTACGGTTTTCTAAACCCGTAATTAGGGTTTTACCGTATATTATCTTTTACGACATCGAATCTTGTGATTTCGATCGATATCGTTATAACGAATTCCTTTCATAATTCACTAAGGATTGTGAATTAAAGTTGAAATATTACGAAATGATTAGTCGATATATTTTAACGTCGAGGCGTATCGAGCGTCGACTTTTCATGAAATTTTACGGCGGTGAAGCTTAGAATTAATTTCCATCTTAATTCCTTTATTAAAGGGATATATTTATTTAGTAAGTATGAACTTCTGCGACCATTTTGAGATGAGTCGATTTTGAGCGTTTGAGGCGTTTTGAGCGTCGGCGTCTGAGGCGTTTTGTAAAATGAGTTTAATACTCGGAAATTATCATAATTAATTTCCTATTATTATTCTATATCATTTCAGTATTAATATTTATTAAAATCAAATTTTCAGTTATTAAATTCGATATTTTGGTGTTGAAATTTTGAAAACCTAAGTTTATAAACTTTGGTTTTCACATGAAATGACACTATTAATTTATCCTATGGTATCTAAACCTTATAATATGATATATATGGGTATTATTAAGCTATGAAATCAGTTTTTGGAACATTAAAACTCGATAGCTTATATTTATAATTTTCGAAACATAATTCTTGGAATTAGGGTTTCATATGCATGAATTAATGCTATAATTTTATCCTATGCTATTATTCAATATCTAAATCATATATTATGATGTATATATGTATATTTGGATCGAAAATGGCATGAGTATCAATAATAGGTGTGATTTGTATTTAATTCTATTTTCCTAATTTTGGATCGGTATTTTCGAAAATATGATATATGCTTGGTTTAATTATTTTAATGGCTTGTAATATATATCTATGATTATGTATGATATATATATCTAGTATTAGGGATGGAATAAAAATTAAACCACCCCTAAGACACCCTAAAACCATGCATTCTTCCTCTTTACTCAAGCATGGGATCACTTTTTCTATTGACCAACCCATGATCACCTTTTTAGCCTAGCAAATGATAACTATAATCCTCATCATTGCTACAGATTTTCTCCCATTTGTTGGCTGAAAATCGTGAGAGAGAGAGGTAGTATAGGGAGGACTCTTCCATTCAAGCCATACTTTCCTTACATTTCAAACACTCAACACTCTCTCAAACACTCCATTTCTCTCCATTTTGCTCTCCAAAACGAGCCATTCTCTCCAATTTTGAAAGCCTTCTTCTTCTTCTCTTCTCTATTCCTCTCCCACTAGCTACACTATATTGTTCTTGTGATTCCATATCATTTTCAAGGTAAACCAGGACTATATTTCGATTCTTACCCTTTTACCTAGAAAAAATCGAGCATGCTCTTGTATATATTTATGTATATTTGAATGTTATATATATGTATATATATGTTTTAAATGTTCTTGAGCATGAGATATATTGTTCTTGATGACCTTATTTCCAAATATATGAATAAATGTTAGAAGAGCATGGATGGTATTGTTTATTTAATTTTGAATAGATCTAGTGTTTGTTCATAATTTTGAACCATATGAGATGTTAAAATAATTTTTGAAAATGTATAAAAATTCTTCATGATGACCGATTTTATTTAAACATGTTCTAAGCTTGGATTATTGATCTATGATATGATTTAAGACTATGGTATGTTAATTAAAATTTTGGAAAACCACAGCTATTTATTTCATTAATCTGGTGAGCTTCTTAAACATGTACCATGATGTATAAATTTTATTTTTAATCATACAATGTCATATTCATGCTTTAGGACCTTGATTACATGTTCTATGATTTACCTATAATTTTGAAAATCAAATGCATGATTTTTATAAAGGGCGAGCATACTATATGTATATGTTGGTGTATGATTTTATTTTTGAACATGTAATGGTGTTTTAATGCTTTAGTATATTATTTATGCATTGTGTGAATTAATTAGAATTTTTGGAAATCATTTACCTATTTAAATCAAATAAGCCGAAAGCTTACAAGCTTATATGGTGATGATTTAATTGGTTCTTGATGATTAAATGATGTTATATTAATATACTATAGTGTATAAACATAGTATATAATTGTTGGAATTTTTGAAAACCAAAAACCAAAATTAAATCAAAAGGCCGAGCATGTATGCTCCATATGGTGATGATTTCAATTGGTTTGGTTGATATTATGATGTTACAATGTTATAATATAATGTTTAATGATGTTGGAATTTATTTAGAATTTTTAGAAATTATTTGCTAATTATTTGGTAATTATCAAGTTATTACCGTGAATATTGTTATATATTGTGAAATGAATGCTTATGATGAACTATAGGTTATATTAATGATATATATTGATGTTGGGATATTATAATAAGTATATATCAATTTTGGGAATTTTTGGATAATTATTCCCTATTTATTTGAATTACCGTAAATATATATATGTATATATATAAATAAATAGCAAATAATATCATATGAATTTTATGGATTCATATTCTGGACCATAGTGTATAATAATGCACTATATTAATTTAGAAAATTTTTCAAAGGTCATTTAGTATTTTTAATCTAATTATCGAAAATTTCGATAATTTAAAGGGTTTAAAATCCTTTTAATTCAGTTTATTAATAAAATATATGTCTATTAATATTCTGGACAGTTTTAAATTTTACAAAATTTTATAAACATAGATTGCTATGTTTGAGACAAGCGTTCATTTATAACGTTTTAAATACCAAAATCGCTTTTATTTATAAAAGGGTTATTAAAAATCTTGAAAATATTTATAAGTCCTTGATTTACAAGATAAATCGAGAAATAGGACTTCGTTTTCAAATCGATCAAATTCGATTTTTAAACAAATTTGTAAGAAATTACTTTTAAAAGTCGAAATCGTTGACTTTGTTGACGATGTTGACTTCGTTGACTTTTGAGTCAAGCGTGCGATTATCGTTTATAAATCGTCGATGCGGCGTAAGATATACTAATTGAGTATGATACCTCATTAGTAAGAAAAGATTTCACAAATGAAATCCATATATCGAAAAGCGTGCTTATCGTTGAGCGTATCTCGAGGAGCGAGAAAAGTCGATCGTATCGTATTAGAGGCGTATTGAATCCACTAAGGAATTCGGTCTACATCGATATGAAATATCGAAGTTTATCTTAGTTTTCGAAAGTCTCGAAAGACTTGGCGACGTCTAAAACCTCGCTTTTTCGTAAAGGTGTGGGCCTTGAAGCGCGACGACGGATTTTGACGAGCGAGCGAACTGGGACTTTACAGCGAACCATAGTCGGTGGGCTCCTTTTCTTACCTCACGAATGTGGGCTTCTTATCTTTAAAATGTGGGCCTTTTCTTACCCGCTAAAAGCGTGACTTTCTTGTTATTTCAAATGAGTTTATTCTGACACTTATCCTACAATTGTTTAACAAATGTTTCTTGCATTACACCGCGAAAATATTTCGTTTTGTGTATGGATCTATCTGTTTGCCGGGTAGAAATTGTGGAGATAGTTGGAACTATTATATCAATTGTTGTGGTAGCGCTGACCTTTTTAATGTCGGGTCTGTCTTGGGATGATAAATGCACAGCTAGGATTGGCGTGAAGGTTGGAACTATCTGTTGTGTTAACATATGCTTGCAGTGATTTGTGTCTTTATGCGGGATTACGGCGATCACGGCGTCGTAGATGGGAGGCCTCACTCTCGGCGTTTATTATTTATTATTATTATGTATTGTGACTATGAGATACGGACCATACACACGAAAATGCTCGGCGAGCTATGTTTCTGACGAAAATGATTTGGTAAGCCTGAGGCATTTTAACTAAAACCACTGTGACTTACCCGATATTGGCGGCGTAATCCAAATTCTATCAAATGTTTTCGGCATGAGTCCACTAAGTGCAATTTCTTGTACTTAGCCTGCATGTTTGTTTTAAATGTGCGGGTTGAGCTCGATGGTGATGATGGGGAATGTGTTGAGGAGTCGGTGTCCTTGACCGATTTACTTGAATTTGTGGTTTATACCTTGAATGCATATCGTCATATATGTATTCACACACTCATTGCTATACTACGAACTCCCTTATTTACGCTTTATGTTTATAAACTATTGAGGCCCGTCGGATCGGGCGAGTTTTGGGGTCCGATGGCTAAACCTTTCAAAAACAATATAACATCATCTCATATTACATTCGAGCATGTTGGTTTATTTTTATGCATCTCTATTTTACCCATGTAACCCTAAAATACTACTCCTAGTACTAGTAGCCCTCAGGTCCGGGTTGGTCGGAATGGGGTCGTGTAACAGTGGTATCGAGCGCTTTTGCTCTTTGTAAACCCAAATCCTTTTATTCTAAGTCTAGATCAGTCATTTGGACTTCTAGAAATCTCTTGACTCCTCTCAACACTCCATCACATCGAGCTCAACCGGGAAAAAAGGTAGCGCATTTCTTTCTCAAACTCGTAAAATGGAAACTTTTACATGATGAGCAAGTTGGAAGAACTTTTGAAGGTTATGTTATTATGAAAATTTTTGAAGTTGAAGCGAAAATTTTTCCAAAATTTTTTAGAATTGAACTAATGCAATGCTCAGTATTGAGATGGAAGTGTATGGTAGTATCGGTGAATGATCAACATGGAATGAATGAATCCATTTTGATATGTATATGAGTTGATCATGATTGTCATTTTGAAATCGTATTTCAAAATTTTCAAATAAGACTTTACTTTCCAACTTTGAAATTTTGTTTATGATGAGCGATATGTTATCATAAGGCGAACTTAGACTCTAAGGAGCATGCTCACGTATCGTGAAAGAACATAGAAGTATGAACTTCTTTTCCTTATGAGAACAAAAGAGCGATAGGAAGAATGAAAGTGGCGATATCCTTGGCGCGACAACGAAAAGGCGGCGAGAAGGATGAGCGAGGGCGACCTCAACCTTAAAGGTGAATGGCGTCGACACTTCATCACCACTTCGACATGAGTGAGCATCAACACAAATCATGACATGGACGTCACTTACGGCTTCAAAATGTTCAGCCTCAACATAAAAACCCGAAGACGATAGACGTATTACGTCGACATACGTCTCGATTTGCAATTTGGCACGATCGCGCAAATTTCCTGCACTGCGCAGTAATTTTGTTTTAGCTAGATCTCTCTCGTTAGGACTCCGATTTACGCATGGTTTTCACCTGCGTACTCTAACACTGATCTTCATTTGTTATGAAGAACAGAATCCTAATTCTGCCTCCAGAATACGATAGAGTCCGTTGAACTCTAGTTCGAGTGTTTGGTATAGAATAAGGATCTCGTAGCTTATATTAAGATGTTGTTGGCTTATGTATACGTTTGGGTAAGACTAAGAAGGTAAGTTGTGGTGAGCATTGTGCAGTATGATGTTGCCTACCTTATAGACTTGCTTGACCTTATCTAGTTGCTTCACGTTACGTTTAAGATATCCTTGCACCTTTTGAGATGGCGATAGTTGACTTATGTTAGTTTTGTTAAGTGACGGATGGAGGGTTGAGATATCTCGCGAGGAGGAGGATTGGACCACCCCCACCCGAGGAGGAGGTGAGTATTTATCGCTCCAGTGGATGTCTTGTTGGGGAAGACTTGGGTGAGTTCTTGGCATATTACCTCCGTCTTTGGAGAGCCCGAGCCAGGCGTGGCCGATTATAATGGCATCCAGCGCCTTCTAGCGATACTCCCTGCACAGGGATGGGTATGCTCGAGAGATATCGGAGATTACATCTACAGGGCGATGGGCGGCTACGACTTGGTGGGAGATGCGCGGTTCGTGAGTCACGACTTACGTGTCTGGCATTCTGAGGCGGCACCGAGAGGACCCTACCTCCTCCCGAGTATACAGGCGGGATGAGTCGCGAGTGGCTTTACGAGAGGTTCGAGGCGGATTGACCCGATCGTGCCTCCTTTCCTTTTGACGAGGAAGGCTGCTCGCTTAGAGAGCGGCCGCCCCCGCACTTGGGAGGCGGTATTTCCACCCACAGCCGGACACCCGTCGTCCACGGTACCACCTCCACCACCTATGGTCCCAGCCATACCACCGGTCGAGCACTTGGTCGGACGGCACGGATGAGGGTAGCAGATGTCGCGGTGGCTACGGCCCGATCCGCCACGACTACGAGCATCGGGTGAATCACAGACGCTCTTAACCCCTGCGAGACATACCGATGGTGGAAGCGATGGGCGGACCATCGAGGGCGCCCGCATGGACATTTCGACGGCGGGGCGACTCAGGAGGAGGAAGACCCAGGAGGGCGGACGGTGGGAGGGCGCATGATGTGACCACAGCGAAGCTTAAAGAGATTTTTTGTTTTGTGTTAAGCACATTGTTTTCCTTTTCCTATGTTTAATCTTTAGTGTTGGACTTAGAACCTTAGTTTTGGGAAGGCCGTGTGGGCGGGACTTATGTTTACCTTTCTTTTGTATAACCGTTGGTTGAACATCACTGCTATGGCGAAAAAATTTTGGATATATATATATACATGACCTAATAGGGCTTTTGCGGCAAGTTATGTTTGTTAAGAGTGATATTACATTTGGAATCGTTTCTGATAAAGCCGTAATAGCGTTGGTGTATGTTGGTGTGAAAAGAATAAGTGCTAATGATTACATGTTTTCTATAGCGGCATGCCTCAGAAGGAATCCGGAGCAAGAACCCGAGAGGTCGAGGTCGGGAAGGCGAGAGGAAGGGTAGGATCCCGAGCAAGAGCGGAAGAGATTCCCCAACCACCACCTCCACCTCGACCCGATCGCGGGATCGAAGAAATGTTTCTAAGGCAGAACCCTCACATGTCTTTAGCGGGAAAGGTAGCCGGAAGAAGCCGAACAATGGGTTAGGGCCATTGAGCAGTTTTACCTTTTAAGGTGCAGCACGGAAAGGTTGTCGTGTGTTACCTTCGGTGATCGGACCGGTGACTTACGGTGGGAGGCGGAAAGAAGACTTTTCGGTGAGCGACTCGAGGAATTCTCGTGGGAGGATTTCAGAGAGCTGTATGAAAAGTACATCCTAAAAGCTATAAGAGGAAGAAGGGCGAAATTTTCACTGCTAAAACAAAAAGGATAGTGTGACCGACTATGATCGCACCTATGCGAGATGTCGAGATATGCACAGGCGGTGGACACCGACTTGAAAATGTCGGAAAAGTTCGAGCGGGGCTAAGAATGGAGATCGCATGTCTCTTGCCGACCATGGAGACTGTCCTACTGAAGCTCTTGCGAGCTTTAGATATAAAAGCGACCATGACCGAAAATAAGTCGGTGGCGTCTCGGACACACAATCTTTTGGATAGAGGAAAGGGAAATGGGAACCCAACCGCGGGAATAACAACATGGGAACTTTGGGGCCATAAGTCCTGGCGCCCGTGGCGAGGCAGCGGCGCCACGGGACAAGGCTGGAAGAGGCGACTTATGCTCCACCGGCAAGGGGACCACATGAACCGTCGAGGACACCTCAATGCCCTCGATGCCATAGGACACACAAGGGTGTGTGCACGGCAAGCGTGGTAGGCTGTTATAAGTGCGGGGCAAGCGGGCATTCATGACAATTGCCCGATATCACGTTCGGATGTAAGACCGAACCAGCGGGCAATGCTCGGCCATTAAGGGCTATCTGACTTCAACCCGGCCGCGCGGCGGTTTCATTAACCCCACAACTCGGTGTAGCGGCCCGACCTCAACAACAACTCCAGCGGCCGCAACAATGGCGGCAACGCGGCAACCACCGCAGCGGTGGCGGCGGCCACCACCAACAGCAGCGGGCGTCAACCACGCGCCCACGCCGGCGGCGGCAACAGGCGAGCAACAACCGCCGAATCGGCGGGACCGGCGCCCGTCGGCCTCGGTAGGCTCGGTGAGAACTACGCCACATAGGAGGCGAGCGAGCAAAACCAAGGAAACTTGGCAGGTATGGGAGTTCTACTCAACCTACCTGTTATAGTATTGTTCGATACGGGTGCTTCGCATTCTTTTATTGCAAAATCATGCGTGAAATCTTGAGCCTTAGGTGCGAAAAATCAAGCCGGGATATGAGAATCTCATCGCCTATAGGAGGGATTATGGTATTTACCCACTTTTGCTCGAACCTAGAGTTGACATTAGGATCACTTAAGGTTCTGGCTAACGACCTAAACATAATACCCATGGATGATGTAGACATAATCCTCGGAATGGACTGGTTAGCTAAGAATCATTCCACGATTCTCTGTAAGGAAAGGAAAATTTCGTTTCACTTTCCTGGACAAGAAGCTACGCATTTTCACGGGATCAGCATGGGAAGGAGGATTCCGATAGTATCAGCACTACAAGCTAGGAGAATGATGAACCAGAAGGGATGCCATGCATTCCTTGTTTATTTAAACGATCAGGATAAACCCGAAGCGCGGGTAGAAGACATTGAAGTTGTCAGAGAATTTCGGACGTATTTCCGAAAATCTACGGGACTACCTCTAATAGACAACTAGAGTTTACCATCGACTTGGAGCCGGATCAGCCCGGTGTCGAAGGCGCCTATAGGATGGCCCCAAAGGAGCTAGAAGAGCTGAAAATCCAAATCGAGAGCTTTTGGATCTAGGATTCATTAGGCGAGTGTTTCACCTTGGGGGCGCTTTGTTTTGTTTGTTAAGAAAAGGATGGTTCTTTGAGGATGTGCATCGATTATAGGGAACTAAATAAGATGACACTAAAGAACAAATACCCTTTACCGAATTGATGACTGTTTGATCAATTGCGAGGAGGCGGGTGTATTCTCTAAAATTGATCTTAAGTCGGGATACCATCAGTGAAAATCTGATGCGAGGATGTACCTAAGGCGCATTCCGAACCGAGATATGGCCACTATGAATTCATAGTTATGCCATTCGGATTAACCAATGCACCGGCCGTATTCATGGACCTCATGAGCAGTATTCCATCCATTTACGGATAAATTTGTTTTGGTCTTCATAGATGATATCCTTATCTACTCAAAGAATGAAGAGGATCATAAGGAACATCTACGGACGGTTTGCAAACCTTGAGAAATGAAAGACTCTTTGCTAAGTTTAGCAAATGTGAGTTTTAGTGAAGGAAGTTATGTTCCTTGGACACATCGTGTCTGTTGAAGGCATAAAAGTAGATCCGACCAAAGTAGAGGCCGTGCGAGAATGGAAATCACCAAAGGCGCCGCGAAATTAGAAGTTTCCTAGGATTAGTGGCTACTATAGGAGATTCATGAAGGATTCTCCAAGATTGCAAGGCCATAACCCGACTACTCGGAAGGGAATCAAGTTCAATTGGATGAGGAGTGCGAGGCGAGTTTTCAAATACTCGAAAAAAATTGACCGGTGCACGAGTTCTAGCGGTCGAGCGGACAAAGTGCGTGGTCTATCTGAGACGCATCTAAGGCTGGGTGGGTTGTGTTTTGATGCAAGAAGGAAAGGTGATAGCTTATGCATCCGACAACTCGGACCCACGAACTGAACTACCCAACCCGATTTGGAATTAGCGGTTGTGGTTCATGCACTAAAATATGGAACACCATCTCTACGGTGTGAGATGTGAGATCTTCACGGATCATAAGAGTTTGAAGTATTTCTTGAACAAAGAGATCTGAATATGAGACAGAGAAGATGGCTAGAATTAGTAAAGATTACGATTGTGGTATTAACTATCACCGGGCAAGGCGAATGTAGTGGTGGCGCTTGAGTCGTAAAACCGTACCAAGTTAGGATGTCTCTTTATACATGAGGAAAAACTCGTTGAAGAGTTTGGTAGAATGAAGATTGAGCTGGTGGAACTACACGAGACAATTGTGGTGTGTCGCTACACTCACTGGCATCGACCTAAGAAAAGAATTGTCGAGGACGAAGGATGGAGGAAAAGTTGGAAAAGATCAGAAAGACTAAGGTGCGAAGGATTGAGAATTTTCAAGAGGCACGGATAGCGCCTTATTGTTTGAAGGTAGGATATGCGTTCTGACGGCGAGAGCTTGAGCGAAATCATGAGTGAGGCTCACGATCGCCTACACCGCCCACCCAGGCGATACTAAGATGTACCGGGACACGAAGGAAAAATTTTGGTGGGAAGGCGTGAAGCGAGACATAGCTTCTTTAGGTGGAGCAGCTGTCTTGTTTGTCGACAAGTGAAGGCCTACACCAGCGACCCTACGGGAAGTTACAACCGTTAGAAATCCCGAATGGAGTGGGACGATATAACGATGGATTTCGTTACAAGCTTACCCAAATCGAGAAGAGGAAACACAGCCGTATGGGTAATTGTGGATAGACTTACCAAAAGTGCTCACTTTCTACCTATTCAAAGCACTTATGGATCGATAAGTTGGCCCGGTATGCGTTAAGGAAATTGTGCGACTACATGGGTGTGCGAAATCTATTACCTCGATCGAGACTCCAGTTTACATCCGGGTTTTGGATTAGCTTGCAAAGAGGCTGAGTGCAGATTAAACTTGATCTGACATTCCACCCACAAACCGATGGGCGATCGGAGAGAGCGATCAAGCAGCTAGAAGATATGCTTAGAACGTAATTTTGGATCAAGGTGCAAAATGGGAAGAGATTTTACCTCGATGGAATTTGCTTACAACAACGATTATCAGCGACGATCGGCATGGCCCCATCTGAAGCCTTGTATGGCAAAAGTGTAGATCACCACTTTATTGGGATGAAGTCGGTGAAAGAAAGGTCATAGGGCACGATGCGGTGAGCGAAATGATCGAAATCGTTCGACAAATTAGGATGAGGATAAAGAGGCTCGGGACGGACAAAATCTTCTGACGTCTGGCGTAGATCAGAACTACTGATTTGAGGATGGAGACAAAGTATTTCTTAAGGTCTCTCCATGAAAGGTTGTCGGGTTTGGCACGAAAGGAAAGCTTAGACCCGTTTCATAGGACCTTATGAGATCTAGAAAGGATAGGTCCGATGGCTTATAGGTTGGCTCTTCCGAAACCTAGGGAATGTCCATAATGTTTTCACGTGTCGCGATTACGAAAATCGTTCACGACCCAAAGCACGTGATTCGCGAGGCGGCGTGATCCTCGAGCGGACATGAGCTATAAGGAAAAACCCGCAGCCATACTTGACCACAAAGTCCAACAACTACGGAGCAAGTCGATTCCGTTAGTCAAAGTCTTTGTGGAGACACCACGGGCGAAAGAAGCCACGTGGGAGCTTGAAGAAGCGATGAGAGAAAATACCCGATCTATTTTTCTAAAGGTATACAAATTTCGGGACGAAATTTTTCGTAAGGGGTGGAATGTAATATTCGAAAAGCGAATATCGATTACGGTTTTCTAAACCCGTAATTAGGGTTTTACCGTATATTATCTTTTACGACATCGAATCTTGTGATTTCGATCGATATCGTTATAACGAATTCCTTTCATAATTCACTAAGGATTGTGAATTAAAGGATTGAAATATTACGAAATGATTAAATCGATATATTTTAACGTCGAGCAGCGTATCGAGCGTCGACTTTTCATGAAATTTTACGGCGGTGAAGCTTGGAATTAATTTCCATCTTAATTCCTTTATTAAAGGGATATATTTATTTAGTAAGTATGAACTTCTGCGACCATTTTGAGATGAGTCGATTTTGAGCGTTTGAGGCGTTTTGAGCGTCGGCGTCTGAGGCGTTTTGTAAAATGAGTTTAATACTCGGAAATTATAATAATTAATTTCCTATTATTATTCTATATCATTTCAGTATTAATATTTATTAAAATCAAATTTTCAGTTATTAAATTCGATATTTTGGTGTTGAAATTTTCGAAAACCCTAAGTTTATAAACTTTTGTTTTTCACATGAAATGACACTATTAATTTATCCTATGGTATCTAAACCTTATAATATGATATATATGGGTATTATTAAGCTATGAAATCAGTTTTTGGAACATTAAAACTCGATAGCTTATATTTATAATTTTCGAAACATAATTCTTGGAATTAGGGTTTCATATGCATGAATTAATGCTATAATTTTATCCTATGCTATTATTCAATATCTAAATCATATATTATGATGTATATATGTATATTTGGATCGAAAATGGCATGAGTATCAATAATAGGTGTGATTTGTATTTAATTCCTATTTTTCCTAATTTTGGATCGGTATTTTCGAAAATATGATATATGCTTGGTTTAATTATTTTAATGGCTTGTAATATATATCTATGATTATGTATGATATATATATCTAGTATTAGGGATGGAATAAAATTAAACCACCCTAAGACACCCTAAAACCGCCGCTACCTCTTTACTCGAAGCATGGGATCGCTTTTCTATTGCCCAACCCATGATCACCCTTTTTAGCCTAGCAAATGATAACTATAATCCTCATCATTGCTACAGATTTTTCTCCCATTTGTTGGCTGAAAATCGGCGAGAGAGAGAGAGGTAGTATAGGGGAGGACTCTTCCATTCAAGCCATACACCTTACACATTTTCAAACACTCAACACTCTCTCAAACACTCCATTCTCTCCCATTTTCTGCTCCAAAAACCGAGCCATTCTCCCCAATTTTGAAAGCCTTCTTCTTCTTCTTCTTCTCTATTCTCTCCCAACTAGCTACACTATATTGTTCTTGTGATTCCATATCATTTCAAGGTAAACCAAGGACTATATTTGATTCTTACCCTTTTACCTAGAAAAATCGAGCATGCTCTTGTATATATTTATGTATATTTGAATGTTATATATATGTATATATATGTTTTAAATGTTCTTGAGCATGAGATATATTGTTCTTGATGACCTTATTTCCAAATATATGAATAAATGTTAGAAGAGCATGGATGGTATTGTTTATTTAATTTTGAATAGATCTAGTGTTTGTTCATAATTTTGAACCATGTGAGATGTTAAAATAATTTTGAAAATGTATAAAAATTCTTCATGATGACCGATTTTATTTAAACATGTTCTAAGCTTGGATTATTGATCTATGATATGATTTAAGACTATGGTATGTTAATTAAAATTTTTGGAAAACCACAGCTATTTATTTCATTAATACTGTGAGCTTCTTAAACATGTACCATGATGTATAAATTTTATTTTTAATCATACTGATGTCATATTCATGCTTTAGGACCTTGATTACATGTTCTATGATTTACCTATAATTTTGAAAATCAAATGCATGATTTTTATAAAAGGCCGAGAGCATACTATATGTATATGTTGGTGTATGATTTTATTTTTGAACATGTAATGGTGTTTTAATGCTTTAGTATATTATTTATGCATTGTGTGAATTAATTAGAATTTTTGGAAATCATTTACCTATTTAAATCAAATAAGCCGAAAGCTTACAAGCTTATATGGTGATGATTTAATTGGTTCTTGATGATTAAATGATGTTATATTAATATACTATAGTGTATAAACATAGTATATAATTGTTGGAATTTTGAAAACCAAAACCAAAATTAAATCAAAAGGCCGAGCATGTATGCTCCATATGGTGATGATTTCAATTGGTTTGGTTGATATTATGATGTTACAATGTTATAATATAATGTTTAATGATGTTGGAATTTATTTAGAATTTTAGAAATTATTTGCTAATTATTTGGTAATTATCAAGTTATTACCGTGAATATTGTTATATATTGTGAAATGAATGCTTATGATGAACTATAGGTTATATTAATGATATATATTGATGTTGGGATATTATAATAAGTATATATCAATTTTGGGAATTTTGGATAATTATTCCTATTTATTTGAATTACTAGTAAATATATATATGTATATATATAAATAAATAGCAAATAATATCATATGAATTTTATGGATTCATATTCTGGACCATAGTGTATAATAATGCACTATATTAATTTAGAAAATTTTTCAAAGGTCATTTAGTATTTTTAATCTAATTATCGAAAATTTCGATAATTTAAAGGGTTTAAAATCCTTTTAATTCAGTTTATTAATAAAATATATGTCTATTAATATTCTGGACAGTTTTAAATTTTACAAAATTTTATAAACATAGATTGCTATGTTTGAGACAAGCGTTCATTTATAACGTTTTAAATACCAAAATCGCTTTTTATTTATAAAAGGGTTATTAAAAATCTTGAAAATATTTATAAGTCCTTGATTTACAAGATAAATCGAGAAATAGGACTTTCGTTTTCAAATCGATCAAATTCGATTTTAAAACAAATTTGTGAAATTACTTTTAAAAGTCAAAATCGTTGACTTTGTTGACGATGTTGACTTCGTTGACTTTTCAGTCAAGCGTGCGATTATCGTTTATAAATCGTCGATGCGCGTAAGATATACTAATTGGTATGATACCTCATTAGTAAGAAAAGATTTCACAAATGAAATCCATATATCGAAAAGCGTGCTTATCGTTGAGCGTATCTCGAGCGAGAAAAGTCGATCGTATCGTATTAGAGGCGTATTGAATCCACTAAGGAATTCGGTCTACATCGATATGAAATATCGAAGTTTATCTTAGTTTTGAAAGTCTCGAAGACTTGAGCGACGTACTAAAACCTCGCTTTTTAGTAAAGGTGTGGGCCTTGAAGCCAATGACGGGATTTTGACGAGCGAGCGAACTGGGACTTTTACAACGAACCATAGTCGGTGGGCTCCTTTTCTTACCTCACGAATGTGGGCTTCTTATCTTTAAAATGTGGGCCTTTTCTTACCCCACTAAAGCGTGACTTCTTGTTATTTCAAATGAGTTTATTCTGACACTTATCCTACTGTTGTTTAACAAATGTTTCTTGCATTACACCGCGAAAATATTTCGTTTTGTGTATGGATCTATCTGTTTTGCCGGGTAGAAATGTGGAGATAGTTGGAACTATTATATCAATTGTTGTGGTAGCCCAACCTTTTAATGTCGGGTCTGTGCTTGGGATGATAAATGCACAGCTAGGATTGGCGTGAAGGTTGGAACTATCTGTTGTGTTAACATATGCTTGCAGAGGACTGTGTCTTTGTCGGGATTACGGCGGTCACGGCGTCGTAGATGGGAGGCCTCACTCTCGGCGTTTATTATTTATTATTATTATGTATTGTGACTATGAGATACGGACCATACACACCAAGAAAATGCTCGGCGAGCTATGTTCTGACGAAAATGATTTGGTAAGCCTGAGGCATTTTAACTAAAACCACTGTGACTTACCCGATATTGGCGTAATCCAAATTCTATCAAATGTTTTCGGCATGAGTCCACTAAGTGCAATTTCTTGTACTTAGCCACGCATGTTGTTTTAAATGTGCGGGTTGAGCTCGATGGTGATGATGGGGAATGTGTTGAGGTCCGGTGTCCTTGACCGATTTACTTGAATTTGTGGTTTATACCTTGAATGCATATCGTCGTATATGTATTCACACACTTTCATTGCTATACTCTGAACTCCTTTATTCGCCTTTATGTTTATAAACTATTGAGGCCCGTCGGATCGAGCCAAGTTTTGGGGTCCGATGGCTAAACCTTTCAAAACAATATAACATCATCTCATATTACATTCGAGCATGTTGGTTTATTTTATGCATCTCTATTTTACCCATGTAACCCCTAAAATACTACTCCTAGTACTAGTCGCCCTCCAGTCCGGGTTGGTCCGGAATGGGGTCGTGACAAATAATTATTAAAATCAATTTATATGCTATGAAAACTCGATAATTCCAATTAATGGAATTCGAAAACCCTAAGTTTATAAACTATGGTTTTTCACATGAAATGATACCATTAAATTATCATATGGTATCTAAACTATATGTTATAATATAAATGAATATTATTAAGCATTAAAATCAATTTTTGGAGCATTAAAACTCGATATTGCTCATATATAATTTTCGAAACCCTAGTTTCAAAAATTTTGGTTTGTTTGCATGAAATGATATATTTAAATTATCCTATGCTATTATTTATTATCTAAATCATATATTATAATGTATATGAGTATATTTAGATCGAAAATTACATGAGTATCAATAATAGGTGTGATTTACATTTTTATTCCTATTTTTCCTATTTATTATCGGTATTTTCGAATATATGCCTATATAATGTTTTAATTATTTTAATGGCTTGTCTTATATATCAATGATCATGTATTATATATATATAATGTATTAAGGAGTGAAATAAATTAAATCCCACCCCTTTGGACCTTGATAACCGTCGACCAACACACCCCCATGCACAATGATTTTTACTTTTTCTCTTGCCCAATGCATGGCAAGGCTTTCCACTCTAGCTCATGATCACCTAGCCCACTCACAAGAAAATGCTGCCACTTGTTAGCTATCCATGTGTGTGTCTTGTGTAAAATAGGATGAGAGGCTATAGGAGGGACTCTTCACTTCCTTCCCTCATTATACACTCTCACACATATCAAACACTCTTCCATCCTCTCCTCACATTTCTCTCTTATCCTCTCCCATTTTTCTCGAAAAGAACCGAGAGCTCCTCCTCCCCATTTTCGATTTCTTTCTTCTCCTTCTTCATTCCTTCACCAAGCTTAATACCATACCATATTCTTGTGGTTTCATACTATTTCAAGGTAAAACAAAGACCACTAGTACCGATTCTATCTCCATTTTGCAAAAATCGAGAGCTTGCACATATATATTTACGTATGTTTTAATGTTCTTATGAATGGACTATGTGTTCATGTATTGTTCTTGATGTTTATATTGTGTAAAATGTGAGTATATATGCTTAAATAATCATATGACCTTGCTTATTAAATTTTAGAATAGATCTAGTGTGTATATATGATTTTGAACCATATGACATGTTGAACTAATTTTCAAAACCTTATAAAATGTTTAATGGTGACGAATACTTGTAAAAATGTTTTAAGGATTGATTAATGTTCTATGATGTGTTTATAGTTCATAGGGTTTCGTTTAAATTTTGGAAAACCTAAGCTTAATTATTTGAAAATACCGAAGCTATATAGTTTGTACCTTGGTGTATAATTTTATTTGAAGCATGTAATATCATATTAATGCTTGAGGACCTTGTTTATATGTTCTATAATTTATTTAGAATTTTTGGAAATCAAGTGTGTAATTTTGAATAGGTAGAGAGCATTGTGACTCTACATGTTGGTGTATGATTTTTATTTTGATCATCCAATGATATATTAATACTTTAGTATATTATTTATGTGATATATGATTTTGTTGGATTTTGAGAAATCATTTACCAATAAAAATCAAATAAACCGTGAGCTTTGATCTCTTAAGGTGATGATTTAATTGGTTTTGATTAATATAATGATGTATATTAGTATACTATAGTATGTAAACATAGTGTATAATTGTTAGAATTTTTGGAAATCAAATACCTATTTTAAATCAAAAAAACCGAGAGCACCTATGTGCATAAGGTGATGATTAAATGGTGTTATATTGTTATACTATAGTGTATAAGCATAGTATATAATTGTTGGAATTTTTGAAAACCAATTACTACATTTAATCAAAAAAGCCGAGAGCTATTGAGCTCCATATGGTGATGATTCAAATGTTTTTGGTTGATGTTGTGATGTTACAATGTTATAATATAATGTTTAATCATGTCATAAATTATTTGGAATTTTTAGAAATTGTTTGATAATTATTTGGTAATTATTTTATAATTACCGATCGCTTTGAGAATTATATTGGTGAATGAATGGTTATAATGGACTATAGGTTATAATTGTGTTATATATTGATGTTGGGATATTATACTATGTGTATATCAATTTTTGGAAATTTTTGGATAATTATTCCATATTTAATGGAATTACCGAATTATATATATGTATATATATTAATAAATGGCAAAAATAACATATGAATGATATTAATTCATATTTTGGACCATAGTGTATAATAATACACTATATTAATTTAGAAAAATTTTCGAAAGTCATTTGGTAATTTTAAATTAATTACCGAGAATTTTCGATAATTAATAGGGTTTTTAAATCCTTTTTAATTCAGTTTATTAATAAATTATATGTCTAATTAATATTCTGGACATATTCGAATTTTATAAAATTTTATAAATATAGATTACTATGTTTGAGACAAACGTTAGGTTATTAACGTTTTAAAATCGAAAATACGCATTTTCATTTATAAAGGGGTTTATTAAATGCGAAATTATTTATAAGTCCTTTGATTTACGTGATAAATCAAGAAATGAGACTTTACGATTTTAATCGATCGAAATTTGATTTATAAAATAAAATGGTAAGGAATTACTATTTGAAAGTCAAAATTGTTGACTTTGTTGATCAGTGTTGACTTCGTTGACTTTTAAAGTCAAACGTACGATTATACGTTCGATAAATACGTTAGTACGCGTATGATATACTAATTGAGTATGATACCTCATTAGTAAGAAAAGGTTTCACAAATGAAATTCTTATATCGAGAAACGTGCTCATACGTTAAAACGTTTAAACCGGAAGCGTTAAACCGAAATAGTTGAACGTATCTCGAGGAACGAGAACAATTCAATTGAATAACGTATTTGAAAGCATATTGAATTCATTGAGGAATTCAGTTTACATCGATATAAGATATCGAAGTTTATCTTAGCTTTTGAAAGTCTCGAGAGACTTGAGCGACGTACTAAAGCCTCGCTTTTTCGTAAAGGTGTGAGCGCTTGACGACGATCGGATCTTGACATACTGAACAAACCTAGGACTCGTTTTACAACGAACCATAGTCCAGTGGGCTTTTATCTTCAAAATGTGGGCCCTTTTCTTACCCCACTAAGATGTGATTTCTTGTTCTTCCAAATGAGTTTCTTTACAATTCTTATTCTCTGTTGTTGACAAATGTTTCTTGCATTACACCGCCAAAATATTACATTTTGTGTATGGATCCTATCTGTTATGCCGGGTAGGGCTGTGGCGATGGTTGGAACTTTATTATGACAGTTATGTCATTTGGGTCGCCTTGACCTTTTAAAAGTCGGGTCTGTCTTGGGATGATAAATGCCCGCTAGGATTGGCGTGAAGGTTGGAACTATTGCTATGTTAACATATGCTTGTGAGTATTTGTGTCTTTGTCAGACGGATTACGGCGGTCACGGCGTTGTAGATGGGAGGCCTCATCTCGACGTTTAACTTTTAATCTTGTTATGATGAATACTAAGAGATACGGACCATACACACCAAGAAAATGCTCGGCGAGCTATGTTTACGAACCGAAAATGATTTAGTAAGCCTGAGGCATTTTAACTAAAACCCTTGTGACTTACCTTGATATTGGCGTAATTTCAAATATTATCAAATGTTTTCGGCATGAGTCCACCGAGTGCAATTTCTTGTACTTAGCCACGCATGTTTGTTTTTAAATGTGCAGGTTGAGCTCTGATGGTGATGATGGAGGATGTGTTGAGGAGTCCAGTGTCCTTGACTGTTTAGTTGGAATTTGGCTTTCACCTTGAATACATATCATCACATATGTATTCACACACTTTCCGCTGCTAAACTCCGAACTCTTTTACTTTATGTCATGAACTATTGAGGTCCATCAGACCATGGTAATTCTTTGGGTCTGATGGCCTAAACCTTTTTAATCATTTGGATATTGTATTATCGAACCTATCGAGCATGCTAATTATAGTTGATATGTACCTCTATCTTAGTCTGTTGTCCTATAATACTATTCCTAGTATTAGTCACCCTCTAGTTCGGGTCGTCCGGAGTGGGGGCGTGACAATTCTCCTCGTCGGCTCCATCGGGGTCTAGGGGAAGTCGCAACTCATGACTTTGTCCGAAACAACAGAATGAGTACCTAGCTAAAGGGAAGTGTTAAAGGGTGGGGAACATTACAGCCCCACGCACAAGTGTGCTGCCAGATCAGTCATGGTGATTTTGGAAGCAGGAGAGCTATATGGAGGAAATAGGGACAGACTTCGAGTAGTAGGATAAGGGGGACGAGGATCAAGAAGTTCAAACCGAATTGCAGCAGCTACAGCTTTCCAAACTATCGTCGAATGCATTGATGGAGCCCAGACTTTGAAACTATTTAGTAGGGTGGGAGATCGCCGACTGTTGACGATGGTGGATAGCGGTGCTAGCCACTGTTTTAGAGTAGAATATGTTTCCAAATTTTTGAAATTGCCAGTGGAACATACAACAGAATTTTCGATCATGCCCGGGGATGGCACAACGGTGCGCACTCGTGGAGCTTGTAAGGCAGTACTGTTCCGACCAAACTGTCCTTTTAAGTCGCTCGCAATAGTACGAGGACCTTATAGAGCGGTAAGGTCGACCCAAGTCGAATCTCTCGAGGAAGGCTTAACAGGGCTATGGTTCTATGTCAAACACGAAAACAGAAAAGAAATACTAACGTCCTAAAATAAGGGGATCTGTCACGAAACGGACGAAAGCAGGAAATAAAATAAAGTAGGAAAAAGATGCACTTGGACAATAATAGGAATTGACAAATACACGGAATTGGAAACGGTGTTCTAGGGTTCAAATCTATCTTTGCTGTTAATGAATCAAGGACCGGTACACAATGCATAAAACACCCACGTCTCTCTCCTAGCGTTCAACAATAACTAATATCTCGACCACGTCAAGTTAGACTCGAACTTAATGGCGGGGAATCTCTCAACCCAACCGTCATCAATGTTCCGACCAAATTGTTCTACTAAGTTGCTCGCAATAGTACGAGGTCCCTATAGTGTGGTAAGGTCGACCCAAGTCGAATCTCTCGAGGAAGACTTAACAGGGCTTATGATGTGTTACGATAAAAACGATAAATCTAAATCCTAAACTTGATTGGGGGTGATGCTTAACTAAAATTGACAGGAAATTAAACCACGCAGATGATTCAAACAATTGTTCAAAGCAGTTCAAAAGCAACAGGAGTAATTCAAGATTGTGAGAAAGACTAGGGTATTAGGGTTCTTCGCCTTGATTAATTGATTTATGTTTAATTAAGAAATCTACCTATTCATGCAATCCTCAAACCTCAATCCAAACACTCGACTTTCATTTCGTGGATTAAACCTAGGTTATCAAATTTCACAAATACATAAACTATTAGAGTACCCGTTTCCGGTAACTTCTAACCCAATTGATTCCTATGATGCTACGTATCTATTTCTCGATAATACACGAAACATAAACAATTAAATGGTGATCAATCACTTAACAGTAAACCCTAGGATTCTATTGGCATACTCAATCAAAACAAATAAACAATCAATCAATTTGAATCACCCAACCCTAGAAGAAGATTAGTTCATGTTCATCTCACGAATCAAACAATTATAATCAATAGAAATCATTATCCAATAATTCAACGGAAGAAAAATGGAATAAGAATTCTTACAATCACAATAGTCGTGATGAATCTCTTCAATCAAAGTCTTGAATCAATCAAATGCAAAGGAAAATATTTGGAGAATAATGGAAGAAAATCGCGTGCGTGGGGAGTTCTCTCTCGAAAATAAAAACTGACGAAATAAAAATAATGAGTGGAACCAGGTTTCACGCGTGTATTTCTGTATTTATATCAGCAGATTTTTGCACCCAGCGTCGGACGGAGCGCACGGACGCAAGGAGTTTCTGGATTGAAAAGTAGCAACGCTCCAGCGCCGGACACAACGAAGCGCCGGACGCAGGAGCTCACTGGACGAAGGCGCAGCGCCGGTTTGGGGGCCAACGGGCGCTGGGTGATGCGGGCGAGGGGTGCGAGGCGTGCGCTGGCAGGTGTGTGGCGTGTGTGAAAGGGCAGCGGCGCTGGGCTGGGCGCTGGCTTCCAGCGTCGGACGGGCGTGGGGCGAGTGGCGTCTGTGCGGGCGCGGGGCACAGCAGCGGGTTGTCTGTGACGAGGATGATGCGGCGGGCTGCAGCAGCGTGCGATGGGACTTGTCGCTGGGGAAGAAAGGCAACGCGAGCGGAGGTGGAAGCGGGCGGCGGGCGCGCGCGCTGGTGCGCGGATGGGCGCTGGGCGTGCAGGCTCTGGCCGTGCGACGGGGTGCCGTGCACGACTTTGATGATTCGCTCCGTTCTCCCTCGTCCGAACTCCGAATTGCAATCCGCTTTCGCTTATGAACTCTTGTCGAGATGATCTTCAATAAACTTGATCCTTGGCAGATCCAATTCATCCTATTTTATGCCATTTTTCTATAAAACATCGAGACAAATCAAGTAAGTCTGAATCAATAATATTAATCAAACCAACAGCATAAATAGGATAAACCACTGAAAATGACACACAAAACAATACCAAGAATAAGCACAAAATGAGACTAAACAATCAACTACGAAGGATATTTAACTACAAAAGCACACGATAGCAAAAACCATATCCACATATATTAATTACTCAACAACAAATCAATCTCTCGATCACGTTCGTTGTCAAACTTGTATTTAATCTAAATATGCTCTCGCATTACTTCATAATCAAACATAAGCACATAATCAACCTACACTATTCTTTCGAACACCATGTATGAAGATCATGAAATAAACAATTTATACGGATAAGAAATTACAAATCATCAACACAATTAATCACGATTCAAGACAAGAACAATCCAACATTTATTTCTCAACAAATCAATAATTCATCTCATAGTAGAAATTATCCCCATATCAATTACATAGACATAATAAAACGAGAAAAACTTACAAACCATTCATAGATAAATTCGTCTTCCAAAAATCCAGAATCGCACAATCCAATTGTTAATCCAAATGCACAATAATTAAATGGAAAGGAAAAGAAAGGAAAAGAAAAAAAACGAAAACAAATCGCGTGTGTGAATGAGAAAAGCGGTTGAATTCCTATTTATAAAACCCCTGAAAAGCCCATTTAAAACACCGAAAATAGGCCTATAAATCACGCCCAGCGTCGGACGGGGTGAGGCGCCGGACGCGAGCGCTCTCTGGAAAGGTTAGAGCGAGCATCGCAGCGCCGGACGGAGTGGAGTGCTGGACACGAGCAGCTTCTGGAATGAACAATGAGAGAAGCCCAGCAGTTTAGTTTCATTTTGTGCTTATTCTTGGTATTATTTTACATGCCATTTCCGTGTTTTGTCTTTCTTATGCCGTTGTTTTATTTAGAATTTTTTGTTTCGGACTTATTTGGTTTATCTCGATATTTTGTAGGAAAACGGTATTAAATAGGATGATGGATTTGCCAAAAATTATCATATATTGCAGAGCATCTCGTTAGAAATCCGTGGACACAGACGGATCGCAATTCGAAGTTCGGATGCGAGAGAACGGAGCGAAGCCGCGAAGTCGGGCACGTGCGTGCGCGAGCACGTCTGGAGCTACGCGACGTCCGACGCTGGCACGCCCTGCGCGCGCCGTCGCCGCAGCCCGCACGCCCGATGCCCATCGCCCGCAACCAGCGTGGCGGCGCCCGTCACTGCGATCCGCGCGCGGGACCCCTCGCCCACCCGGTGCTCGCGCCCGCGCCGCGTTCCACAGCGCCCGCGCTCCAACGTCGCGGCACGGCCGGGCTGCCATCCAAAGACTCGTCTCCTCCACATGCGCGTTGCGCTCTCGTGTCCCAAAGACGGCCGGTGCGGGCTATCCAGCTTCGTCTCCTCCAGCGCGAGTTACGCTCTAACGTCCCAAAGCCACCGACGGCGGCCATCCATCCAAGGCCATCTCGCTTCGCGCCCGTTCTCCACACGCTGACCGCCTCGCGCCCACCCGCCCACGCACGCCGTCGCGTCCCCTCACCTCTCTCGCCCACTCACTTTGAGCCGGCGTTTGCTTCTGAGATAGTAGCACCCTGAGTGTAGTAACCCGAAGATCATTTAGTCTAAATTAGAGCCTAATTAAGCATTAAGTAGGGGTTTAAAGGCATTACATCTCTATAAATTTATAAAGAAATGCATAATAAATTAGAAAGCGATAGAAATTCAATTAGTTGCTAATCGAAGGAATAGAATTTAGAATAAGTAGAGATGAATTAGAAACAAGTTTTATTATGATAAAATATGAAATATATGTTTAATATTGTATGTTTGGATGAAAAATGTCATTAAATGGAAAATGTGCTAAACAAATGCATTAATTATTTTTATGTGGGATTTATTTATAAAATGAAATGGAATGATGTGTAAGCTATTAAATGGCTTAAATAAATTTAATTTAATTATATATAGTGATTAAGAAATTATTTTCTATAATTTTGAAATTTATGAATTTATAGAATAATTATTTGAATTTTTGCATATGAAAGAATTAAATTTATATTTATATGATTTGAATTCCAATAATGGATTTAATTGTTTTGGATCTTTATATTAATGCGAAAATTTAGTTTTTACTACTAAAGAATACTAATGTGCAACATTAGTAATTTTAGAAAAATACTTAGGTAATTTTCGAAATTATAGGAAATAAAAGAAAATAAATGAATAAAGCTAGATATATATGTCCAACTTCTATAATATTATTCATTTTCAAGATCATCTTCAAGCCCCCACTTCTCCCTCATTTTCGGCACACACACACTACTCACACACACAAATTTTTCTTCACTTTTAATCCTTATATTAAGTGCTAAATTAAGTAGAAATCACTCCAAAGAAGGTAAGCACTCTATTTAATCCATGTTTTTTTGATTAAATTTGAAGAATATGATCTTCTCACATATGGTAATTTTCGAAAATTACATGATCAAAATTAAGATTGAATTGCTTGAATTTTGTTATGTTTGATAATTATTTCATGCTTATGATGTTTAAATACTATAGTTGATGGTTTAAATTCTTGAAATTTATGAAGTTGGAAAAATTAAAGTAAGCATGTATAGACCCTAATTTTGTATGTGAATTATTTGTTATGATTTGATTAAATTGAGATTAGATATGTGTAATTAAATTGAAATAAACATGATTTAGTGGAAGAAATTGGAATAAATTCAATGCATGCACATTGTCAAATTTTCAAAAATAATGAGGTTGAATGATCTTTGAGTTCTTGATTTTATTTGATGTATTTGATTTGATTTTTGAGATCTAGAATATAAATAATACTTAAATTAAATTTATATGATAAGTTTGATTAAGATGGAGAGTGATTATGGATTGATGATCATTCATGATAAATGAGTATGAATGTGAGTTGTTTTGAATTAGATTGGTTATAGCTTGAAAAATTCATTTAATTACATAATATATGATTGAAGGGCATGTTAAGACCATGATGAAAATTGATTAGTTTAAACTTGTTTTGAGTTGTTAAGTGTATATTTAGGCATATGGTGATGATTTGGTGGAGTTTGGGATGAATTGGTTGAATTTGGATTGAAATGACGATTCATTTTATAAAACTTACTCTCTAAATTTTGTTAAAATCGGCATATTAATAAAGTGTTTTGAGAATCTAATTAGTGAACTTATAATAAGTGTATAAGTGAGATTTATTCACTTGATTGCCTCAAGTTAAGGTTTGAAAATGTTGTCCATTAATGAAACTTATGGCATATTATGTAACTTATAAAGATTAAAGTTTATTGAGAGCATAAGATGTTAAGGAATGTAATAGTCTAACTTAAGTTTTAGAATTTGGTAAAATCAAGAATAAGATGTAATATGTTCAAGTGAATAATAATGTTGCTAAATTCGATAATTATTTTAATTACAAGGATCAAGCAAGGATAAAGGCATCCTGAAGGATGAGAAGGAGGAAATTCTCGAGTGAAGACGTGCCTGGTAGGTTTTCTTCTCTTTAATGTGTATTGGATATTAAAAATTTCATTTATATCTTGCACATTATTATGTAAATAAAATCATGAGATTTATCGAAAATAATATCATGTTATATGTTGAGCATAAGATTGTATCCCTTGTTGAGTATAAGATTGTGTTATTTGTTGAATGTAAATTTGTGTTGTTGTTGAGTATAAGATTATGTTATTATTGAGAATGAGTTCATATTACATATCTACGGAAGAATTTTGTTAATGACCGGGAAGTTATAATTTCATAGACTGGCAATGATCGGGAAGTTTATAAATATATCGGCAACGATCGGGAAGTTTAAGATTATATAGACCGGTCAAGGTATTGAGAAGGAGACCTACTTCTCATTACCGAACAAACGTAGATAGGGCAGGGACTGTGATTGGTAACCTTCGGGTCCAACACAGGAAGATAATACCAGTATAGCACAATATTACATTAGCTTGCATTGTTACAACGATATAAAATCTATTGTCACTAAAAAGTTATACATGTATTATTTATTTCAACTCTTACGTTGAGAAAGTTGTGTAAGTTGTTCAAGTTTAATGTTTGTCGAAATTCTATTGAGTACTTGTTGATACTCACGCTCTACATTTTCCTTATGCAGGTTGAGCTCGGAGATGACGATAAAAGAGTATGTTGAGCTAGGGTTCTTTTGTTGTAGTTATTATTATGCCCTGAATGTCATGTCTTCATACATGACATTCAACCAACCTTCTGTTGTCAAACTTGTATGATCTTGATGTTGATGTTGATAACCTCTTTTGTATGTTAATTATATATATATAGAAAACCTTTAAATGTTAACTTTGATCTTTATGTTTGGTTGTTGATTAATGTAATACCCCGAAGTTTTAAAGCTTAATTACGATAATTAAAATCGTAAATTAGGGTTTCGACTCGATAATTGAAATAATAAATTATCGAAGATTGATTTCGATCATTTATGATACAAAGATTCTTATGTAATATTCACTAATGATTAGTGAATTAAGGAATGTAGTTTATATAATTCTTTTGGCAGTAATATTTTAACGTCGATTGAATATCGAAAGTTAATATTACGTAAATTTTTCTAAGTAATGAAGCTTAGAATTAAATTCTCTTATTAATGAAATGAATTAATAAATTCATTACGACTTTGTTACGAACATTTTGAGATGGTTTGATTGTTAACGTTTTTGAGACTTTTCGAACGTCAACGTTTAGAGATGATTAGAAAATTATGTCTAATGATCAAGGAATTATAATATTTAAATTCCTAAAATTATTTTATGTAATAAAAGCATTAATTAGCATTAAAACAATGCTAGAGAATTAAGGAATAATTATGAAATAAAATGTGTAATTTTCGAAAACCCTAATTTCGAAAATTAGGGTTTTGACTGTAATATTCCACAGAAACGAACATACGATTACGGTATTCTAAACCCGTAATTAGGGTTTTGCCGTATATTAATTTTTACGACATCGAATATTGTGATTTCGATGCAGTACCGTTATAACGAATTCCTTTTTTTATAATTCACTAAGGATTGTGAATTGCGAAATTAGAATTTATGAAATAATACGGCAGTATTATTTTAACGTCAACCGCGTATCGAACGTCAGCATTTTATGAAATTTTCTGAGCAGTGAAGCTTGGAATTAATTTCCATCTTAATTCCTTTATTAAATGGAATATTTTCATAAAGTAAGTACGGGCTTACTACGACCATTTTGAGATGAGTCGATTTTGAACGTTTTGAGACGTTTTGAACGTCAACGTCTAGAGACGTTTTGAAAAATGAGTTTAATGCTCAGGAAATTATTATAATTAATTTCCTATTATTATTTTAGATAATTACAGTATTAATAAATATTAAAATCGAATTTTAGCATTTAAAATTCGATTATTTTCGAAAGTGATTTTCGAAAACCCTAATCTTGTAAATTATTGTTTTTCACATGAAATGATACCATTAAATTATCATATGGTATCTAAACTATATAATATGATATATATGGATATTATTAAGCATTAAAATCAAAGTTTGAACCATAGAATTCGATGGTTTCAGTTTTTAATATTTCGAAACCCTATTTTCGAAATTAGGGTTTTTGTGGTATGAAATGATGCAATAATTTTATCCTATGCTATTATTTAAATATCTAAATCATATATTATGATATATATGATCAAAAATTACATGAGTATCAATAATAGGTGTAATTTATAATTTTAATCCTATTTTTCAATAATTACTATCGGTAATTTCGAAATGTGCATATATTGTGGTTTAATTATTTTTATGACATGTATTATATATCTATGACCTAAACCCATGATTACCGTCGCCCATCATCACCAACAAAGCATGGGATCCTCTTTTCAAATGGACCAATGCATGAAGAGCTCCCTAAACACTCTATAATCATCACACCACACTTCCCAAGTGCATCAATTATTTCTTCTTTGTTGTGTGTGTGTAACCGTGTAGAGAGAGAGAGGTATTAGGGAGAAACTCTTCACCTTAGACACTTTTACACTCTACTACACTCAATAACCATGTCAAACACTCTACACTCTTTCATTATCCTCTCCATTCTCCCAAATTCTGCCCCAAGAACCGAGAGCCCCCCCTCCCCCCATTTTTCCTCTCAAATTTTCTTCTTCTTCCTTCTCCATTTCTACACAAAGCTGGATATCTCTATTATTCTTGTGTTCCCATACCATTTCTAAGGTAAATATGGACCATAGTACCGATTTCTTTCTCCATTTATTCATGAAAATCGAAACTGTTTTGATACATATGTATGTGTGTTTCGAGTTTTATATATATATGTATACATATGTGTTTAAATGTTCTTGAGCATGAGCTAGTGTTTACATTTTGTTTATGATGATTTATTTACAAAAATATGAGGAAATATGGTTAAATGAACATAGGTTATCATATATGACATGTTTGCAAGGATTTAGCATGTATAGGCAATTTTCGAACCATAGTATATATTGTTATAATTTTCGAAAATGGTATAAAATGTTGGATGATGACCGAGCATGTTTTAAAATGTTTTTAACATGGATTATTGTTCTATGATATGATTTAAGACCATGGTATTTATTTAGAAAATTTTTGGAAAACCCTAGGTATTTTATGAAAATACCGTGAGCTTCTAAAAAATCATACCTTGGTGTATAATTTTTATTTCAAGCATGTAATGACATATTAATGCTTTAGAACCTTGATTATATGCTCTATGATTTATTTAGAATTTTTGAAAACCATATGTTGGATTTTTAAATAAATACCGTGAGCATTATGAAAGCATAGTTTGGTGTATGATTTTTATTTTAATCATGCAATGGTGTATTAATGCTTTAGTATAGTGTTTATGTGTTGTATGAATTTGTTGGAATTTTTGGAAATCAAATACTAATTTAAATCAAATAAACCGTGAGCTTCAAGCTCTTGAAGGTGATGATTTAATTAGTTTTGATAAATATTATGATGTTATATTAGTATACTATAGTATATAATCATAGTATATAATTGTTGGAATTTTTGGAAATCAAACCCTAATTAAAATCGAAAAAGCCGAGAGCTTACAAGCTCATATGGTGACGATTTAAATTAGTTTGGTTAATATTATGATGTTACAATGTTATAGTATAATGTTTAATCATATTAGAATTTATTTAGAATTTTTAGAAATTGTTTGATAATTATTGGGTAATTATCTTGAAATTACCGTGAATATTGCTATATATTGTTGAATGAATGGTTATGATGAACTATAGGTTATATTTATGATATATATTGATGTTGGGATATTATACTATGTGTATATCAATTTTGGGAATTTTTGGATAATTATTCCCTAATTTTAGAAAATACCGTAGCTATATATATATATATGTATATATATTAATAAATGGCTAACAATATCATATGGATTTTATAAATTCATATTCTGGACCATAGTGTATAATAATGCACTATATTAATTTAGAAAAATTTTCAAAAGTCATTTGATATTTTTAAATTAATTATCGAGATTTTCGATAATTAATAAGGATTTTTAAATCCTTTTTAATTCAGTTTATTAATAAAATATATGTTTAATTAATATTCTGGATATAATTGAATTTTATAAAATTTTATAAACATAGATTGCTATGTTTGAGACAAACGTTTATTTTATAACGTTTTAAAATCGAAAATAGCGTTTTTATTTATAAAAGGGTTTATTAAATGCGAAATTATTTATAAGTCCTTGATTTACGTGATAAATCGAGAAATAGGACTTTACGTTTTCAAATCGATCAAATTCGATTTATAAAACGAAATAGTAAAGTTCTTATTTGAAAGTCAAAATTGTTGACTTTGTTGACGATGTTGACTTCGTTGACTTTTTAAGTCAAGCGTCGTTTACGATTGATGAATCGCGCCAAGATATCGTAAGATATACTAATTGAGTATGATACCTCATTAGTAAGAAAAGATTTCACAAATGAAATCCATATATCGAAAAACATACTTATCGTTGAGCGTATCTCGAGAAGAGAACAATTGATTCAGATACGTGTTGAAACGTATTGAATTCACTAAGGAATTCAGTTTACATCGAAATAAGATATCGAAGTTTATCTTAGCTTTTGAAAGTCTCGAGAGACTTGAGCGATGTACTAAAGGCCTCGCTTTTTCGTAAAGGTGTGGACGCAAACACGACGACTGGATATTGACGTACGAACGAACCTAGGACTCAAATTACAACAAACCATAGTCCAGGTGGGCTTCTTATCTTCAAAATGTGGGCCCTTTTCTTACCCCACTAAGATATGACTTTACTGTTATTCCAAAATGAGTTTCTTTACAATGCTTATTCTACAACTGTTGACAAATATTTACTGCATTACCTGCCAAAAATATTCTGTTTTGTGTATGGATCCTATCTGTTATGCCCGGGTAGGGCTGTGGCGATGGTTGGAACTTTATTATGACAGGTTATGTCATTTGGGTCGCGCCCAACCTTTTAAATGTCGGGTCCTGTGCCGGATGATAAATGCCTGGCTAGGATTGGCGTGAAGGTTGGAACTATTGCAATGTTAACATATGCTTGTGAGAGCGATGTGTCTTGTCAGCGGGATTACGGCCGGTCACGGCGTCGTAGATGGGAGGCCTCCCTCTCGACGTTTAATTTTTAATACTGTTATGAATTGTTACTATGAGATACGGACCATACACACCAAGAAAATGCTCGGCCGAGCTATGTTTACGAACTGAAAATGATTTAGTAAGCACAAGGCATTTCTAACTAAAACCCTTGTGACTTACTCTGATATTGGCAGCGTAATCTTATTATCAAATGTTTTCGGCATAAGTCCACTGAGTACAATTTCTTGTACTTAGCCCTGCATGTTTGTTTTTAAATGTGTAGGTTGAGCTTCGATGATGGTGATGGGGAATGTGTTGAGGAGTCCAGTGTCCTTGACCAATTTATCTAGAATTTGTGGTTTTCACCTTGAATGCATATCGTCATATATGTATTCACACACTTTCCGCTGCTACACTCTGAACTCATTTATTTATGCCTTATGATTATGAACTATTGAGGTCCATCGGACCATGGCCAAGATTTTTGGGGTCCGATGGCCTAACCCTTTTTAAATCGTTATGACATTATCTTATATTATGTTCGAGCATGCTAGTTTATTGTTGTTATGCATCTTTATTTAAGCCATGTAACCCCTAAAATATTACTCCTAGTATTAGTCGTCCTCCAGTCCGGGTAGTCCGGATTGGGGTCGTGACATTGACACATGAATCATTCTAATTATTTTTTCCTATGATATAATTTATCATCTAAGACATATATTATGTCATATAGCTATTAAATGTAATAAAATAAAATATTTAGCATTTGGGAGAAAAAGTGCCGTGAACTTGTAGCAATGTGATTAAATAGACGAAAATTTTTCTAATCTTATGCCATGTGATATTATAATTGTTTTAGTAGGATTTTTTTGCACATAAAACAAGATAGTAAATGAAGGAACAAGTTGGATCTGTGTTGGATGTGTAATAGCCGTATATAATGGACTAAATTGAGGTTGGATGAATTTCTAAAACTCTTTGGATTTGATTGCTTACATTTGGCAATGTGTAAGATCCTTATATCTAGTATGAGACAAAACAATTAAATCTCATCCTCCTTTGCACAATGAAGGTGGCCGATGCATGCAATGAACTAAAGTGGAAGATATTTTGTTTCATGTATTTAGTTGAGGTGATGTGTATTTACTAAAGAATAAGTGATGTATTACTTTAGTGAGTCACCAAGAAATTTGTCTTGCATTTGTGAGAAGTGACCGAGAGCTAGGGCTAAGGTATTAATTGTTTTATTCCTTTAATTTTAATAAAGTATTAAGACAAATAAAACAAACCATCTCTCACTTCTCATCTCTATTATTACCGTGAGATGTAGGTAGGAATTAAGTGTATTCCTTGTTTTATTCCATTAAGTGTAATAAAGTGATAAGTGATGGGTTTTAAAAGCAAAACATCATTCATTTCAAAACCTTGCTACTGCCGTGAGCTTCTTTAAGAAAAAAAAAGAGGAGTGTTCTTCCATAAACTATCCCAAACCTTGATACATAAATCCTTTGCACAAATTAATCGACACCGGTAAAAAGGTTAGGAATCGAACGAGCTTTAATTATACGTTAAGATTTTTGATTTCTAACAGTTAGATTTTAATATATATGCTTAGGTTTTTATGAGAAACATATGAAAATTATGTTAGCATGTTTAGTTGTTTACTAATTATGTTTAGTATGATGTATAAGCATATGTATGGTTTTAAATTAAAAGCTAAGCATGTTATAATTTTAATTGAAGTGACCCAAAATTATAAGTTTAATTTAATGATGAATTAATGATATATATTAGTAATGGAACTCATTGTGGTTTGTTGGAAATTTTTGGGAATTGTTTGTGATTGTTTAGTGATTATCGAAAATTGTTGTAATTTATATGTTGATGTACAAATTATGTTTAAGTGATATTTTAACATATTATTGATCTAGGGCCTTAATTTAGTACCATGTGAATTTAATAGAATTTTTAGAAAATATATGTTCATGTTATTAAAATTTTCGAGAGGTGTAATGTTTGATACATTGATGTGTAAGTTGAAATTGTTAGATATTATGATGTATTAGTGTTATATGATGATGTTTAGACATTGTGGAATTTAATTAGAATTTTAGAAAATGGTTTGGTAATTTTTTTGTAAAGGACGTGAGCTATAGTGTGGAAATAGGTGATGTCCAATTTTTCTATAGCTAATGTTAATATATATTCATGATCCTATGATAATATAGTGTACTATATGAATTTAGAAGAATTTTTGGAGGAAGTTTGAGAATTTTAGTTTGAGAAGGCCGAGAATTAGGTAAGGGATTAAGGGTTTTAAATCCTTTTTATCAAGAAAAATAATACATTATGTACTTAGAATATATTTTAGACTTATTAAGAATTTATGGAATTTTATAAACATAGTATACTATGTTTACGGCGAAACGTTATATTAAATAACGTTGGATATGAAAAATAATGTGTAATGAATAAGTTAAGTGATATTAAAGTAAAATATTAATCTAGTTTATTGATTTACGTGAAAAATCGAGAATTAGGGTTTTATGAAAAGAAATCGATTAAAAATCGATTCATATGGAAATTGGTTATAAAATATGTTAATAATTCGAAGAATGTGTTAAGAAAAGTCAAAAACGTTGACTTAAGTCTCAACGTATGAAATACGTTGAATAAATACATTAATACGTGTAAAACGTATTAAATTTATAAGAAAATCTCTTTTGTGAGAAACGATTTCATAATTGAAATCATTTTATCGAAAGACGTTAGTATAAGTTCGACGTTTAACCTAAATGGTTAAAATGAGGCCGTAGATCATATTACGTCTCTATCGAAGGATGAGAAATTATTAGTTAAGATATGCGATGAAACGGCGTACTAATTTAGTTAAAAGATGCGAAGCATTATATTAGAAAGTTATCAAAGTTTATTAAACTTTGAAAATCTCGAAATACATGACCGACGTACTAAATTAGCTTCTTACGTAAAGGTGGGACACGGACGTGATCGTTGGCGTAAAAGAAAAAACGAATTAAGAAAGCTTACGTATCAGGTGGGCTTTACTATACTCAAAATGATAAATGCTTATCAAATGATTTATTTACGATGCTTATTTTGCAAGAAATGATGAGGAAATGATTATTTAATTACCTGCCCAAAATATTTATGTTTTATGTATGTATCCTATCCATGATCGAATGATGAATGTTGTTGGGTCGCTCCCAACTTATGAAATGTTGAATTCGTATCCTTGTTAGTACCCGCAAGGATGATTGAGAATTCGTATCCTGTGCCGGAGTGGCAAGGATTTTTGTGCACTATTTGGTGACTGTGTGCTGAAAGGGTGCTCGACCGGTCACGATGTCCGTGGGAGGAGGCCTCCTCCACGGCGCGAGATGATTTTATGAGATGAGTTTATGGAAATGTTATGATGAAAGGAAATGGATATGGATCATACATACAAGGAAAAATGCCTGGCCAAGCGACGTTTATGAAAATGATGAAAATATTTTAGTAAGCACAAAGCCTTTCAAATAAAACCCTTGTGTCTTACCATGATGGGGAAGTGTAATTTAAAATTGATAAAATATTTTGGCATAAGTCCACTGAGTGCATTCTTGTACTCAGCCTTGCATGTTTGTTTTTAAATGTGCAGGTTGAGCAGATGATGGATGGAGGTGTGTTGAGCAGTCGGACCCCTTTTGATAATGATATGTTAGAAACCTTGACTACACATCGTCATATGTGTATTCACACGTCTTTCCGCTGCGATAGAACACTAAGTTCATGTTTTGATGTTGACAGTTTAATACCTTCAGATCATTTGATAGGTCTCTCTCTCCATATGTAAATTATGTATGTCTTGTATATAATGGTTGAAGCTTCTTAGTTTACTCGAATTTAGTCCCACAATTCTATGATTAATTGTCTTTCATGTTCCTTGATTACTATTCCAAGTATTAGTCCTCGTTAATTCGTCCTTAGGGTTAGAGGGCTGTTACATTTAATTAGTTAGACCGTTTGGTTTTCTTGGAAACATTCAAATTAGAAATCAATATATTCTTATTCTAACCCAGTCATAACCTAACTACTTAGTTAATTACTTAATTAAGTAGCGGGGTCTTGACAGAGTGGTATCAGAGCAGTTGTTCGCTCTGGACCTGTGAATTTTCTTTCTTTAGCCAACCCCTCTTTGCAAACCTTGAGTCTTAACAATGGAAAGAATTTGATAGTAGCTCAGCATTCCAAGTTCATCTCTCCAGCTCAACCAGGTAAGATAAGTTGTGATTTGTTATGAGAAGAATTGAATATGTATGTATGAGAAAAGTTTGACGTGCATGATGTGAATTATGTGATGTGATATGTTTGAAAAAGTATGATGAAAGATGAATGTGTTGTAAGAAAAGTGAGAAGTTTTGGTCTAAACAAAAGTGATGATTATATATATGCACCTTTGGTTAGTATTTAAATTATATTTAGTTATAGGATGGCAAGAATAAAAATTACTGCAAGGAAAAACATACCGGTTAGACCGAATGCTAGAGGAAGAAGGGATCGGTTTTATTCCTTTAGAATGGGTGAGCATCAGAACATGGTCCACTTCCTCAATCAATATATGCAATTATGGGGATTGGTAAAGCAGCACGGTGTGACTGAGCTAGACGGGTTACTTCAGCTAGTGCAAGCATTACCTCCTAATTGGCGTGGATGGACTTCTGTGGCTGCCTTGGACTTTGTGCATCCTGACATGGAAGCCAGAGTTATTGGTAACCTTGTTGGTTTTTTGGACCTTATTAAAGAACAGTTAGTTTAACTGAGAATCCTCCTCCTGGTCAGTACCCTTCCTTAGATTGTTTTATGCCAGCAATCCATCAAATTCTTGATGATATCCTAGCCCCAGATACGAATAGAAATGAATCTGAGACTGATGAACCCAATGAGCATAGTCCTGATTTGGAATCGATCATTGTATCAAACTATCCTTTTGATTATGAAAATCGTATAGAATCTGAACTAACTTCGATTGACCTAGACCTGTATGATCAGCCTTTTGCTTTAAGATCTCCATCACCTCCAGTCATTCCTTTTATCCCTCCTCCAGAAAGTATTTCCCCACTCCCTTCAGTTAATACCAACATTGAACCTGAGTGTCAGTTTTCCGTTGGTACTTCGAGTTTGCAACCTTTACTCATCAGTGAGATACCCTCTATTACTGATCCATTTCTTCTCACTCCTGGGGAGCCTGCTAGCTCATCCACTGGCTGCTATCCTACATCAGAGGAATCTGACCCAGAGACACCTGAGGATTATAGGAAATTAGATAAGGATGATGATGCGAGTTAAGACTGGTTAACAGTTAGCTAGATAAAAGAATAGTGACAAGATATGTACATATAGTATTTAGAGTAAATAGAAAGGTAAAACATGTTGTGATGACCCGACTTCCCAAGGAAGTACAGATCATATGGATCGTCACCGGTATAATAAAGCAACGGATATAAACATAACTAATCAAAGCAATTAACCATTTAACTACTCAATAACGCATAGACTAAAAAGGGATAAGCTATTCAATACCAATTCAAGTCATAGAAGGACTTGTAAAAAAGGTTCAAGGTTCAAAAATAACCCAATCATGGCACAATTCAAGGAACGAGGTTCGACCTCAAGTTCAATACGGTATGAAAACAGTTATAATCAAACATCAAAATAATATCAGAGTTAGGCAGCAAATAAACGTGTGGATATGCATATAACGATGCATACCCAAGGTTCTAGAAACCTTTCTAATAAAGCATCAAAACAACTGCTACTCTGCACCACCTTGCACCCATCTTCGATCCTTGCTCAACCTGCACATCAAAAACGAATATGCAGGCTAAGTACAAAAATACTCAGTGGACTCATTGCCTAAACATTTTCTTTATCAAAAGTTATTGAACTGCCCACAATAGCACATGAGGATTTTAGTTGAAAGACTCATGCCTATCAAACATTTTATCATTTCTCAAAAGCGTCAATCACGTTGTTTCCAGATCTGATCATTCATTCGCGCACTATGGAGGTGGCCACCTACACATAGTCGTCGTGACCGGTTGAGGTAGCCAACCTTAACACACAATCACACGTGTACACAATCCGAGTTAATCCTTAACTAAGTCGGATCTGATCGTTACCCTTTTTTAACGTTGGTGGACCAACACATTCACATGCCACATTGGATATACCAATCTCAGATAGGATAACAACAAAACATAAACATTTGGCAGTCAATAACATTTCATAAAGCTTTGTAAATCATGCTTTGAGATATGCATAACATTTTTGTTTCTAGAAAGCCCACCTGCTAATCCAAAGCTAGTAAGTCTAAGTGAGCAGGGTGTGGTTGTTCTTCCTCGCCAATTACGTACGATCAAACCCTTCATAAGAAAATAACCTTTCTTAGATTCTTTCTATCGATCGAAGGTCGTTTATAAATTACAACTTAAGGTTCCCAATTAGGGTTTCTTTATGATTTCATGTGATTGTTTTAAGATAGTTTCTATTGTCTTACATTCCCAATTCCTATACTATATTACTTCATCGTTCATAGGTGAACTTCAACTTATGAATCACATACTCTGAGTCGATCCTCGACTCTTCACCTTAGTGCTCTTCTAAACGTTATTACATTATATATTGTTAGCATTCAAGTTGTGGTTGGTATATTATGTTGGATTTGTATACTGAAAGCAGTTTGGTTGAGCTTGTATACAATGTTTCCTGTTACCACTATTACAATCTCATATCTTAATTGTTTACTTAATTGTATATGTATGACCCTTTATCTCATATATAAGCTAGATCATACAGTGTGTTGTAGATCACAGAAGTCTGTATGATTGGTCAAGCTTAATGAGATATTAAAAGTATCACAGCTGAGACAACTTGAGGACGAGTTGTCGGTATAGGCTGCGGTGTAGATAAGAAGTGACTTGACTTGGTTGCTTGTCTATGCTGGTACATCTCTGACGTATTGATGGATCACAGTGAGATGAGTTCTTCTATCTGACCGTCGTGAAGAACCTAGATCTCGGAGACTTACGTTGATCTAAACCTCGATAAGGTATTAGGTGAGTATGAGTTGTTGACCATCACTTTGACTTGCTATGGGTGAGGGTTATATGAGATAACCCAAGATTCTCTGCATCTTGGGTGGTGGCAGTGCTTGTATGTCATGCTAGTTACCTGTGTCGAGTCACCGTATCCGTTTAGGATGATGGCGTCCCTTAAGGAGCTCAAAGGTTTATTGTACTAAACCTGCGGTTGAATTATCTCAAGTACAATAATAAGGTTGAGTGGTACTACTTATGAATTAAAGATATTAATTATTTTAAGCGATCGAGCAGCGTAAATAATTAATGGACGTCTGATATCTTAAATACGGGATTCATGAAGTCTAAGTACAAGCCCGACTCAACTTCAGAAATAAAGGGGTAAGTCAACATTTATTCTCTAGTGGCATGAATAAATGTTTATGAATTAATTTATGTTTTGGGTTGAACATAAGATAATTAATTTATTTGAGGCCCATCTTTATTCCTTGCATTTGATTCCTGGGCTGGCCCATCCAGGCCTGTTGCTTAGAGAATTTCGTCCACCTCCTTCTCAGAGTCCCACCGACTCGACGATCCTCTCTATTTTAAGTGATATGATCATATTTATTAGATATGCATAAATCCTATCATGATAGGATTTAGGGTTGCATTATAAATATATGGTGAGAGAGATAATCAAGGCTAATCCTCGAGTTAGAATTTTCGAGAATTATACTTCCTAAAGTGTGAAAATTTTAGAAAATTTTGTGAGAAGGAAGAAGGTGATTTTCTATAGCATTCTCCATAGATTGTTCTCACTCAACATTGGAGTTTAGGCAAACGGGATACAGTCCAGAAGATCAAAGCACAAGTCTTGATCTATTTATCCCAACAGTTTATAATGACCCCTAAATCCTAAAATGCGATTTAGTAGGGATTATTACTCTTAAACAGGATGAATAAGCAGGGGACCATTTAACATTAAGCGTAATTCATAAATCAAGTATGTTTTTGGACTTTACTACATAACCTATGTTCTTGCAGCGGAAAACATGTGATATATACATATGACGATGTACTACCAAGGTATAACTTTTCAACGACAGCATTCCTAATTGCTCAACACTGCTCCATCACATCACTGACTCAATCGCACATTTAAAACAAATATGCGGTGAGTACAAATAATGCACTCAGTGGACTTATGCCAAAAACATTTTATCATCTTTTAATTACTATGTCCCATCATGATAAGACACAAGAGTTTTGATTAAAAGGCCTTGAGGTCACTAAACATTTTCATCATTTTCATAATCATTCGTCTGCGTAGACATTTTTCTTGTATGTATGATCCATATCCCTTCATTTCATCATAACATTAACATTTACGCCGTAGAAGGAGGCCTCCCTCTACGTCGCTGTGACCGGCCGTGAATTGTTCTTACAGCACACAGTCACCATTAGGTGTACACGTTAATCCTAGCCAGGTATAAGCCTTCCGGCATAGGATCTGAATTCGATTTCATTCATCAGTTGGGAGCGACCCAACAACATTCATAACATTTCATTCAAGGATAGGATACATACATAAAACATAAACATTTTTGGGCAGATAATCTCATCATCATTTCATAATCATTTCTCAAAAGAGAGCATCATAGATAGATACTTTTCATTTCGAAGAAAGCATCGTAAATAAAGCATTTGTTAAGCATTTTATCATTTTGAATATAGTAAAGCCCACCTAGACTCTTGATCGTCTTAAACTCGATTTATCTTCTACGTCAAGTCGTCGCGTCCGCTTCCTCACCTTTACGTAAAAACGATACATCGGTCACATTTTTCGAGATTTTCAAAGTTTGGAATAAACTTTGATAACTTATACTAATATCATTTGAATTCCTTAACGAATTCAATACGCCGTTTAATCGCGTATCTTAACTAAACATTTCTCGTACTTCGAGATATGTTCAACTATTTTATTTTAACCTTTTGGTTAAGCGTTCAACGATATCTACGTTTTTCGATACAAGGATTTCCATTATGAAATCTTTTCTCACCAACTAGATTTCCTTATATAGTGTCGTTTTACGTATTAGCGTATTTATCGAGCGTATTTCATATGTTAATTTCAAAATCAATAATTTTGACTTTTCTTTATTAATACTTTAATAATTCATATATTTAATATCCAATTTCCATATAATCGATTTTCAATCGATTTCTTTTCATAAAGCCCTAATTCTCGATTTTTCACGCAAATCGATAAACTCTATTAATATTTTCTTAAATATTAATCAACTTATTCATTAAGCATTATATTTCATTTCTAACGTTATTTAATATAACGTTTCGCCATAAACAAAGTATACTATGTTTATAAAATTCCATAAATTCTTAATATGTCTAAAATAATTTCTAGACATATAATGTATTATTTTTCTTGATATTAAGGATTTAAAATCCTTAATATAAGCTTATCATCTCTCGGCCCTTTTAGCTTTTATTTACTTTCTTCTTCCAAAAATTCTTCTAAATTCATATAGTGTACTATATTATCATAGTATCACTAATATGTATTATCATTAACTATAGAAAAATTTGGGCATCACTTATTTAATTCATAGGTCACGGTTTTAAGCTCTAAATTGCCCAAATAATTTTCTAAAATTCTAATTAATTTATACAAGGCCCCAACATTATTATACATCACTAATTCATCATAATATTCAACAATACCAACTTATACATCATGTAACCAATCTTGGAAGCTTTCGGTCATTACAAGAATTTGAGCATTAAATCTTCAAAAATTCTAGTAAATTCACATCTCACATAATCAATACCCTAGATCAACAATATGCTATAACATTTCTCAAATTAAAAATGTACACTAACTTAGCATTTTTCATGCATTTTCGGCATTATGGAAACTATAGCTTAGGATTTTTAATCTCCAATAAATTACTACAAGCTCCTATATCATCATGTATCATCAATCCATTCTTAAATCATTCAATAAAAATTTCGGTACCCATGAAATAATTTCATAGCATTTTTAATATCAATTTAAACATGCTACATGCTTCCATCTCATCTTAATACGCATCATTAATTAACAAGTATCATGCTTAACATAATTCATACTTAAGATCACATGCTTAACATTTTAATCTAGCCATTAAAAATTTAAAAACTTAGTGTATAATCGAAGCTCGTTCGATTCCTAACCTTTTTAACGGCTTTGATTTTATGTGCAAAGGTTTAGTATCAAGCTTTGGTGATTGAAAAGATGAAGAACACAAGGTTCTCTCCAAGAGGAAGCTCTCGGTTCTTTTGTTTGAAAATGAGAGAGAGTGAAATGTATTTGTTTTGGTTTAATCAAAGACTTAAGTAAATGAACTAATACATGTATCATCTCTCTTTCTCTCTCTCGGTCATACTCTCTCACAATTAAAACAATTGGAAGCCTTTTCTATTTAGCTTTGTGAGTCATCAAGTGATTACATCACTATATTAACTACATTGAGAAAAAGTTATTGAACAAAACAATTTAATTCATTGCCTTTTTGAAGCAATAGCCGTCGGCTATCACACACACACAAGGAAGACCAAGTTTTTCTCCTATGACTCACCATGCATATGTCATGGAAGTTAATACATGAATAAAGTTTTTTGAACCAAACAATTAAATCCTTTGTATTTGGATTTACAAGAGTCGTCGGCTCTATGGCTCACAAAGATGAGTATTAACTTTATTCTTGTCTTACCATGTATTTAGTCAACAAATACACTTCCCAAAATATAAGAATACATCATCAAATAGAGTAGTGTGTAAGCTTCCAACCTCATTGTTCAACCATTATACACGGTTCTCACTCATCACACACATCACTTGATTTTTTTCTTGGTTAATGTGTAATTAGATGCCACTTGCATGATTTAATTCATAACATAGTAAAGTGTATAAAAAAATACACTTAATCATGCTTCACACACTAAAGTTCACGCCTTCTTCACTTAAGAATTGATATATAATTAATTTTCATGATAATTATATATATATATATATATCATAATATATATTTTAGATGATAAATTATATCATAGAAAAAATTATTAGTATCATTTCATGTGAGAAAACCCTAATTTCGAAAATTAGGGTTTTCGAAATTACTAACTTTGTTCAATAATTAATCCTTAATGTTCTAGCATTGTTTTAATGCTAAATAATACTCTAATTAAATATAATAATCATAGGAATTTAAATACTACAATTCCTTGATCATTAATCTCATTTTCCTATTCATCTCTAAACGTTAACGTTTGAAACGTCTCAAAACGTTAATTATCGACTCATCTCAAAATGGTCGTAATAAAGTCGTAATCACTTTATTAAATTATTCCATTAATAATGGAATTTAATTCTAAGCTTAAATCACTTAGAAAATTTTACGAAATTCTAACTATCGATATTGATCGACATTAAAATACTACTTGCGAAACACTATATATATTTATATTCCTTAATTCACAATCCTTAGTGAATATAAAATAGAATTCATTACTTAAGTAATTAATCGAAATCAAGATTAAGCTAAATTACTTATTTAATTATTTAGTGAAACCTTAATTTATAATTTAAATATAAGTAATTAGGCATTTAATTCTTTGGGATATTACATTCTACCCCCCTTAAAAGAAATTCCGTCCCGAAATTTGCATTCCTCATAAAGTATGGGGTATCTTTGCATCATGACATCTTAAATCTTTCCACGTGACTCTCTTTTGTCCATGGTTTCTCCATTGGACTTTCATTAAAGACCCAAACTTGATTCTTAATCATCGAATCTTATGATCAAAAAGTCATAGATTTTCATCACAACTCATATCTGAGTCAAGGATCACGTCATTATGGCGGATCACGTGTTTTGGGTCATCTTCGTATTTCCTTAACTGTGACACGTGGAAAACATTACGTACTTTCCCCAAATTTGGTGGAAGTACCAAGCTATAGGCTACTAGGCCTATCATTACTAGGAGCTCGTAAGGTCCTATAAAACGTGATCTCAACATTCTTGTATCTGAACTTTATAATTTCCCTCGATGGAGAAATCTTAAGAAACTTTATTTCCGCATTTAAAATGCAGTTCAGATCTACGCGTATCAGCGTAAGACTTTTATCTATTCTGAGTTTCTCTTATTCTTTGCCTCATTTGGCAGATATCTTAATCATTTCATTTTCATTGTCAGGATCTTATACTTTCTCTCACCTACTTTATTACAATAAAGTGGTGGTCGAAACTTCTTTCCGCATAATGCCTCATAAGGCTATATTGATCGTTGCTTGACAGCTATGGTCATACGTGAACTTAACAAGTGGTACAATACGTTCCCACTTGCACCTTGATTTAACATTAATGTTCTATCGTATGTTTAAACGTCCATATTGTCCTTCTTAACGGTCCATCTAACTGTGAGTGGACATTTATGTTAAGGTTCAATCTCGTGTCTAACTCCTTTTTGTGAGTTAGTTCAAAATCTAGGGGTAGACTTGGAGTCTCTATCTGAAGCGATAGGTTTTGGTATCCCCTGTAAATATACGATTTCCTTTATGTACGACCGAGCTATCTTATCGGATCTATGAGTCATCTAAATAGACAGAGACAAACATATTTGGTGAGTCAATCCACTACTACCCATATAGCAGTGTTACTTCTTTATGACTTTGGCAAAACCCGTCATAAAATCCATTGCTATGTCATTCCATTTTCATTCATGTATCTCTAGAGATTATAACCTCTTATAAGGCCATTGATACAATACCTTCACTTATTGATAATCGAGACACTGCTCGACAATATGGTTATATCTCATTTTATTCCTTACTATCTAACTTTTCTCGTAAATCATAATGTCTATTAATGCTGTCTGGTTGGGCGGTATGAGAAGGGTCATGAACTTCATTCATGATTTCATTTCTAAGCTTATTATTGCTTGAAATATATATATATATAACCCTCCGTAGGTGATAATTTATCACAATTGTAATCTTTTACTGATTCGAGCCATCTTTTCTATCCCGTATTCAATTCTCTTTGCTCGAAGAATTTATTCAAACGTTTGTAATTTGTGAAGAATTCTTAACTTATGGTTATAGAAGTGATGTCTCCAAGACTTTGATATTTATACTATTGTTACTATTTCAAGTCGTGAGTTGGGAATTTCTATTCGTGTGGCTTAAGTCATTGTGATGCATAAGCTATTATCTTTCTCATATTAATACATAGCCTTTCTTTTATTAATTCATGTAAATTTGATTCCTTTTTGGGGTAGCTATGTTATCGGCCTTTCTACCTTAGAGAGTTCTCAATGGATCTCTGAAGTAGGCAATAATCTAAGAAATTCCTGATCTCGTTTTAGGTCATTGACGACTTTTATTCTTACATTGCTTTATCCTTTGCCAGGTCTACTTTGATTCCTTCTAAAGACACTATGTGCCTGAGGAATATTACTTTAAGCCGAAATTCACAATACTGTTCTTGGCAAAATTTGCCCGGTTCTTAAAAGTCGTAAGACGATCCTTCGACGTTCTTTATGTTCTTTCTCATTCTTCGTATGGATAAGAACATTATTCATAAGGATTAAGACAAAATTGTCTAAGTATGTATGGAACACTCGATTTTTGAGGTTCATGATCAGGGCTGGTGCATTTGTTAGTCCGAATGGCACAACTATAATCTCATAGAAACCATATTTTATTCGGAAAAATTCATTTTAGTACCTTAGATACCGTTCTTCAATAACCATATAATATCTTTCATCAAAATGCCTCCGTGAGGACTTTTTATACATTAATTATGAGGGTCGGTCTATCTAGCCGACTGATTACATGGCATCTAGTTCTTTTAACATTCAAAATTTTGACACCATTTTAACACAAACCATTTTCTACATATAAGTCTCATATCATCATGGGATTCTACGTCTCTGAGTGGCCTTCCTCGGAATCGTACTCCTCATTTGAAAACTTGCCTTTCTCCAGGTACGTTTTTGTTTCATACCTCCGATGATCTATCTCCTTCAGAGAGCCAGGGGTCAAGCTGCTCTCTGTTTCTTCTTCAATACCAGAAGTTTGTGTTACTTTTATCAGAAAGTATGGTTGAGTTGGTAGTGGTAATTCTCCTAGTCCGCGAGGGCGGTAAGATCCTGTCCTTTGGCCATTCTCATCCCTTTCAGGTATAATTTGCGGCACAGGACGTGGGGCGGCGTTTGGAACATCAGGGTACGACCATTCCTTTGTACCATACTGGGTAACTTGCCGGGGACCAGGACAAGTTCTCATCGGTGCCGTTCCATACGCATAATATGTATGCTTGAGCCGGTTGACAAATCCTGGTAAGTCTGCCCAAGTCTTGGAATTTTCTTCATGCAGAAGATATTCTCTTGATACTTCTTTTGCAAACTTTTGCGATCTGTTGGCAAGCGATTTAATAAACCTTTGGATGCCATCCTCATCCGTAACTCCATAGTTCTGAGCATCCTTCAAAAGCTGCGAAATTCCTCAAAAAGCTGTCCTAAATCCATGCCTGTTTGTAATAAAAGAGCCGATACGCCTGTGTGAGTTCTAAGCTTGTAGGCCCTGTGGTTATCTTCTTACCCGTATTATTTCCTTTTCCTGTCATCTGTAAACAGATATTTCTAGATAAGTCAGACTTAAATCAAAGAAATAGAGGAAAATTTTAAACAAGAAAGGTTTCTTAAAGAATTAAACACTTTAAGATGTATATAACTTGTAGACAACTTACGACACGACTCATGACACTTATCTTATCACTCATTTTACGTTTTACTGTTGGATTTGTATATTGAAAGCAGTTTTGGTTGAGCTTGTATACAATGTTTCCTGTTACCACTATTACAATCTCCTATCTGAATTGATTACTTGATTGCATATATCTGTGTCCCCTTATCTCATATATAAGTTAGATCATACAGTGTGTAGAAGATCACACAAGTCTGTATGATTGGTCAAGCTTAATGAGATAAAAAAAGAATCACAGCTGAGAAAACTTGAGGACGAGTTGTCGGTATAGGCTGCGGTATAGATAAGAAGTGACTTGACTTGGTTGCTTGTCTATCTTTGATGCGTCTCGGCGTATTGATGGATCACGATGAGATGAGTTCTTCTATCGACCGTTGTGAAGAACCTAGATCTCGGTGACTTACGATGATCTAAACCTCGATAAGGTATTAGGTGAGTATGAGTTCTTGACCATCACTTTGACTTGTTATGGGTGAGGTTATATGTTCTAACCCAATATTCTCCGCGTCTTGGGTGGTGGCGGTGCTTGTATGTCATGCTAGTTATCTCAGACAGTCACCGTATCCGTTTAGGATGATGGCGTCCCCTTAAGGAGCTCAAAAGCTTTATTGTACTAAACCCCGCGGTTAAGTTAGCTCAAGTACAATAATAAGGTTGAGTGGTACTATTTAAGGAATTTAAGATATTAATTATTTTAAGTAGTCGAGAATGCTCTAAATAATTAATGGACGTGCGATATCTTAAATACGGGGATTCTTAATGTCTAAGTCTGAGTCCGACTCACCTTCTGTAATAAAGGGGTAAGTCGAAGATTTATTCTCTAGTGGCATGAATGAATGTTTATAAATTAATTTATGTTACAGGTGAACATAAGATAATTAATTTATTTGAGGCCCATCTTTATTCCTTGCATTTGATCCACAATTTGGCCCACCAGTCAAGCTAGGAGGAAAATAAGCGCCCTATCCTCTCTCTATGGTAAGGATTTGATCCTCTTTATCCATAAGGATATTATTATATTTATGGGATATGCATGGATCATTTCCTAATGGGATTATGGTAATGCATTATAAATATAAGGTAAGAGATAAGATCAAAGCTAATCCTTAATTATCCTACACCATAATTTTCGAGAATCCCATAGAGCTTGGGAGTGAATTTCGAAAATCATAGAGAGAAGGAGGGAGATTTTCTGTAGCATTCTCCATAGATCGTCCTCACTCGACGTTGGAGATTGGGTAACCGGGATACAGTCCAGAAGGTCAAACCACGAGTCTCGATCCGTTCATTCCGATCCACCTCGACAGATTCAAAGGTAAACACGAGAAAACTCCTACGTGTTGTAATTAATTATATAGGTGCATGCTAGGAATATAATCAATGTATGGTGAATTAAACATCCAAGATAGATCATCGGGATAGGGCTAAACCTAGTTTTCCCTACAATTGTTATCAGAGCCTGAGATCAGTATCTTGGCTCTATTGGATTAATTCACGTTTGATTATTACGTGCGCAATATATTAATTGTGAATCTGTCGTTCATCGTGGCTCGTTTTTTATTTTTGTTGGATTTTGTTTTTCACCACGAGAAAATCTGTGGTTAGATTAGATTTGTTTTTCTGTAAATCTTATCTGTAAAAGAAGAACGAAGACAAAAGCATGAAGAACGAGATGAAGGAAAGACACGTCAGAGAAACCGGACGCACGGCGCGAAGGGCACGCGGGCGACAGCACGCGTGGCGTGCTCGGCGCTTCGCGGCGCCCTCGGTTGCTCCACGCGTTTCTCGGCGGGCGGGCGGCATGGCTCGGCAACTGGGGCGTGCGGGGCGCGCGATTCTCGCGCAGACGCCTCGGCACGCCTCGGTGCTGGGCGTGTTTTTCTCGACGGTTCGCGGGCGGTCGTGTCCGCAAGGGATGCGGGCGTTGGTCGCGCGAATTCCCGGTGCGGGCGGCGGGCGCGCGTTTATCGCGAGATCCCGGCGCTTGGCGGGCTCGCGGTCGCTAGGTCGACCGCGAGGCAGCGCAGCGCCAGCGTGGGGCAGCGGCGCGAGCATGGCAGCGCGCGCGTGCTCGATGGGTTGCGGTCGTCTTCGCGACCGCGAGATAGCCCGCGAGGAGCACGCGACGCGGCACGCGGCGGCGGGCGGAAGGCGAGTGCGCGCGCATGGGCAGCCCTGCCCGCGCCCGCCTCATCTTTGGGTCGACCCGGCCCAAATCCGGCCCAGATCCGTTTTCCAGCCCGAACCCGATTTTTCGGCCCGAATCCAGTTTTGACGAATCCTGTCCGTGCCCGTGCACGCGTGGCCCGTTTTCGAAGATTATGAAGATCTGTACTTTGATTTTCTATGTAATAGATTAGGCAAGAAAGTGCAAGTTCCACGAGTGGGCCACGATGAACGTTTTATTTTATTTTAATCGTTCATTACATGTCGTGGATGTTTAAATTATGCAGTAGCATGCTATGTATGTTTAAATTAGGTAGACAACCATATTATATGTTTTTGTGATTGGATGCGCATAGTAAGCATGCTAAGTTTATCGCGTTTTCAAGCATATTTTAGAATTCTGCGGGCATGTTTTACATGTTGAGTTCTATAGAAAAGCATGCTAGGATTACGTGATCTGCATGGACAAACCTTTTGAACAAAAGCCTAAGCAAGCAACCCGACAAATTAATTTTTAAAATTAAAATGTCAAGACCTCCACTTTTATCTCTAAACAAAGTGAGATGCCTGTGAGTAAACGTCCACACGCATGGCTTGCTTGCACTGTTTATCATAAGTTTGTTAGATGAGATTTCTAAATAAAACATTTTAAATCTATTGAGAAGTGGGAGTTTCATGTGTAAACGCCCACACGCGGGCTTACATATGTGCGATTTTCATAAGTTCTCTAGAGATAGTTTTAAAATGAGATAACAAAGGAATTTGGATTGGGCGGTATGGTCCTAATGGTATGCCAATTCTAAGAATTCATTTCTACTTTGTTAAAATTGTGGTAATTGCTTAGACATCACCTCGAGTACAACTTCCCGTGAAGTCCTTCTTACGATAGTGATGTGGTCTAGTAAGGTCCAATCATTAATTTCATTTGTCATAAGGATAAGTTGACATGGATTGAAATTAAGCGACTAAAAGGTATATTTTAGTGCGGTCGGGGTTCATGTGTAGACGTCCACACACGCGTGGCTTGCATGTGGAATTCTTTGGGCGATTGGAGGTTTCAATTAATATTGTTTTATCAAAAGGTTACAATATTATTGTTACGAATTATGTGCGATCGTATGCTTATATGTTTACATTATCTTTTCAGATATGTCTCTTATACCGATTATCAATATGCTCGCACAAAATTCTTTATTCGGTCCGAATTTTATCGAGTGGAAACGAAACATTGAGAATGTTCTTCTCAAGGAAGAAAATCTATTTGTACTCACTACACCCGTCCCAAGCATCTAGGCGATTCATCTGCGATGAGGGCGCAAGAGAGCACGAGAAATGGGACAAATCAAATAGAATGGCAAAGTGCCTTCTTTTGGTCACCATGTGCGAGTCCCTGCAACTCCAGCATCAAGAGATGGAAGATGCAGCCATGATATGGCTAAGTCTTATGAAATCGTATGTCATAATTTGACAAAATCAATAATGTCAAGTTCAATGAAGGAAAGCGATTCGGTGCATGACCATGTAGAGCAAATGATCAATCTCTTGAGAGCTCGAGTTGGTTGGAGGATATATTGATGGCGTGGTCGAATCGATATGATCCTCAACACTTTGCCTAAGTCTTTTGATGACTTCCGTTATAAGCGATCCTTTATGATAAGAGTTATACTCTAGATTCATTGTAAGAGGATCTAATAACGGAAGAACATAAAATGGACGAGAGCCACAGTCTTTAGTACGCACCTCAAAGAAAACCACCGCTTTATCGAAAGATGAAAAGGAAAAGTGGAATTCAAGAGATGCTAAGGCTAAAGAAAAGAGTGGGAATACAAAGGGCTCTCCCAGGTGGTTTGAAAAAGCGAAAAGAAAAGGGCAAGTGCTTCAAGTGCGGTGAGGCTGGGCATTGGAAGGCTAAGTGCCCCAAGCTCAAGGCTCAGTCGTCATTTGCTTTAATGGAAACATGTTTAGCGACTTGTTCTACCCATTCTTGGGTAGTAGACACGAGTCTGTTGATCATGTTTGTTACACCTGCGAGGTTCTGCGGACAAGAGAGTCGCATGATGGCGAGATAACGATCTCCATGGGCAGCGCGAAAGTCGAGGCCGTTGCGATCGGAGATGTTACTTTATGTTTTGAGACAACAGTTTTAGTTCTAAAAGGCGTTTTATATGTGCGGATTTTGGTGAAACTTGTTTCGCTTTGAATTATTTATTCATGGATATTACATTATTTTTGATAGTGGTGTTTCTATCATAAGAAATGGCGAAGTTATACGTGTTGGCACATTATATAATTAAGCTTTATACTATTTACGCAAAACATAATACCTATAACTATGTTGCATCTACATCAAACCTTAAAGCGAGAAAGTTTTCTTAGCAAGATGACACCACATTTCTCGGCATCTTAGATTAGGTCACATCAATCTAAATAGGATCCAAAGGCGGCTAAGAATAGGCGTTGGGTAATCTAACGATTACTCTGTTCCCGATCTGCGAATCTGTATAGAAAGGTAAGATGTCGACCGGACCCTTCAAAGCGAAGGATTATAGAGCCAAAGAAGTGTTGGAGCTAGTCCATTCGACTGTGTGGACCTATGTCCACACAAGCTCATGGAGAATGCAGTATTTTGTCACTTTCATTGGCGATTACTCAAGGTGCGGATATGTATACCGCTTGCACCGCAAGTCTCGAATGCTTTGAGAAATTTAAAGAGTTTAAGGCGGAAGTGGAGACGAAGCTTGGTAAGAGTATCAAGTCACTGCGGTCTGATCGCGGTTGCGAATACCTCAGTAACGAGTTTATGGACTATTTGTTGAAGTTTGGGATCACCTCCCAGCGCACTACACCGGGCACAACACAGCAAAATGGTGTGTCAGAGAGAAGAAATAGGACTCTTTTAGAAATGGTTAGATCAATGATGAGTTATGCAACATTTTCTATTTCGTTCTGGGGGTATGCCTTAGAAACGGCGGTATACTTGCTAAATCTAGTACCATCCAAGTCAGTCGAAAAGACCCCTTTCGAGTTGTGGTTTGGGCGCAAGCCTAGTTTAAGCCACATAAGGATATGGGGTAGTCCAGCACATGTGCTGAACAAGAAGGCTGACAAGATTGAGGCTAGATCCGACCCAAGGCTGTTTATTGGCTATCCTAGAGGGACGAAAGGTGGTTTATTCTATAGTCCTAAGGATCAGAAGGTCATTATTAGCACTAATGTCTGATTCTTAGAAGAGGATTATATGACAAACCATAAATCCAAAGTTGAAATCATTCTTCAGGAATTAGAAGATGATCGTATTCCACCACCGATTAAGCCAAAGGTATGAGATGTCGTGTCTAGTGGGAGGGATCGACACCAGATACTTCAAGAAATTGAAGTGGGTCGAGTTCCACTGGAGATACCGGCCGTACAAGTGGCTCTTATCCAGCAAGTTGTGCAAGATAGAGAACCACAAGTTACTGCACCCACCGTTGCCATTGTGCCAGTAGCGCCTCGTTGTAGTGGGAGGGTTGTTCGTCAACCCGAGCGATTTATGTTCGTGGGTGAATCTTGGTTTAGTCCCGAAAACGAGCAGAAATAATCGACCCATGGACATACGGTGAGGCGATACAAGACATTGATGCAAGATCATGGCACACCGCTATGGACTTTGAAATTGAGTCCATAATGACTATGGATGTATACGAAAAGACACCTCTACCATATGGCGAGGAAGCCATAGGTAGTAAGTGGGTATCAAGAGGAAGAGATTCGGATGGAGAGGTTTCGGCTTTTAAAGCCGGGCTTGTGGCGAAAGGGTACACTCAGTTGAGGGCATCGATTTCGATGAGACCTTTTACTTTGTAGCAATGCTCAAGTCCATCGAATTCTTACGGCCATAGCAGCCCACTTGAACCTTGAGGTTTGGCAAATGGATATGAAAACCGCTTTTCTAAGCGGTTACCTTGAGGAAGGTAGAGACATCTATATCAGAACCGAAGGTTATGTGGTGAAGGGTGAAGAGCATCTAGTATGGAAGCTTAAGAAGTCCATTTATGGGCTTAAGCAAACCTCACGATCACGGAACTTACGCTTTGACGAGGTGGTAAAGTCCTATGGATTTACCCAGGTTGCTAGCGAGAGTTGTGTGTATCGTTTAGATGTCAACGGTGATGTGGTATTTCTTGCACTTTATGTAGATGACATTCTTCTAGTTGGCAACAATGTGAAGTTGTTATCGAGGCGTAAAAGTTGGTTATCCGATCGGTTTCAAATGAAAGACTTAGGAGATGCAGCGTAAATTCTTGGGATCAAGGTTTACCGAGATCGCAAGAGGAAAATGTTGATCTTATCTCAGGCGTCTTACATTGATACTGTGATTACTCGTTTTAGTATGCAGACCGCCAAGAAAGGATTGCTACCTTTCAGACATGTCGTTCCTTTATCTAAGGAGCAGTCACCTATGACTGCAAAGGAGATAGAGGAAATGAGACAAGTTCCTTACGCTTTCGCCGTAGGAAGTCTCATGTACGCAATGCTATGTACGAGACCCGATATCTGCTATGTGGTAGGCATAGTAGCAAGATATCGATCTAACCACGGACAAGCTCATTGAATTGCGATAAAGCATATACTCAAGTACACGAAAAGGACTCGAGATTATAGTCGGTTTACCATGCGAGATAGTCTAATGCCTTTGGGTTATCTGAGACTTCGGTTTCCAAGTGACCGTGATGAGAAAAATTCTACCTCGGGCTATGTGTTTACCTTGGGAGATGGGCCGTATCTGGCGGAGTGCAAAGCAGCGATGCATTGTGGACTCTACCATGGAAGCCGAATATGTAGCCGCCGGAGGCTACTAAGGAGGCTGTATGGTTCAAGAACTACCTCATGGATCTAGGTGTGGTACTGGTTTGCCCAAGAGTATCATAGTTTCTTGTGATAACTCGGTGCGATGGCAAACTCGAAGGAACCACGGACCCACAAGCGACTAAACACATAGAGAAAGTACCATGTCATACGAGAAATCGTGAGGCGAGGGGCGTGCTGATTGAAAAGATTGATACGACGGATAACCTAGTGGATCCATTCACAAAGAGCCTGCCGTAAAAAGTCTACGAATTGCACGTTCGAGGACTTGGATTGCGCTTGATGGCACCCACTTAGAAAGGAAACTTTGTTATAAGTGGGAGAAGCAAAGTGATGGTTTTGTTTGTAATAACTAGTAGAGAGACACATTGTATACTAAAAGTTTGCTTTAGTATAAGTGAGAGATTGTTGGATTTGTATATTGAAAGCAGTTTTGGTTGAGCTTATATACAATGTTTCATGTTACCACTATTACAATCTCCTATCTGAATTGATTACTTGATTGCATATATCTATGTCCCCTTATCTCATATATAAGTTAGATCATACGATGTGTAGAAGATCACAATAGTGCGTATGATTGGTCAAGCAATGAGATTTAAAAGAATCACACCGAGACAACTTGAGGGCGAGTTGTCGGTATATCTTCTTGATATAGATAAGTGACTTGACTTGGTTGCTTGTCTATCTTTGGTACATCTCGGCGTATTGATGGATCACGGTGAGATGAGTTCTTCTATCGACCGTCGTGAAGAACCTAGATCTCGGTGACTTACGATGATCTAAACCTCGATAAGGTATTAGGTGAGTATGAGTTCTTGACCATCACTTTGACTTGTTATGGGTGAGGTTATATGTTCTAACCCAATATTCTCCGCATCTTGGGTGGTGGCGGTGCTTGTATGTCATGCTAGTTATCATGTCGAGTCACCGTATCCGTTTAGGATGATGATGTCCCCTTAAGGAGCTCAAAGGTTTATTGTACTAAACCTGCGGGTTGAGTTAACTCAAGTACAATAATAAGGTTGAGTGGTACTACTTAAGGAATTAAAGATATTAATTATTTTAAGCGATCGAGAATGCTCTAAATAATTAATGGACGTGCGATATCTTAAATACGGGGATTCTTAATGTCTAAGTGCAAGCCCGACTCATCTTCGGTAATAAAGGGATAAGTCAGCATTTATTCTCTAGTGGCATGAATGAATGTTTATAAATTAATTTATGTTATGGGCTGAACATAAGATAATTAATTTATTTGAGGCCCATCTTTATTCCTTGCATTTGATCTCTGGGCTGGCCCATCCAGGCCCGAAGCTAGGAGGAAAATCGCGCCCCTATCCTCTCTCTATGGTAAGGATTTGATCCTCTTTATCCATAAGGATATTATTATATTTATGGGATATGCATGGATCCTTTCCTAATGGGATTATGGTAATGCATTATAAATATAATGTAAGAGATAAGATCAAAGCTAATCCTTAATTATCCTACACCATAATTTTCGAGAATCCCATAGAGCTTGGGAGTGAATTTCGAAAATCATAGAGAGAAGGAGGGAGATTTTCTGTAGCATTCTCCATAGATCGTCCTCACTCGACGTTGGAGATTGGACAACCGGGATACAGTCCAGAAGGTCAAAGCACGAGTCTCGATCCGTTCATTCCGATCCACCTCGACAGATTCAAAGGTAAACACGAGAAAACTCCTACGTGTTGGAATTAATTATATAGGTGCATGCTAGGAATATAATCAATGTATGGTGAATTAAACATCCAAGATAGATCCTTGGGAGAGGGCTAAACCTAGTTTTCCCTACATTTACACCATCAGTCGTATACCGCTCTAAATTTATTCACGTAAGCAAATAGTGGGTACTAATATCCTGTCGCGTAAAATCTCTAACGACGAGACTAGGCCCAGGTCACTGATTACGTGAATGACAGCCATTTCCGAAACTTCTTGTTTCTAAAATTATATCTACGTTCCAAATAGATATAATGATCCAAATCATTGGATAGAACCTTAGGCGATCCTAGGTTCAATTCTAAACCTTTACAACACCTGCAATGGCCATAATTCTCATATAGGTGAAGAAATTTTCATTTCTTGATTCGTTTATCCCGAATAAGGTTCTATCATTTCTGCACATACTTGTGCGATGTTAGAACATGAAGCACCTATATCGGACAAAATATGATAGGTATTCTGAGAAATTTTTCTCATATCTATCAGGCCTCCTTGGTTTTTGTTCGTCCAGTTTTCGGGGTGAAGTATAGGCTTTGGTCTACGGTTTTCCCGTCTATTCAAGTAAACATCTATTTCATATGTTATTTTCCTTTCCATTAGGACATTATGTTCCCTTGCTATGGCCTTCTGTTGCCTCATTCACCCTATATTTCTCGGGTATCAGTACCGTTATGCTTTTACCAATAGCATTCGTGGTTAGGTCTACATCAACCTATCCTTTGATATTGATATTTCGATAATTAAATCTTATCGTAGAGATCGTCATGTCTCTATCGCTATCATTCATTCCTAATCCAGCATGAATGATTCAACTCTCTTTTTCACTTTATCGATCTTAGGAATATATTTCTCATATATCCTTACTTTAAACTCTTTTCCAGAGAAATCCTTATTCCGGCATTTAGTGCCTTCATTTGTAATATCCTTTTAGGATATACATCATTTCTTCTTAATCTTTATTGATTCATCATGCAATTTCGCATGGGATAAAATCTTTGGTCCACTGAGGACATATCATACGTTTGCTTTGATGTCAAACATCTTTACCATTTCTCGACATTCAATGATTACTTCATTTTAATGTCAGAGATACTTAATATCTTATTTTAATGATCGTCACAAAAGTATGGGGGATAATCTTCCCAATTAGATTCACTTTAAGATCATTCCATGTGAATCGTTTCATTTGTTCTCTTGGAAATATTCCTTTTTTCTTAAACATGGTATCTGAAAGTAATATTACTTTCGTTATACTTTGGTTCTCACATTCAGGGTTAGAACCGTCATTATTATCGTATGGCTTGGTAAGGTAGTACATTCGTACACCATGACTTAAATTCCAAGCATCTTATTACCATGTCTTGGCTTCGGAGATATTTTCTCCATACTTTATTTAAATACTAGGGCTATCCTAGTCGTTCACACAATCTCAAGGATTATGATTCCTCAATCTCATTATCGTTTGTTTAACCAAGTTTCAATTACTTGGAATCGATTATGCTCAAGCATAATCTCATTGATTGAGGTACAAAGCGAGAGATCTATTTTCTGAGATGCTATCATTTCCTTAAATATATATATTCTGTGAAAAGAATATCTTGCATGCATCTTCATTCTTTTAAACATGTCCAATCTACTAACGAGGTTGGAGGGACAAACAACTATCTTAAAGATAAGTTGTAATCTCTCTCGTTATGACATAATAAGGGGAATTCATATCCCAAAGATATTATATACTTTTCTTTACTTTTACTCTTGCATTCAATGCTAAAGAGTATCTTATTCATAACTTTATTATCATAATACATATGAAGGTATAACTTCATCGTTATCAATCTTTGTAAAGCCCATCAAGGTCATCACATCCATGTGTATCATAGGAAAATATATCGTCTCATCGAGATTTCCTTTACATCATAATTTCTTGATGTCTATCACTTTACTAGTCTCGAAACTTTTAGGTGGTGAAATAAGTCGACCTATATCTTGCTCGAGGTTTATCACTTCACTAATTTGCACTTAGGTGACAAGGTAAGTCAACCTTTATCATACTTATCGGTTTCAAGAACCAAGAGAAATCATCTCGTCAACTTACAAGAGATATGGATTCATGATCCAAGATAACAAATTTTACAATTTGAATCCATATGTTCTGTATACCGAATAATTAGGATCTAGGGTCCGAAGACCAGAATGACGACTACTGAGATTTCTTTGGTCATATGGGCTGGCCAAACCCGTCACAATTATTTTCTCAGTCACACAAGGCTTGGTTTCAAAGGACACATTATAAGGTTTCAGGTTGTAAATTTCCTTCAGAAAAAGTGAGAAACTCAAATGATTTCTCAATTGGGACTAGGTCATAGAGTTAAATTCAATGACAGAAATTGGGTAATGAATATAATTTGAAACCTTATATACTCGTAATAGGTCATCAACAAAGGTTCTCATGTACGTCATGGCTCTACTTGTATTACTGGAAATCTTACTTTCTTAGTAACATTCTAAGATTCTTATCATACTATAACGTTCTCATTCTATACAAATCATAGAACTAACTCCAACTGATTCTCGTAAATTCTGGAGTGGGAATCAGGGATTTGGTCCTTCATAAGAAATAAAGTACAGTGCATTAGGGGCACGTAGGCGAAAACCGTACGTAAATCTGAGTTCACACGAAGGAGAACGGGTCAAGACAAAATCACTGTGCTGTGCAGGAAAACTTCACGCGCTCGCGCCGAGATCGTAGGCGATGCCGACACCAAGGTCGTGCATGCCGTTGCCGATGCCGATGTAGTATAAACTACCAAGGTCGACATGTCAAAGTCGATGTTATAAATTTACCGAAGTCAAAGTCGACGATCGCACATGCCGAAGTAGAAGTCAAGGTCGCACATGCCGAGGTCAAAGTCGAGTCGCACATGCCGAGATTGAAGTCAAGTCGCACATGCCGAAGTCGTAATCGAGTCGCACATGCCGAAGTCGAAGTCGAGTCACACATGCCAAAGTCGTATTCGAGTCGCACATGCCGAGTCGTAATCGAGTCGCACATGCCGAGTCGGCGTCGGTCGCATGCGAAGTCATAATCGAGTCGCACATGCCGAGTCGGTCGGTCGCACATGCCGGTCGGTCGGTCGCACATGCAGTCGTGTTCGGTCGCACATGCCGAGTCGTGGTCGGTCGCACATGCGAGGTTGTATTCGAGTCGCACATGCCAAGTCGTGTCGGTCACACATGCCAAGTCGGTCGGTCGCACATGCCGGTCGGTCGGTCGCATATGCAGTCGTGTTCGGTCGCACATGCCAAGTCGTAGTCTGGTCGCACATGCCGAGGTCGTATTCGAGTCGCACATTTTCACATTCGTCTTTTGCCTTCCAAGCTCGAGTCTAATTTTACTTTCGTTCTTCATGTCGTTCTTTTGTTCTTGTAAGGGAATGAAGTTCGTACTTCTATGTTCTTTTGCAATATATCGTCTATGTTTTCTTGAGATGATATATCATTTGTCATAATAAATCTTGAGATTTGAAACTAAAGTTTCAAATAATGAAAACATAGTTCATTTATACATGCACATTTCTTTGAATTTCGAAGAATTCATCATTCCAACTTTGGCCATTCACGTTCATTTCAAGCATATTCATTCATCATACATAATCTTGAAATTTGAACGAATTTGGTTATGAAAACTTGAAAATTCTGTTCAATTTCATAACATACTTATTGAATGCATGTATTACTTGAATTTTGAAATTTCAACATTTCATTCTTGGCACATTTTGCCCATTATCAATCATAAGCATTCATTTCTAACTTGATCACTTTGCATAACTTCCATTCTCAACATTATTCATAACTTCCATTTCACATCATTCATCTTTCATTTCTTTTGAAAAAAATCATCTCAATTCTTTTTCTCTTTCAACTTTTCATTTCAAAATTTTGAAAAGGAATCATTTACCTCATTTCGGTTGAGCTTGATGTGATGGAGTGTTGAGTATTGTCAGCTGACCTTTAGAAGTCTAGTGACTCAATCTAGACTTAACCTTAAAGGAGATTTTAAATTCAAAGAGCTAACCGCTCTGATACCACTTTGTAACAGCCCCTAAATCCTTAGTACGATTTAGCAGGGATTATTACTCTTAAACAGGGATGAATAAACAGGGGGACCATTTAACATTAAACTGTAATTCATAAATCAAGTATGTTTTTGGACTTTACTACATAACCTATGTTCTTGCAGCGGAAAACATGTGATATATACATATGACGATGTACTACCAAGGTATAACTTTTCAGCGACAACATTCCTAATTGCTCAACACTGCTCCATCGCATCACCAGCTCAATCTGCATATTTAAAAACAAATATGCAAGGCTGAGTACAAATAATGCACTCAGTGGACTTATGCGAAAACATTTTATCATCTTTTAATTACTACGCCCCATCATGATAAGACCAAGAGGGTTTTGATTAAAAGGCATGAGCTTACTAAACATTTTCATCATTTTCATAAACATTAAATGCGTAGACATTTTCCTTGTATGTATGATCCATATCCTTCATTTCATCATAACATTAACATTTACGCCGTAGAAGGAGGCCTCCCTCTACGTCGTTGTGACCGGTCGTGAATTGTCCTTACAGTAAATAGTCACCATTAGGTGTACACGTTAATCCTAGCCAGGTATAAGCTTTCCGGCATAGGATCCGATTTCGATTTCATTCATCAGTTGGGAGCGACCCAACAACATTCATAACATTTCATTCAAGGATATGATACATACATAAAACATAAACATTTTTGGGCAGATAATCTCATCATCATTTCAAAATCATTTCTCAAAAGAGAGCATCATAGATAGATACTTTTCATTTCAAAGAAAGCATCGTAAATAAAGCATTTTGTTCAGCATTTTATCATTTTGAGTATAGTAAAGCCCACCTGGACTCTTGATCGTCTTAAACTCGATTTATCTTCTACGTCAAGTCGTCGCGTCCGCTTCCTCACCTTTACGTAAAAACGATAAGTCGGTCACGTTTTTCGAGATTTTCAAAGTTTAGAATAAACTTTGATAACTTATACTAATATCATTTGAATTCATTAATCTAATTGAATACGCGGTTAATCACGTATCTTAACTAAATATTTCTCGTACTTCGAGATATGTTCAACTATTTTATTTTAACCTTTTTGGTTAAACGTTCAACGTATCTACACGTTTTTCGATATAAGGATTTCCATTATAAAATCTTTTCTCACCAACGAGATTTCCTTATATAATTAATACGTTTTACACGTATTAGCGTATTTATCGAACGTATTTCATAAGTTAATTTCGAAAGTCAACAATTTTGACTTTTCTTTATTAATACTTTAATAATTCATATATATTAATATCCAATTTCCATATAATCGATTTCTTTTCATAAAGCCCTAATTCTCGATTTTTCACGCAAATCGATAAACTCTATTAATATTTTCTTAAATATTAATCAACTTATTCATTAAGCATTATATTTCATTTCTAACGTTATTTAATATAACGTTTCGCCATAAACATAGTATACTATGTTTATAAAATTCCATAAATTCTTAATATATCTAAAATAATTTCTAGACATATAATGTATTATTTTTATTGATATTAAGGATTTAAAATCCTTAATATAAGCTTATCAACTCTCGGCCCTATTAGCTTTTATTTACTTTCTTCTTCCAAAAATTCTTCTAAATTCATATAGTGTACTATATTATCATAGTATCACTAATATGTATTATCATTAACTATAGAAAAATTTGGGCATCACTTATTTAATTCATAGGTCACGGTTTTAAGCTCTAAATTGCCCAAATAATTTTCTAAAATTCTAATTAATTTATCTGAGGTCCCAACATTATTATACATCACTAATTCATCATAATATTCAACAATACCAACTTATACATCATGTAACCAATCTTGGAAGCTTTCGGTCATTACAAGAATTTGAGCATTAAATCTTCAAAAATTCTAGTAAATTCACATCTCACATAATCAATACCCTAGATCAACAATATGCTATAACATTTCTCAAATTAAAAATGTACACTAACTTAGCATTTTTAATGCATTTTCGGCAATATGGAAACTATAGCTTAGGATTTTTTTTTTAATCTCCAATAAATTACTACAAGCTCCTATATCATCATTTATCATCAATCCATTCTTAAATCATTCAATAAAAATTTCGGTACCCATGAAATAATTTCATAGCATTTTTAATATCAATTTAAACATGCTACATGCTTCTATCTCATCTTAATACACATCATTAATTAACAAGTATCATGCTTAGCATAATTCATACTTAAGATCACATGCTTAACATTTTAATCTAGCCATTAAAAATTTAAAAACTTAGTGTATAATCGAAGCTCGTTCGATTCCTAACCTTTTTAACGGCTTTGATTTTATGTGCAAAGGTTTAGTATCAAGCTTTGGTGATTGAAAAGATGAAGAACACAAGGTTCTCTCAAGAGGAAGCTCTCGGTTCTTTTGTTTGAAAATGAGAGAGTGAAATGTATTTGTTTTGGTTTAATCAAAGACTTAAGTAAATGAACTAATACATGTATCATCTCTCTTTCTCTCTCTCGGTCATATTCTCTCACAATTAAAACAATTGGAAGCCTTTTCTATTTAGCTTTGTGAGTCATCAAGTGATTACATCACTATATTAACTACATTGAAAAAAAGTTTTTGAACAAAACAATTTAATTCATTGCCTTTTTGAAGCAATAGCCGTCGGCTATATCCCACACACACAAGGAATGTCACGCCCCAATTCCTGAGGGAAGTCACGGATGCCGAGGTATGAATAGAGGTGGGGGTTAAGAAACGGGGAAGAAGGGGGGGATACATATAACATACATGATAAGAAGATGTGACCATGATATCGGACATCATCTCCTCTATAACTAGGACATATCCTGAAGGGGAGGGGTGCACAACAATCCACCAACAGAATAATATCGATACCATAACTTCAGAAACATGATCTTGGTTTATAATAAGTAATGCAAGGAAGCAAAATAGCATTACACCCTGTTAACTAGACCGGTCAACCACATAGCATGATCATATCGAGACTTACATCATAATAACATAACAAATCTTGTTCCCAATCAGAAAGCAAAATAAGGGACAAGAATACATCAATATCGTAGTGCGTATATAACCTGACATCGCGGAAGCATAGCATGAAGAACCAGCGACTCCACCCCTCGGCGTCGCCCGTCCGCCCTCCTCCATCCGTGAAAAGATTTGAAAAGAGTTTGGGGTGAGTACTAGCGCACTCACCGGGTTTTATCATAAATCAAAAGAATCAAGATGCCGTGTTGAGCACTTACCTTAGAAGGTTTTAAAGCGTAAATCCACTTCTAAGTAAGCAAAATAGATTTTTATTTTTCGATACGATCCGTAATTCTTATTCTCCCATCATAGAACCAAGAACCACGGCTCGGGCGTATCCCGCCAGCCCATCACATCTCATTCATTCGGCCCTAACATATCCAACCGACCCATAATATCTCGGCCCGGAACATATCCGGTCAAATTACGCGGGCGTATCTGGTGGCTAACTCGGTGTGGACTTGAGGTCAATCCCGTCGAACCATAACCACCTCATTACCATTTCCGTGTGGACTTCCCGGGGTCTATCCCTTCGAACCATAACCACGTGTTGGGGTCTATCCCCTTCGATCAATACTCAAGATGGTGATCAACCCACGAATAGAGATCCGTGCACAATCACAATATAACCATATCTCGGATCAGAGAACAGTAATAACTTCATCAAAACATTTTACGGCGCACATGTTTTATTTTGAAATATCGAGTAATTAACTCAAAATAAGCATAGATAGCCCAACCCGAATGACAAAACGTTAGCCGGAGGTATCTACGAGATCCGATGACTTCACCGATCGCCTTTGGTAGGTACACGGTAACAAGACGGAACAACTTTTGGGGTCACATCCCACAAAGCAAAGCAAAGATCGTGATCCAAACGAAGATCGTAGCAAAACTAGGGTTTTCGACTTTACGAACCCATATTTGGCACTCTCGGGTTTTCAAATCAACTCGTCTGAAGGAAATATATTCGAGGCATCAAGACCTATAATAGGGTACTTTCAAAATATGCATGCATGCAAGTTGACTCAAATCTTAGCAGCGAATAAGCTTCAAAAATCGATGCCTATCCTCAGATCTAGGATAAACCATCCAAAATCGATGCATGAAAATGGAAACATAAGCAATATGCATAACGACGAACAAGGAATGACAAGCTACGTTGAAAATGGATAACCGGGCATGTCTTCCTTTAGAAAACTCAAGCAACGGATAACATCCGACATGCGTAAACGCGAAAAGCGGAAAAACGGAATCGGTACTTTAGTGGAATGCATATCCCGGAACTCAAAACCTAAAGGACCCGTAGCCAAAAGGTGGCCCGTTGACCACCAATTGGCGGCCAAGAGGGGCGACGACGGCGGCCTTGGGCGGCGGCGGCGGTGTGGCCAAATCGGTCGGCATCCGACCGTTTTCTCGCCTCGTCCCTTTAGGATCCCGAGTTCTATGCTATACGATCTACTAAAAGACGAAATCAAAACAAGAAAAGGACAAAAATAGAAAAAGCAGGGTTCTTTGGGGAGGGGTTGATCGGTGGTGGTGGTTGGCGTGATAATGCGCCGCCACGAGCCTCCCGACTCGATCCCCACTCCTCCAGCGCTTCCTCAGCGTACATGGAGCTGTTCGGCTCTTCCGTAAACACAGAGAGATGAAGGAAATGAACGTTGAAAATGAAGGCCTTAGCCTCTTATTAATAGGAAAAAGCAGTCACAGCAATGCAGCATGCAAGCGACCCTTTTAACGCAAAAGCGACGCAACTTTTGCAAATGGACTCCAAATTTAGCAAACTTGGTACCCATGGACACGAAATAAATATCGGACACAACGACTATAAACAAGATATGCTTTTAAAGACTAATGAAAAGTCCGGTTTTCGATAACTTCCGGTGCCAAACCTTCATTGGTGGTCGAAAACACGCATACTTAGTGTCTATAAATTCGTCCATAAGACACTCTTCTAGCGCAGAGGTTTCGTGACGGTCGCATCACGAAACAAAAGTTAACCTTTGACCTTTCTCGAAAACGCCATGCAAAGCGTAAGCTTAGAAAAGACGGGTTATTACATCCCTCCCTCCTTAGAAAAAATTTCGTCCCAGAAATTTCAAACACGTGGAGATAACAACTCAGGGTACTGAGCCATGAACTTGTCTTCCAACTCCCACATAGCTTCCTCATCTCCGTGGTGATTCCACAACACCTTCACCAACAGAATCTGCTTGTTCCTCAATTCCTTCACTTCTAGTTCCAAGATAGTCACTGGTATCTCCTCGTAACTCAGATCCTGAGCAAGAACCACTTGGTCATGCTTGATCACGTGTTTTGGGTCGAACACGTACTTTCTCAGCTGAGAAACGTGAAACACGTCATGAACATCTCCGATGCTAGGCGGCAAAGCTAACCTATAGGCAATGGGGCCTATCCTCTCGAGAACTTCGAAAGGTCCAACAAACCTCGGTCGTAACTTGCCTCGCTTTCCAAAACGAATGACTCCTCTCGTTGGGAAAACCTTAAGGAAAACGCGATCTCCGATCATGAACTGAAGATCCATACGACGCTTGTCCGCATAGGACTTCTACCTGTCCTGAGCTTCCTTGATCCTTTGCTTGATCTGATCGATAACCTCGACCGTCTGCTGAACCATCTCTGGTCCTAACATCTTCCTCTCGCCCACTTCGTCCCAATAAAGTGGCGATCGACACTTCCTTCCGTACAACGCTTCATAGGGAGCCATTCCTATGGTGGCCTGATAACTGTTGTTATAGGCAAACTCCACCAAAGGTAGTATCTCTTCCCAATTTCCTCCTCTATCGGCCACGACTGCTCGCAGCATATCTTCCAAAACCTGAATCGTCCTTTCCGACTGACCGTCCGTTTGAGGATGGAATGTTGTACTAAGATTCAGCTTGGTCCCCATTGCTTCCTGCAGACTCCTCCAAAACCTTGATGTGAACCTCGGGTCACGATCTGACGTAATCGATACGGGCACACCATGTAACCGTACGATCTCTCTAACGTAAAGCTGAGCAAGCTTATCTAACCCGTACATCATCCGAATCGGTAAGAAATGAGCTGACTTCGTCAGTCTATCGACGACAACCCATATAGCGGTGTTTCCTCTCGCTGACCTTGGAAAACTCACCACAAAATCCATACCGATATGATCCCATTTCCACTCTGGGATTGGTAGCGGTTGCAACAAACCTGACGGACGTTGGTGTACAGCTTTCACTTGCTGACAAGCCAAACAACGTTCCACAAACGCGGCTACATCCTTTTTCATCCCTTCCCACCAAAAGTTCCTCTTAAGGTCTCTGTACATTTTGGTGCTTCCTGGATGAGCTGTATACGGTGCCTCATGAGCTTCACTCATGATTTTATCTCTCAATTCCCTATTGAGTGGCACACATAACCTTCCTCGAAATAGTAGCGTTGTCTTTCGCTCCTGTGAATCCTTTGCTATCTTCTAGCCTTGCTTTCAAACGCATCTCCTCCGAGAACTCGTCTCCTCGCTAGTTCTTGCGCTCACGATTGTTTCTCATCGACCCATCCTTCTTCTTGACGAACAGGCTCGGCGCCCCCACGACGACACGCTAGGTCGGATAAAACCTAGATCCACGAGCCTCGCAATCGCGCTTTCAGCCTTACAATTCCTTAGGTGCCATTCAGATGTTGCCTTTGATCTCGGCGCCGCTCACGGTTCCGGATCAATAGTGAATTCCACTTGTCTATCGACGGTAAACCCGGCAAGTCCTCGGAAACACGTCCGGATATTCACACACCACTCGGCTCCTCTTGCAATCGCTATGCGCTGTTCATCGTGCCTGTCAAACTTACCAAGAAAGTCGACACTTCCCTTCCCGATCATCCTCACCGCCTTGGTCTTTGAGATCATAGGCACGCAAACACCTATCCTTATGCCGTGGAAACAAACTTCCACTCCTTCGGTGCTCGAAAAGCAACTTCTCTCGAGACAACGATAGTTTCCATGTGCTTTTCCAACCAATCCATGCCAAAGATGACATCGAAATCTTCCATTCCGATGACATGCAAATTGACAAGGACCTTCTGCCCACAGATTTCTACCTCCGGGTTCTGGAAAATCTCTTTTGCCTTTAGCACTTCCCCTGACGGGATGCTAATTTCCGTGGTACTCTGTGATTTCTTGGGTACCAAACCCAACCTCTCACACGCGATTCTCGAAGCGAAAAATGTGAGGCTCTCATGATCAAACAAAGCGAAAACGGGTATATCACTCATATGGATTATACCGCAAGATTTCGGGAGCTTGAGCTGCCGCTGCGATTCAAGGCGTACACCCTTGCTTTGCGCGGTGGCCTTTGGTTTGCTTGGCCTAGGGTGACCTCCTGCTCCGTTGTTTGTCCTCGGCGGGCTGATTACGCCTCATGAGGTGGATCTTTGCCTTCTTGGCGGCCGCCTGCTGGCCCTCCTAACGAACAATCTCGGCGTAATGTCGGACTTCTTACAACGATAGCACTCGGTGCTACCTTGCTGCACTCGCGAAATGATTCCTTTGGCATTTACGGCACAAAGGTTTTCCATACCACCGCATGGGTTGGAAATTCCTTCCCAAGGTTGCCTTTCTCTTTCACGATTACCCATTCCTCGGAATCATTTGGACCGCTCGGTTCCTATGGAACACCGATTGCCTTTCCTCGATCTTCCCATTTCCTCTTGCCTCTTCCTCCGCCGGATGGTGGACCGGGTGGCATTGTTCTCTCCTGGGGCAACTTTGACTCAATGTTTAAAGCCCGGTTCAAGGACTGCGCATACGTCAGATCTCCCTGACTAACGAGCGAAATTCCGATCTTTGGTCGGAGTCCTCTCTGAACACATGCGCCTGGCGACCTCGGTGCCGACCGGTACATAGCATAATGTGACGATTTATTGAGCGGCGATCGTAGTCGGTGACCATCCTTCTCCTTGACGAAGATTCCGAACTCGTTTGCCTTCTCTCGTCAGAACGCCAGCACGTATTTTCCATGAGTTCTTCCTCAAATCTTCCCCGTATACCTTCCCCATCGTCACGGTGTTGGGTCCTCCTCACGGTTCCACAATCGGCCTCATCGGTTAGGCGAAGATCGCGCAATTCAGCTTTTCTGCTTCTTCGCAGCCGATATATTCGAAGATCCTTTTGGTGGATCGTATCCAGTTCTCAGCGTCGATCGGTTCACCGAGACCGTCGAATGTAGGGGTATTCTGCCTACAAAAACTCTCGATCGCATGCCGCTGAACCAAAGGTGGTTCCTGGGCTTTTTCCACGTTATTGTTTCTCTGGTTCCTTGTTCTCGGCATTCTGAACCGACGTTTGAAACATTAGAAACGCTTTCGCATAGATAACCGGGTATCATCGCATAACATATATCATCACCCATATCACATATCATCACATATCACGCACGATCACATATAATCATGCAATCCTGTCAACATATCATCGTTATGCATTTCACATAACATTATCATCACACATCACATAGATCATATATCATCATGGCATAGCTCATATCACATATAAGCATTAAACATAACATCTTGTCATATACATCGTTAGTATCAGTAATATTCAGTGTCCATGAAGGACGTCAAAATCTGAGATCAAGGTATGTATGTCAAAAGGTCGGATATGAGCAAAGAATCGACTCGATTCTTGTCAAAGATGCCGCTCTGTCCATGCTTCTAGCACTTCTGCGATCACACCGCACACACCGACTACCTAGATCTTTGTCCTCCATATCCGTCCCACTACTCTCATTCGTCCCAGCGGTTCCATTCTCGCCTCCTCATCCTCTCTTCCTTCCTATCGTGGCTTGAATTGAGTGCCGCTTGAAAAGCGATCCCGCATGGAAGCAAGCCTCTCGTGGGTATGATCCCATCAAGCTTGCGCTCGATTGCACGAGTATCGGTGAAAGCGTGCTCGAGTCCCTGCTCTCGCGCTTGCCCTTCCTCAACATGCCCGACCTCATCGTAGTCATTGGCTATCTGGATCACCGGGTCCTCGAGTCCTCACCGCCCTCCTCATCCTCCTCCGGCCTTCCTCCTCCTGAGTCTCCTCCTCGGATGCCAACTGATATGAGTTCGGTGGCATGAAGATCCCGATCCCGGCTTCTTCCCACCACCGCCGGATGGACAATCTCGCGCCCGGGAGGTTCCGCCTCGAAATAGTTCCGGGTCCTTGAAAGGTAAGGATCGTCGATGGAGGTGTAGTGGCCGTGTATCTGATGCTGGGTGATCGTCGGCGATGGTCGCTCTCCCAAAGGCTCTTGGGAACATCATCCTTATCATCAATCTGGATCGGTCCTCGAACATGCCTTGCTATCACATCCTCCTCAGATGGTATACCTCGATGATCGGTCCACTGTCTCAATACTCGAGCAGCAAACTCAGTGAAATCCAAGGTAAGGTGCCTGGTGATAGGATCTCGTCTGAACATCATGTATCCTTGCTTTCTCGCCCACGGCCGCCAACTGTTGGTAGCCTCTCACAACCGATAGTAAGCCTCATATTACGCTACTTTCCCACTGTCTCGGATCTTTCTCCACAATCCAACAAATCTCCCCAGAAATACTCCCAACGGCTCATGGACATTCCTGGTACATTCCCTGAACTTACGGATCTGCTCATCCATGGATCTTAACCAACGTTGTCTAGGCCACTGAATATCCATAAACCTACATGTTAGTTTATCAACATAACAACAAATATTCACGTTTCCTTTTACGCCTCATATCGGGTAATCATGTCTCAAACACATGTTCATTTCAACACATATCAATATCAATATCGATATTTATCATAATAATCACGTAAGCAAATACAGGATTCACTTACAAGCACTCGTTTATCAAAATAAACAAGATTTTCAATCAACAACGCATTGCTATGTAAACACATAGACTTACATCAACTATACGTGATCACATCAATCACATCATATCATATAAACGATTTTCACATCACAGTCGCATAGGCCCTTCCGTCCCATCGACAAATCATTTCCACATCCACATCAACACCCAACCATACCACATCCATCTCACCTCAACATCCACATCACGTTTACTTCACGTAAACTCTTACCAGGCCAAAACACATGAAACCAAGATCACATCAAGCATCACGTAACCACATAAAGCATCAGCAAATAAACACATACCTCATCCCCTTTTTAAAGGAGGCGGCTGACGGAGGTGAGGGTAGGCAGTCACGATGAGCAGTTTAGAAGAACAAGTTCTAAACACTCAATTTCAAGAACGCACATGATATAAAGCAAACAAACTGCTTTGATATCGGATAACTAGGTCAAAGCCAAGAACCATTGCTCTGATACCAAGCTGGTATCAGATAACAAAGATAGATGTCAGGGCCAAGAACACTGCTCTGATACCAAGCTGTCATGCCCCAATTCGAGGAAGCACGGATGCCGGTATGATTAGGGAGGGTTAAAGCGGGGAAGAAGGGGGGGATACATATAACATATATGATAAGAAGATGTGACCATGATATCGAACATCATCTCCTCTATAACTAGGAAAAATCCTGAAGGGGAGGGGTGCACAATAATCCACCAACAGAATAATATCGATACCATAACTTCAGAAACATGATCTTGGTTTATAATAAGTAATGCAAGGAAGCAAAATAGCATTACACCCTGTTGACTAGACCGGTCAACCACATAGCATGCTCATATCGAGACTCACATCATAATAACATAACAAATCTTGTTCCCAATCAGAAAGCAAAATAAGGGACAAGAATACATCAATATCAGAGTACGTATATAACACAACATCGCGGAAGCATAGCATGAAGAACCCGTAGCTCCACCCCTCAGCGTCGCCCGTCCAGCCCTCCTCCATCTGTGAAAAGATTTGAAAAAGAGTTTGGGGTAAGTACTAGCGCACTCAGCTGAGGTTTTTATCATAAATCAAAAGAATCGTGATGCCGTGTTCAGAGCACTTACCTTAGAAGGTTTTAAAACGTAAATCCACTTCTAAGTAAGCAAAATAGATTTTTCATTTTCGATACGATCCGTTATTACACATTACTCCCATCATAGAACCAAGAACCACGGCTCGGGCGTATCCCGCCAGCCCATCACATCTCATTCATTCGATCGGAATATATCCAACAACCCATAATATCTCGGCCGGAACATATCCAATCATTGAAGCCCTAACGATCCGGTAGGCTAACTCGGTGTGGACTTGAGTGGTGAAATCCCGTCGAAACCATAACCACCTCATTACCATTTCCGTGTGGACTTCGTGGTCTATCCCTTCGAACCATAACCACATGTTGGGGTCTATCCTCACGATCAATACTCAAGATGGTGATCAACCCACGAATAGAGATCCGTGCACAATCACAATATAACCATATCTCGGATCGGAGAACAAGAATAACTTCATCAAAACATTTTACGGCGCACATGTTTTATTTTGAAATATCGAGTAAATAACTCAAAATAAGCATATATAACCCAACCTCCGACTGAGCAGAAAACGTTAACCGGAGGTATCTACAGATCCGATGACTTCACCGATCGCCTTTGGTAGGTACACGTAACAAGACGGAACAACTTTTGGGGTCACATCCCACAAAGCAAAGCAACATCGTGATCCAAACGAAGATCGTACCAAAACTAGGGTTTTCGACTTTCTGAACCCATATTTGGCACTCTCCGGGTTTTCAAATCAACTCGATGCAGAAGGGAAATATGTTCAGGGCATCAAGACCTATAATAGGGTACTTTCAAAATATGCATGCATGCAGGTTGACTCAAATCTTAGCAGCGAAGAAGCTTCAAAAATCGATGCCTATCCTCAGATCTAGGATAAACCATCCAAAATCGATGCATGAAAATGGAAACATAAGCAATATGCATAACGACGAACATGGAATGACAAGCTACGTTGAAAATGGATAACTCGGGCATGTACTTCCTTTAGAAAACTCGAAGCAACGGAAAACATCCCGACATGCAGAAACGCGAAAAACAGAAAAACGGAATCGGTACTTTTGTGGAATGCATAGCCCGAAACTTAAAACCTAAAGGACCCGTAGCTGTGGTGGCCGTTGACCACCAATCGGCGGCGAAGAGGCGACGACGGTGTGTGGCCGTCGGCCGGCCTCGGCCGTTTCTCGCCTCGTCCTTTAGGATCCCGAGTTCTATGCTATACGATCTACTAAAAGGCGGAATCAAAACAAGAATAGGACAAAAACAGAAAAATGGGGCTGTCGGGAAGGGTTGATCGGCGGTGGTGGCTCGGCGGCGGCAAGAATGGCGCATTGAGCCTCCCTACTCGATTCCCACTCCTAAAGACTTCCGTAGCGTGCACAGAGCTGTTCGGCTCTTCCGTAAACACGAGAGACGAAGGAAATGAGCGTTGAAAATGAAGGCCCTAGCCTCCTATTTATCTGGCGGGAGGGAGGTTGCACACACTTGCATGAGCGGCCTTTTTCGAAAACGCAAAAGCGACGCAACTTTTGCAAACGAACTCCAAATTTAGCAAACTTGGTACCCATGGACACGAAATAAAATACCGGACACAACGACTATACACAAGATATGCTTTTAAAGACCAATGAAAAGTTCGATTTTTCGATAACTTCCTGAGTGCGAAACTTTCATGGGTGGTCGAAAACTCAGATACTTAGTGTCTATGAATTCGTCATAAGACACTCTTCACAACGCCTTTGAGGTTTCGTGATGGTCGCATCACGAAACAAAAGTCAACCTTTTGACCTTTCTCAAAAATGTGCCATACAAAACAGAAGCTTAGAAAAGACGGGGTATTACAAGGACGACCAAGTTTTTCTCCTAAATGACTTACCATGCATATGTCATGGAAGTTAATACATGAATAAAGTTTTTTGAACCAAACAATTAAATCCTTTGTATTTGGATTTACAAGAGTCGTCGGCTCTATGGCTCGCAAAGATGAGCATTAACTTTATTCTTGTCTTACCATGTATTTAGTCAACAAATACACTTCCCAAAATATAAGAATACATCATCAAATAGAGTAGTGTGTAAGCCTCCAACCTCATTTTTCAACCATTATACACGGTTCTCACTCATCACACACATCACTTGATTTTTTTCTTGGTTAATGTGTAATTAGATGCCACTTGCATGATTTAATTCATAACATAGTAAAGTGTATACAAAAATACACGTAATCGTGCTTCACACACTAAAGTTCACGCCTTCTTCACTTAAGAATTGATATATAATTAATTTCCATGCTAATTATATATATATATATATATATATATATATATATCATAATATATATTTTAGATGATAAATTATATCATAGGAAAAATTATTAGTATCATTTCATGTGAGAATACCCTAATTTCGAAAATTAGGGTTTTCAAAATTACTAACTTTGTTCAATAATTAATCCTTAATGTTCTAGTATTGTTTTAATGCTAAATAATACTCTAATTACATATAATAATCATAGGAATTTAAATACTACAATTCCTTGATCATTAATCTCATTTTCCTATTCATCTCTAAACGTTAACGTTTGAAACGTCTCAAAATGTTATAATCGACTCATCTCAAAATGGTCGTAATAAAGTCATAATCACTTTATTAAATTATTCCATTAATAATGGAATTTAATTATAAGCTTCATCACTTAGAAAATTTTACGAAATTCTAACTATCGATATTGATCGGCGTTAAAATACTACCGAAACACTATATATATTTATATTCCTTAATTCACAATCCTTAGTGAATATAAAATAGAATTCATTACTTAAGTAATTAATCGAAATCATTATTAAGCTAAATTACTTATTCAATTATTTAGTGAAACCCTAATTTACGAATTTAAATATCGTAATTAGGCATTTAATTCTTTGGGATATTACAAGATTCGCAGGTAAACACAAGAAAACTCATACGTGTTGCAATTAATTATATAGGTGCATGCTAGGAATATAATCAATGTATGGACAATTAAACATCCAAGATAGATCCTCGGGAGAGGGTTAAAATCAGAGCCTGGGATCAGTATCTTGGCTCTGTTGGATTAATTCACGTTTGATTATAACGTGCGCAATTAATTAATTGTGAATCTGTCGTTCATCGTGGCTCGTTTTTTTTTGTCAGGTTTTTGTTTTTCACCACGAGAAAATCCGTGATTAGATTAGATTTTTTCTTGTAAATATTATCTGTAAAAGAAGAACGAAGACGAAAGCATGAAGAACGAGACGACGGGAGGTCACCGAAAAACCGGACACACGGCCGAGGGTGTGCGGGCGATGGCACACGGGCTGCTCGGCGCTCGCAGTGCACCGCTCGGCAGCGTGCGCATGTTTTCTCAGCAGGCTTCGGCGGATAGGGGCGATGGCATCGGGTGCGTAGGGATCGCAGGTGTCGACACGCCCCGTCGGGGTGCCCGCTTCACGTGCGAATGCCTCGGCACCGCTCGGCGCTGAGCGTGGGCGCCAGGCGGTTCTCGGCAGATTGCGCCGGGAAACCTCAACGAGGTCTCGATTGCAAGCAGGCGGCGGGTCGACACGCCTCGGCGGTCGGGCTCGGCAGCGCTTCGGCGGCGTGCGAGGCAGCGCTTGCGCGCGCGCTTCGGCGGCGGCGTCGCGAGCACCTCGGCAGGCAGCGCGCAAGACAGCGGCAGCAGCGCCTCGCAGGCGGCACCTTGAGCAGCACCTAGGCGGCGGCAACAGCAGACGGCTCAGCGGCCCGGGCGATGAGGGCGCGCGATTCTCGTGGGGAAACCTCAACCCCGAATTTCTCGCCGTATGGTGAGGTGGGCACGCGATTTCTGTGATGTCCCACCGACTCTCGGCGATCCTCGGCGCTCCTCCACAGCTCTCGGCAGGCCATGGGCGACGGCACACGAGGCGGGCGGCGGAGTCAGCTGCGCGCGCATGGGTCGTGTGCCAGCGCCCCACCCTATCTTGACCCGACCCGTTTTGTTTTGGGCTTACCCGACCCGATTCGGCCCTGACCCGATTTTTTGGCCCAGATCCGAAATTTTGACCCGGTTAAAGATTTTTGACCCGGTTCGGCCCGTTCCAATGATCCGGCCCGTTTTTAATTTTTCGCCCAAATCCAGTTTTGAGAATACGGTCCGTGCCCATGCACGCGATGCCCGCTTTCAAGTTTGAAGATCTGTATTTTACAAATTTATGTAATAAATTAGGTAGGGATTACAAGATGCATTAGTGGGCCTTGATGAACGATTTTATTTTATATTTTATCATTCAAAGCATGTCGTGGATGCCTAAATTATGCAGAAGCATGCTATGCATGTTTAAATTACGTAGATTAACATATTATATGTTTTCGTCATTGGATGCGCATAGTAAGCATGCTAGGTTTATCGCGTTTTCCAAGCATATTTTAGAATTCTGCGAGCATGTTTTACATGTTGAGTTCTATAGAAAAGCATGCTAGGATTACGTGATCTGCATGGACAAACCTTTTGAAACAAAAGACTAAGCAAGTAACCCGACATATTAATTTTTAAATTAAAATGTCAAGACCTCCACTTTTTGATCTCTAAACAAAGTGATACGCACTGTGAGTAAACGTCCACACGCGTGGCTTGCTTGCACTGTTTGTCATAAGTTTGTTAGATGAGATTTCTAAATAAAACATTTTAATCTATTAAGAAGTGGGAGTTTCATGTGTAAACGTCCACACGCGTGGCTTGCATATGCAATTTTTCATAAGTTCTCTAGAGATAGATTTAAAATGAGATAACAAAGGAATTTAGATTGGAAGCGGTATGGTCCTAGTGAGTATGCCAATTCTAAGAATTCATTTTCTGCTGTTAAAATTGTGGTCATTGCTTAGACATCACCTCAAGTACAACTTCCCGCGAAGTCCCTTCTTGCGATAGTGATGTGGTCTAGTAAGGTCCAATCATTAATTTCATTTGTCATAAGGATAAGTTGACATGGATTGAAATTAAGCGACTAAAGGTATATTTTAGTGCAGTCGGGGGTTCATGTAAACGCCCACATGCGTGGCTTGCATGTGGGATTTCTTCAGGTGATTGGAGGTTTCAATTAATATTGTTCTATCAAAAGGTTACAATATTATTGTTACAAATTATGTGCGATCGCATGTTTATGTGTTTACATTACTTTTCAGATATGTCTCTTACACCGATTATCAATATGCTCGCACAAAATCCTCTATCCGGTCCAAATTTTATCGAGTGGAAGCGAAACATGGAATATGTTCTTATCATTTGAAGAACACATGTTTGTTCTCACTACTCCCAAACCCGATGCCCTCATCGACGATCGACTAATGAGCGCGAGAGTCAAGGACATAAGTCAAACAATATGGCCAAGTGCTATATGATGACTACAATGTCCAAAGGCTTGCAACAAAGATCGGTCGATGGTAGAATCGATCAAATATGGTCAAGTCTCGAGTAAGTTTGGGCGGTCGGATCGGACAATCCGCTTCCACACAATGAGAGAAATCTTGGCGTGTAAGATGGAAGAAGGAAGTTCGGTCCATGAACATGTCTCCCACACGACTCATCTCATGGATAGTCTTGATCGGTTGGGAGGAGGTATTGACGGCGGCCAAGGTCGATATCATCCTCAACACACTTGCCCAAGTCTTTGAGAATTTTTATGTGAATGCGATCATGAGCAAGATCGAGTATACACTTAGTCGGTTGCTTAATGATCTCGTGGCGGCGGAAGGAGTCATGGGAAAAGGAGCACATGCCGCGCTAGCACATCTAGGGGCCTAAATTTTACATTGAAAAATGGAAGAAGAAAAGGGCACCAAAGGTGGTAGAGGCAAAGGGAACAGTGGGAGTAGTGGGAGCAAGAACATGTCTGCCACCGGAGGCTTGAAAAAGCCAAAGGAGAGGGGCAAGTGCTTCAAGTGCGGCCAGACTGGGCATTGGAAGGCCAAGTGCCCTATGCTCAAGGCTCAGTCGCCATTTGCTTTAATGTGAAAACATGTTTAGCGACTTGTTCTACTCATTCATGGGTAGTAGATACGGTGCGATCGATCATGTTTTGTTAAACCTGCGAGGGTTCCTGCGGACAATGGAGCTGTGTGATGGCGAGATAACGATCTCCATGGGCAACGCGGTGAAAGTCGAGGCCGTTGCGATCGGAGATGTTACTTTATGTTTTGATAGAACTGTTTTAGTATTGAAAGACGTTTTATATGTGCGGGTTTTGGCGAAACCTTATTTCGTTTGAAACTATTTATTCATGGATATTCGGTTGTTTTGATAGTGGTGTTTCTATCATAAGAAATGACGAAGTTATCTGTGGTGGCACTTTATATAATTAAGCTTTATACTATTTCTCGCCAAACATAATACCTTTAATTATGTTGCATCTACATCAAACCTTAAAAGAGAAAGTTTTCTTAGCAAGATGACACCATATTTCTCTCGCATCTTAGATTAGGTCACATCAATCTAAATAGGATCCAAAGACGGCTAAGAATGGGCGTTGGGTGATCTAACGAGTTACTTTGTTCCCGATCGTGAATCACGTATAGAAGGAAAGATGTCAACCGACCCTTCAAAGCGAAGGGTTATAGAGCCAAAGAATTGGAACTAGTTCATTCGACACATGTGTGGACCTATGTCAACACAAGCTCGTGGAGAATACAGTATCTTGTCACTTTCATTGACGATTACTCGAGTGCGGATACATATACCGCTTCACCGCAAGTCTCGAATGCTTTGAGAAATTCAAAGAATTTAAGGCGGAAGTGGAGACGAAGCTTGGTAAAAGTATCAAGTCACTACGGTCTGATCGCGGTGGCGAATACCTCAGTATCGAGTTTATGGACTATTTGGTGCAATGTGGGATTACCTCCCAGCTCACTACACCGGACACACCACAACAAAATGGTGTGTGGGAGCGAAGAAATAGGACTATTTTAGAAATGGTTAGATCGATGATGAGTTATGCAACGTTGCCTATTTCGTTATGGGATATGCCTTGAAACAATGCATACTTGCTAAATCTAGTACCATCCAAGTCGATCGAAAAGACCCTTTCGAGTTGTGGTTTGGACGCGAAGCTAGTTTAAGCCACATAAGGATATGGGGCGATCCGACACGTGTCTTTGAACAAGAAGGGCGACAAGTTGGAGTCTAGATCCGATGCAAGGCATTTATTGGCTATCCTAGAGGAACGAAGGTGGTTATTTCTATAGTCCTAAGGATCGAAGGTCATTATTAGCACTAATGCCCGATTCTTAGAAGATGATTATATGAAAAACCACAAATCCAAAGTTGAAATCATTCTTCAAGAATTAGAAGATGATCGTATTACACCACCGATTAAGCCAAAGTTACGAGATGTCATGTCTAGTGGGAGGGATCGACACCAGATACTTCAAGAAATTGAAATGGGTCGAGTTCCACTGGAGATACCGGCCGTACAAGTGGCTCCTATCCAGCAAGTTGTGCAAGATTGAGAACCACAAGTTACTGCACCCACCATTGCCATTGTGCCAGTAGCGCCTCGTCGTAGTGGGAGGGTTGTTCGTCAACCCGAACGATTTATGTTCGTGGGTGAATCTTCGGATTTAGTCCCAGGAAACGAGTAGGCAATAATCGACCCATGGACATACAGCGAGGTGATACAAGACATTGATGCAAGATCATGACACACCGCTATGGACTTAGAAATTGAGTCCATAACAGCTATGGATGTATACGAAAAGACACCACTACCAGATGGCAAGGAAGCCATAGGTAGTAAGTGGGTATACAAGAGGAAGAGAGATTCAGATGGAGAGGTTTCAGCTTTTAAAGCCAGGCTTGTGGCGAAAGGGTACACTCAGATTGAGGTCATCGATTTCGATGAGACCTTTTTGATCGAGCTAAAACACACTCAAATTTACTCGCAATCGTACGAGGTAATTGTAGCGTGATAAGTTAACCCAAGTCGTCTCTCAAGGAAAACTTAACAGGAGATTGTTCGTGTCGCACACAGAAAGCAATTAAATCCTAAACATTCTAATACCAACAAGGATTTTGAAATATACGGGAATTGAAATACGAGAAATAAACAGCAATCCTAAGCTAGGGGCTGTCAATCCCGAGCTAAACTAATTAAGCAATAAATCTAAACCAGGGGTTGTCAATCCCTAGTTGAACTATGGAAGCATTAAAACGAAAGCAATAGCAATCCAATTCATAGGGTTTGTTAAGCCCTAATCTAAATCTAATTGCAAATAAACCATAAATATCAATCATCCAACAAGAACATAGATTAATCGAAAGTAGGAAATCATTAAGCAATGTAAATCAAAGTAATATGAAAATCCAAAAGCATAACACGAACAATCCAATAGCATAAGTCTACAGCATGAATCGAATGACAAATGTTTCAATAGAAGAAATAAAAACAGAAAATTAAACTAAGAATTATCTCTGTGTCGTCGCCTGAAACTCCGGGAAGAAACTTGAAGAACAGCGTCGCGTGGAGAAAAGAATTGACGAGAGGCGCCGCGGAAGAGAACTGAGAACTGAAAGCCGAGGACCCAGAGTAATTGACCTAGCGCGTTTAAAAATTAAGTAATGAGTGAGCGCCGGTTGCGGAGTCAGCGTCGGCTGAACGGGCGTTCTGCCTAGAAGGTGAGCACCGGTTCTGACTGAGCGCTCGCTTGGAAAACTCACTACCTCACAAACGAGCGCCGGATGAAGGAGAACGTGCACGCGGGAAGGACAAGCGTCGGGTGACCATTGAGCGGGCGCTGGGTCAGCGACTCAACGCCGGGCCGGAGCGGCGCGGTAACTGAGCGCCAAAGGATGTGGCGGGGTGAGACGGCGGCGAGCGGCGGGTCTTGGCGAAACCCAGCACCGGATGGAGGGGTAGCGCCGGGTGACGGGGCGTTGGGCGATGCCCAGCGCCGGACGGAGCACGAGTCGCGGATGGACCTCGGTGCTGGGAGAACGCACGCTGGGATGTGGACGATGCACGCACGTGCTGAGCGCCGGCTGACCATGAGTGTGCGAGGGAAATTAGATGGAGCGCGCGCTGGAAACGAGCACCGGTTGGGAGCTAGGCATCGCGTGGGAAGTCAGCGTCGGGTGGCACCCAACAGGCATTGGGGCGTAGCGACACTGTGGCTGAACGCGGGGTACGGGGTGAGCGACGGATGAAGGGGCGCTTGGCGCTGGGTGGCCGAGGCATGGGCACTGGGCGACGGGCCACATCGTGCGTGCGCGCGACTTTGATCATTCGACCCGTTCGCACTCGTCTGAACACCGAATTGTAATCCGATTGCGCCTGTGAACTCCTATCGAGATGCTCTTTAATATACTTGATCCTCGGCAGATTCATTTCATCTTCTTTAATGTCGATTTTCTATAAAATATACAAACAAACCAAATAAGTTTGAATCGATAAATATTAATCAAACCAACGGCATAAATAGGATAAACTACTGAAAATGACATGTAAAACAATACCAAGAATAAACACAAATTCATACCAAACACTTTTCGCCTGTAGCAATGCTCAAGTCCATCAGAATTCTTCTGGCCATAGCAGCCCACTTAAACCTCGAGGTTTGGCAATGGATGTGAAAACCGCTTTCTAAGCGGTTACCTCAAGAAGGTAGAGACATCTATATGAAGCAACCGAAGGTTATGTGGTGAAGGGTGAAGAGCATCTAGTATGGAAGCTTAAGAAATCCATTTATGGACTTAAGCAAGCTTCACGATCCCGAACTTACGTTTTGGAGGTGGTAAAGTCCCATGGATTTACCCAGGTTGCCTAGCGAAAGTTGTGTGTATCGCTTAGATGTCAACGATGGTGTGGTATTTCTTGCACTTTACGAGATGACATCCTTCTACTGGCAACAATGTGAAGTTGTTATCGACGTAAAGAGTTGGTTATCCGATCGCTTTCAAATGAAAGACTTAGGAGATGCAGCGTACATTCTTGGGATCAAGGTTTATCGAGATCGCAAGAGAAAAATGTTGAGCTTATCTCAGGCGTCTTATATTGACACTGTGATTACTCGTTTTAGTATGCAGACCTCCAAGAAAGGATTGCTACCTTTCAGACATGGTGTTCCTTTATCTAAGGATCAGTCACCTATGACTGTGAAGGAGATAGAGGAAATGAGACAAGTTCCTTACGCTTCCGCCGTAGGAAGTCTCATGTACGTAATGCTATGTATGAGACCCGATATCTGCTATGCGGTAGGCATAGTAGCTAGATATCAGTCTAACCCTGGACAAGCTCATTGGATGCGGTAAAGCATATCCTCAAGTACCGAAAGGACTCGAGATTATAGGCTAGTTTACCATGCATAGTCTAATGCCTTTGGGTTATTCTGACTGGATTTCCAAGCTGACCGTGATGAGAAGAAGTCTACCTCAGGCTATGTGTTTACCTTGGGAGGAGGAGCCGTATCCTGGCAGAGTGCAAAGCAGCGATGCATTGCGGACTCTACCATGGAAGCCGAATATGTAGCCGCTTCGGAGGCTGCTAAAGAGGTTTTATGGTTCAAGAACTACCTCATGGATCTAGATGTGGTACTGGTTTGCCCAAGAGTATCATAGTTCTTGTGATAACTCGGGTGCGATGTGCAAACTTGAAGGAACCACGGACCCACAAGGCAACGAAACACATAGAGAGAAAGTACCATGTCATACGAGAAATCGTTAGACGAGGGATGTGCTGATTGAGAAGATTGGTATGCGAGGATAACCTAGCTAATCCATTCACGAAGAGCTGCCGCAAAAGTCTAGGAAGAGCATATTCGAGGACTTGGATTGCAAGAAGATGGCACCCACTTAGAAAGGAAACTTTTGTATAAGTGGGAGAAGCAAAGTGATGGTGTTGTTTGTAATAGCTAGTAGAGAGACACATTGTATACTAAAAGTTTGCTTTAGTATAAGTGGGAGATTGTTGGTTGTATCTTGAAAGCGCTTTGGTTGAGCTTGTATACAATGTTTCCTGTTACCACTATTACAATCTCCTATCTGAATTGTTTACTTAATTGCATATGTATGTCCCTTTATCTCATATATAAGCTAGATCATACAGTGTGTTGTAGATCATAGAAGTCTGTATGATTGGTCAAGCTTAATGAGATATTAAAACTATCACAGCTGAGACAACTTGAGGACGAGTTGTCGGTATAGGCTGCGGTGTAGATAAGAAGTGACTTGACTTGGTTGCTTGTCTATGCTGGTACGTCTCTGACGTAATGATGGATCACAGTGAGATGAGTTATTCTATCTGACCGTCGTGAAGAACCTAGATCTCGGAGACTTACATTGATCTAAACCTCGATAAGGTATTAGGTGAGTATGAGTTCTTGACCATCACTTTGACTTGCTATGGGTGAGGTTACATGAGATAACCCAAGATTCTCTGCATCTTGGGTGGTGGCGGTCTTGTATGTCATGCTAGTTACCTGTGTCGAGTCACCGTATCCGTTTAGGATGATGACGTCCCCTTAAGGAGCTCAAAATGTTTATTGTACTAAACCCTGCAGGTTGAGTTATCTCAAGTACAATAATAAGGTTGAGTGGTACTACTTATGAATTAAAGATATTAATTATTTTAAGCGATCGAGCAGCGTAAATAATTAATGGACGTCTGATATCTTAAATACGGGATTCATGAAGTCTAAGTACAAGCCCGACTCAACTTCAAAAATAACGGGGTAAGTCAGCATTTATTCTCTAGTGGCATGAATAAATGTTTATGAATTAATTTATGTTATGGGTTGAACATAAGATAATTATTTTATTTGAGGCCCATCTTTATTCCTTGCATTTGATCCCTGGGCTGGCCCATCCAGGCCTGTTGCTTAGGGAATTTCGTCCACCTCCTTCTCGTAGTCCCACCGACTCGACGATCCTCTCTATCTTAAGTGATATGATTATATTTATTAGATATGCATAAATCCTATCATGATATGATTTAGGGTTGCATTATAAATATAAGGTGAGAGAGATAATCAAGGCTAATCCTCAAGATAGAATTTTCGAGAATTATACTTCCTAAAGTGTGAGAATTTTCGAAAATTTTGTGAGAAGGAAGAAGGTGATTTTCTATAGCATTCTCCATAGATTGTCCTCACTCGGCATTGGAGTTTTAGACAAACGGGATACAATCCAGAAGATCAAAGCACGAGTCTTAATCTATTTATCACCGACAGATTCGCAGGTAAACACGAGAAAACTCCTACGTGTTGCAATTAATTATATAGGTGCATGCTAGGAATATAATCAATGTATGGTGAATTAAACATCCAAGATAGATCCTCGGGAGAGGGTTAAAATCAGATTTTCCTACATATTAGGATATTCTCAAGCCACTAACTAGACTTAACAATTATAGTTACGTCCTAGTAGGTTATGCTTGACGACTTGTCGTATTTGCACGACGAATAAAAGGAAGTCTTGACTTATGATTCACGTGATCACATACTATTATGCAAACATAAGGATCGACATCTTATGTTCGAGTCTTTGCTTATATATTATGACTTTGTTTATTTCTCTTAACTTGTCGGGGATCGTATAAGTCGTATAATCGTTATTCGTTATCGAGTTGTTTTAACGCTCAATCTAATATCGTATTGGGTTATCGTTATTGAGTATCAACGTTGTAGCTCGGCTTTTGATTTTTCTAACATAGGAATTCACGTTTGAGTATCCTTTTATTAATAGCAAACCCTAATTCATGTCTAACTTCGATTCTCGTTAATTCCTTCTTAAGTTATCGAAATTGATCGATCTCTTTTGGATTCTCGTACATGTAGTGTTATGTTGTTTACGTTTGGGGTTTTGGTTTGTCGGTACAACATAAACATAAACATTCAACATCAAACAATACCATACACAACATAAACTATACTAAAGCATTAGAAAACCCTAATTTCTAACATAATACACAATCATTGTGTATGTGTGCATAAGTGTTCCATTAATTCACCAAAATCACAACCATTCATTTTAAGCTTATAATTTCACTATCATAGCATCATTTAACATTAGAATTAAACCCATACTTAGCCATTTTGTTACGTTTTCGATAATTAGCAACAATTAGCCTATGTATCCAATAAATTCCAATAAAAACATATTATAATCCTATCATACTATAGAATTTAATTACCAACTCAATATCATCATATAAAATTTCAAACCATAGGTTAGAATGTATATAGTTTTCGGCATTCATAATTTAAGGAGTTTTGGTGTTCAATAAATTCCACAAAAATTATATCATGCTTATATCATATACTAAACATGAAATATCATTTCATATCATGCATTAAAATTTAAACCCATGCTTTTCACCCCTATATATTTTCGGTAATAACCATATATATATATATATACATGTTCAATAAATTTCATTCTTTCACAATATGTTTATATTATGTAATAACATGTAATATTAACAGTAAACACCAACCAATATATATAATATTACATATCCTATCATTTTCAACAACAAAAATCAAGTAAATCATTATATATATCTATATAGTTTTCGGTATTAATAGGGAAAATAGGAGTAGTGTCTCAAAAATTTCAAGATTAATATATGATGTTCATATCATACATTAAACACAATACCTCAACTATTTTCAACAAATAAAAATCAAACAATAGTTTAAAAATACATAGATGTATTCGGCCCTCACATGAAAAATAGGAGAAGTGTTCCAATAATTTCAAGATTAATATATGATGTTCATATCATATATTAGACACTATATCCAAACTATTTTAATCAAACAAAATCAAAAAATGGATTTAAAATATCTATATATAATCAGCCTTTTCAAGAAAAATAGGAGATGTGTTTCAAAAATTTCAAGATTAATATATGATGTTCATATCATATATTAAACACCATATGTAATAACCCGAAAAATTTAAAACTTTTATTAGTGATGTTTAAATCACTTATTTGTGGTTCTTAGACCTTAATTATGTTTAAGGTAATCAACGAAACGAATTAGAATCTATTCGGAGATCGAAAACTAGAGAAATCAAAAACTAGTGACTAGTCCTATCGGATTAGGGTTTTCTGAATAGCCTGAACATAGAATGAAAGATCGAGAATGAATCTTCACAAAAAGATTTCATTTCTATAATCCTCTCACAAAAAATGTGAGAAGCCAAAGAATGAGAATTTTCGGGCATACTTGCCCGGTCAGTCTTAAAAGCACTATTTACGAGCCGGATCAACTTCCAGTCCGTGCTAACCATGATAATTAATCATAACAATTAAAATCATGAAGGAATATATTATTATGAATTTAGAAATTATAAGAATCAATTTCTGAAAGAAATTCCTGAAGAACTTAACCGAACGCCGGGAAAAATATACCGGGAAAACCCTAGATTGATCCGAACGATCCGGAACTCGAACCAAGGGTCTAAATCAATAGAATATGATTTATAAGACTCAAATAAATTTGAAAGCTCAAGAATTCAATAGAATTTCGAATGAGCATAATTTAATCGCCGAACGCTGTTTTTCCGCGATAACTCGGAATTGACTTATCGGACATCGTCCGAACTTCATGAAATTTTTATAAACATTGAAATAAGTCATTTAAAGGCTATTTAATACAATAAAACCTTAAGGTTCCGAGAAATCAATCGAAAGCGCGTTAAAACTTAAAGAGTCGGTATTAACACGCCAAAACGGGTAATTTGGCCAATCCTCCACCCAACCACCACCAAGACCAACCCAAATGAGCTAAGTACAGCCTTTTAGGCTGGCATACAATAGCTCTCACGTTCCATTACAGCCTCTCACATTTGGATACATTTTCTCTCTCATTTTCAAAATTCTCTTTTGTTCTTCACACTTTGTGACCTTTAATCCTCCTTCTCAAACCCTTCCAACCTCCAAATAATTATTCTAAGACCATACAAAGGTAGTACTAATCATTCTCTCCATTGGTAATATAGAGGAATTTTTTTAGATTTTTCTTGATTTATTTCACAAAAAAACCCTAGTTTGCTCCTCAATTTTTTTTTGACTTTTGATCCATCAAATGCTCTCAAGACATGAATGAAAAATTCTTAGAATAATGTTCTAAGACTTTAGTTAAAATTTTAGAATTTTTGGAGCATGTTTAATATTTTTTTATTTATACTTTATTTCTTTTTATATGTGATAAAGCATGCTTTTGTTAATATTATTTGATATTGTTGCTTGTTAATGTATTAGAAGCATGTAGAATAAATATCATAATTTTCAGAATATTTTTGGAATTTATTTTGAAAAAGCCGTGAGTTTTGAGCTTGATTTAAGCCATGGTTTGATTTTTCTTTTTGAAAAATAGTTGAGATACGGTGTTTAATATATGATGTGAACATCATATAAAAATCTTGGAATTTTTGAAACACATCTCCTATTTTATTTTATTTTGACCAATATATATATATATATATACACACAAAGATATATATATTTTAGAGTATTGTTTGATTTTTATTTGTTGGAAATAGTTGAGATGGTGTTTAAGGTATGATATGAACATCATATATTAACCTTGAATTTATTCAATAAATTTATTCAAACACCTCTCCTATTTTCCAAGAGAAAACCATGAGCTATATATATATATATATATATATATATATTTATAGTGATTTATTTGATTTTTGTTGATGAGAATAATAGGATGTGTGATATTATAAATATTAGTTGATGTTTAATGTTAATATTACATGTTATTGATTATATAACCATTTTGTGAAAGAATGAAATTATTGAATAATATATATATATATATATATATATATATATATATATATATGTGTGTGTGTGTGTGTGTGTGTGTGTGTGTGTGATTATCGAAAATGAATAAGGGTGAAAAGCATAGATTTAATTTTTAATGCATGATATGAAGTGATATTTCATGTTTAGTATATGGTATGAGCATGATATAATTTTTGTGGAATTTATTGAACACCAAATCTTATTAAATTGAAATTGCCGAAAGCTTGAGGATTTTAACCTATGGTTTGAAATTTTATATGATAATATTGGGTTGGTAATTAAATTCTATAGTATGATAGAAGTATAACATGATTTTATTGGAATTTATTGGATACATATGCTAATTGTTGCTAATTATCGAAAACGAAAAAAATGGCTAAGTATGGGTTTAATCCTAATGGTAAATGATGTTATGATAGTGAAATTAGAAGCTTAGAATGAATGGTTGTGATTATGGTGAATGAATGGAACACTTATGCACACATACACAATGATTGTGAATTATGTTTGAAATTAGGGTTTTTAATGCTTTAGTATAGTTTATGTTGTGTATGGTATTGTTGGTGTTGGATGTTTATGTTTATGTTGCACCGACAAACCAAAACCCAAACGTAAACAACATAATACTATATGTATAAGAATCCAAAAGAAATCGACAAATTTCGATAACTTAAGAACGAACCAACGAGAATCGAAGTTCGACATAAATTAGGGTTTGCTACTATTAAAATAATACTCAAACGTGAGTTCCTAAGTTAGAAAAACCAAAAGCCGAGTTACGCCGTTGATATTCAATAACGACAACCCAATACGATATTAGTTGAGCGTTAAAACAACTCGATAACGAATGACGATTATACGACATATGTAATCCCCGACGAGTTAAGAGAAACAAACAATGTCGTAGTGTGTAAGCAAAGATTCGAACATAAGATGTAGATCCTTATGTCTCAAAAGTCGAGTTAATATTCCCGAAGCACTTCATTTATTCTTAAGTACTTACTTACATGATAGCATGTGTTCACTTGAATCATAAGTCAATACTTCTCTTTTAATTATCGTGCTAATACGACAAGTCGTCAAGCATAACCTACTAGGACGTAACTATAATTGTTAAGTCTAGTTAGTGGCTTGAGAATATCCTAATTTACCAATCATAATATGATTACCGACAATCTATAACGTAATAACGTTTAGAATAACAATAAGGTTAAGAGTCGAGGATAGACTCGGAGTAGGTGATTCATAATTGAAGTTCACCTATGAACGATGCAGTGATATAGCTTGGGAATTGGGAATGTAAGATAATAGAAATTATCTTAAAACAATCACATGAAATCATAAAGAAACCCTAAGTGGGGACTTAAAGTCATAGTTTATAAACGACATTCGATCGATAGAAAGAATCTAAGAAACGCTATTTTCTTATGAAGGGTTTGATCGTACGTAGTCGGCGAGGAAGAACAACCACACCCTGCTCATTTAGACTTACTATCTTTGGATTAGCAGGTGGGCTTTCTTGAAACAAAAATGTTATGCATAACTCACAGCATGATTTACAAAGCTTAATGAAATATTATCACATGAAATGTTATTGACGGCCAAATGTTTATGTTTTGTTGTTATCCTATCTGAGATTGGTATATCCAATGTGGTATGTAAATGTGTTGGTCTACCAACGTTAAAAAAGGGTAACGATCGGATCCGACTTAGTTAAGGACTAACTCGGATTGTGTACACGTGTGACTGTGTGTTAAGGTTAGCTACCTCGACCGATCACAACGACTATGCGTAGGTGGCCACCTCCATAGTGCGCGAATGAATGAATGAATGCATGATCAGATATGGAACAACGTGGATGAAATAGTCCGACCGGACACTTTTGGAAAACGATAAAATGTTTGATAGGCATGAGTCTTTTAACTAAAATCCTCATGCGCTATTGTGGGCAGTTAATAACTTTTGACAAAGAAAATGTTTTAGGCAATGAGTCCACTGAGTACTTTTGTACTTAGCCCTGCATCTCGTTTTTGATGTGCAGGTTGAGCAAGGATCGATGATGGGTGCGAGGTGGTGCAGAGTAGCAGTTGTTTTATGCTTAATTAGAAGGGATTCTAGAACCTTGGGCATGCATCGTCATATGCATGTCCACACGTTTATTGCTGCCTAACTCTGATAATTTTTGATGTTTTGATTATAACTGCCTTTATACCGTATTGAATTTGAGGTCGTACCTCGTACTTTGAATTGTGCCCTGTCTGGGTTATATTTGAACCTTGCACCATTTGACGAGTCCTTCTGTGACTCGAGTTGGTATTGAATAGCTTATTCCTTGTTAGTTTATGCGTTGTTGAGTAGTTAAATGGTTAATTGCATTGATTAATTATGTTTATATCCGTTGCTTTATCATATCGGTGATGATCCATAGGATCCGTACTTCATTGGGAAGTCGGGTCGTCACAAAGTGGTATCAGAGCACTTGTTCGCTCTGAACCCTAGAAACCCTTTCCTTGAATCCTAAGTTGAAAGTTGAGTCTTGAAATTATTTATGTTTGACTGCTACTGCACTGCACTCCATCGTCGTCCTGCTCAACGAGGAAGAAGGTAACTATTTCAACTAAAAGTTGTTTTGAAATGATGGAAGTATATGATGTCACGCCCCAATTCCCGAGGGAAGGCACGAATGCCGGGGTGTGATTAGGGGTGGGGTTAGAAGTGGGGAAGAAGGGGAATACATATAACATACATGATAAGGGCTGTGACCATGAAATCGAGCAAGATCCTCTATAACTAGGACATATCACGAAGGGGAGGGTGCACAAACAATCCACCAATGAATAATATCGATATCATAACCTCGAGAAAACATGATCTTGGTTTATTATAAGTAATGCGAGAAGGCAAAATAGCATTACATCCTCGTCAACTAGACCGTCAACCACATAGCATGCTCGTATCGAGACTCACAGCAGAATAACATAACAAATCTTGTTCCCAATCAGAAAGCAAATAAGGGACAAGAATACATAATTATCAGAGTACGTATATAACATAACATCGCGGAAGCATAGCATGAAGAACCCGCAGCCCACCCTCGCCGTGGCCTGTCCAAAATTCTCCTCCATCTGTGAAAAGATTTGAAAAAGAGTTTGGGGTGAGTACTAGCGCACTCAGCTGGGGTTTTATCATAAATCAAAAGAATCATGATGCCGTGTTTAGAGCACTTACCTTAGAAGGTTTTAAAACGTAAATCCACTTCTAAGTAAGCAAAATAGATTTTTCATTTTTCGATACCTGATCCGTTATTACTGTTACTCCCATCATAGAACCATGAACCACGGCTCGGAACGTATCCCGCCAGCCCATCACATGACATTCATTCGGCCCGGAACATATCCAGTCGGCCCACGCCCGGAACGTATCCAGCCGGCTAACTCGGTGTGGACTTCAGGGGTCAAATCCCCGTCAGAACCATAACCACCTCATTACCATTTCCGTGTGGACTTAGGGGTCTATCCCTCGTAACCATAACCACGTGTTCTGGTCTATCCCTTATGATCAATACTCAAGATGGTGATCAACCCATCGAATAGAGATCCGTGCACAACCATGATAGAACCATATCTTGGATCGAGAACAAGATAATAATTTCACAAAACATTTTACGCGCACATGTTTTATTTTGAAATATCGAGTAAATAACTCAAAATAAGCATATATAACCCAACACGAGCAGACGAAAACGTCAACCGAGAGATATCTAAGGATCCGATGACTTCACCGATCGCCTTGGTAGGTACACAGTAACAAGACGGAACAACGTTTGGGGTCACTTCCACAAAGCAAAGCAACAACGTGATCCAAACGACGATCGTAGCAAAATTAGGGTTTTCGACTTTACGAACCCACATTTGGCACTCTCCGGTTTTCAAATCAACTCGATGCGAAGGAAATATATTCGGGCATCAAGACCCATAATAGGGTACTTTCAAAATATGCATGCATGCAAGTTGACTCTAATCTTAGCGTGAAGAAGCTTCAAAATCGATGCTATCCTCGGATCTAGGATAAACCATCCAAAATCAATGCATGAAAATGGAAACATAAGCAATATGCATAACGGCGAACATGGAATGACAAGCGGCGTTGATAATGGATAACCCGGCATGTCTTCCTTTAGAAAACTCAAGCAACGGAAAACATCCCGACATGCGAAACGCGAAAAAGCGAAAACGAATCGGTACTTTAGTAGAATGCATAGCCGGAACTCAAAACCTAAAGGACCCATAGCAGGTGGCCGTCGGCCGCAAGCGGCGACCAACAGCTCCGCGGCGGCGGCGATTCGACGAGCTTTGTCGGCCAAATTGTCGACCTTGGTCGTTATCCCGTCCCGTCCCTTTAGATTCCCTAGTTCTATGCTATACGATCTACTAAAAGGCGGAATCAAAACAAGAAAAGGACAAAACAGCGAACGGGCTACCCGGGTGGTTGATCGGTGGTGGTGGCTCGGCGTAAGAATGGCGCCGCCACCGAGCCTCCCTCGATCCCCACTCCTCCAGTGCTTCCATGCAGCACTGGAGCTGCTCGGCTCTTCCGTAAACACGGAGAGACGAAGGAAATGAGCGTTGAAAATGAAGGCCCCAGCCTCCTATTTATAGGAAAAGCGGGTTCTTGTTGCTGCATAATGCCCTTTTTCGCAAAACACAAAAACAACGACACAACTTTTGCAAACGGACTCCAAATTTAGCAAACTGGTACCCATGGACACGAAATAAAATACGGACACAATGACTATAAACAAGATATGCTTTTAAAGATCCATGAAAAGTCCTTTTTCGATAACTTTCCTGAGTGCGAAACCTTCATGGGTGGTCGAAAACTCAGATACTTAGTGTCTATGAATTCTTCATAAGACACTCTTCATAACGCCTCGAGGTTTCGTGACGGTCGCATCACCGAAACAAAAGTCAACCTTTGACCTTTTCTCAAAAACGTGCCATGCAAAATGAAGCTTAAAAGGCGAGGAATTACATCCTCCTCCTTAGAAAAATTTTGTCCCGAAATTTCAAACACGTGAGGAAACTACTCGGTACCTAGCCTCAACTTGTCTTCCAACTCCCACGTAGCTTCTTCCTCTCCGTGGTGATTCCACAACACTTTTACCAACGAAATCTGCTTATTCCTCAATTCCTTGACTTCTCGTTCCAAGATAGCCACTGGCCTTTCCTCGTAACTCAGATCCTGAGCAAGAACCACTTGGTCATGCTTGATCACGTGTTTTGGGTCGAACACGCATTTTCTCACCGAGAAGCGTGAAACACGTCATGAACATCTCCGATACTAGGTGGCAAAGCTAACCTATAGGCAACGGGGCCTATCCTCTCAAGAACTTCGAAAGGTCCAACGAACCTTGGTCGTAACTTACCTCGTTTCCCAAAACGAACGACTCTCTCGTCGGGAAACCTTAAGGAAAACGCGATTCCGATCATGAATCAAGATCCGTGCGACGCTTGTCCGCATAGGACTTCTGCCTGTCCTGCGCTTCCTTGATCCTTCGCTTGATATGATCGATAACCTCGATCGTCTCTTGAACCATCTCTGGTCCTAACATCTTCCTCTCGCCCACTTCGTCCCAATAAAGTGGCGATCGACACTTCCTTCCGTACAACGCTTCATAGGGAGCCATTCCTATGGTGGCACGATAATCGTTGTTATAGGCAAACTCTACCAAAGGTAGTATCTCTTCCCAATTTCCACCTCTGTCGCCACGATCGCCGCATGACATGTCTTCCAAAACCGAATCGTCCTTTCCGATCGACCGTCCGGTTTGATGATGGAAGGTCAGATCGAGATTGACTTGGTTCCCATAGCTTCCTGAGACTCCTCCAAAACCTCGACGTGAACCTCGGGTCACGATCGACGTAATCGACACGGGCACACCATGTAACCGCACGATTTCCTGACGTAAAGTCGAGCAAGCTTATCTAACCCGTCGTCATCCGGATCGGTGAAATGGTGACTTCATCGATCTATCGACGACAACCCATATAGCGGTGTTTCCTCTCACGACCTTGGAAAACTCACCACAAAATCCATACCGATATGATCCCATTTCCATTACGGGATTGGTAGCGGTTGCAACAAACCCGACGGACGTTGGTGTACGCTTTCACTGGCGACAAGCGAAACAACGTTCCACAAACGCTGCTACATCCTTTTTCATCCCTTCCCACCAAAAGTTCCTCTTAAGGTCTCTCGTACATTTTGGTGCTTCCTAGATGAGTCAGTATCGGCGCCTCATGAGCTTCACTCATGATTTTATCTCTCAATTCCCTATTGAGTGGCACACATAACCTTCCTCGGAATAGTAGCGCGTTGTCCTCTCGCTTCCGTGAAACCCTTGCTATCTTCTAGCCTTGCTTTCAAACGCATCTTCTCCGAGAATTGTCTCCCGCATTGCGCTCACGATGGCTTCTCTCGGTCCGGTTCACCGTCAAAGTCATGCGATGAATCCTTGCACCGATTAAGACGGTGAATCACTTCGTGCTAAGCTTCACAAAATCTCGAATAAGCTCTTTCTCTCGCGTAAGAAGATATCCCAACTTCGCTCTCGACTTGTGACTGAGGGCATCTGCTACAACATTGGCTTTCCCCGGGTGATAGCTGATAGAGCCATCATAATCCTTCACCAACTCCAGCCATCTCCTTTGCCTCATGTTCAGCTCTTTTTGTTCAAAGAAGTACTTGAGGCTCTTGTGATCCGTGAAGATCTCACACTTAACTCCATAGAGCTAGTGCCTCCAAATCTTCAACGCATGAACGACTGCTGCTAACTCCAGATCGTGAGTTGGGTAGCTCAACTCGTGTGGTTGAACTGACGAGACGCGTAAGCTATAACCTTCCCGTTCTGCATGAGAATGCAACCCAAACAAAGTTTGGATGCATCGGTGTAGACCACAAACCCATCGTTCCCTTCCGCACGGCTAACACCGGAGCGGTTGTTAACTTCTTCTTTAACTCTTGAAACTTGCTTCACAAGCTTGGACCATGAAAACTTGATTCCTTTCACGAGTGATTGCGTCGTCGGCCTTGCCAACTTCGAAACCCTTCATGAAACGTCTATAATATCCGCCAAGCCTAGAAAGCTTGAACCTCATTGGCATTAGTCGGAACCTTCCGATTACTTACTCGCTTCAACCTTCATCGGGTCGACTTTGATTCCTTTTGCGGACACAATGTGTCGAGGAACATCACTTCTCTTAGCCAAAACTCGCACTTGCTATACTTGGCATACAACCTCTCGCTCGTAACGTTTCCGAGCAGTGCGGAGGTGTTCTCTATGCAACTCGCATTCTTGGAATAGAGCGAGAATATCATCGATAAAACCAAGACGAAACTATCCGACATCGATGGAAAACTCAATTCATCGATCCATGAAGATCGCGGCGCATTGGTCAAACCAAACGGCATCACGATGAACTCGTAGTGCCCATACCTCGTTCTGAACGCGGTCTTCGCAACGTCCTCCTTCCTGATTTTCAGCTGATGGTAGCCTGACCTCAAATCGATCTTAGAGAAGACACTTGCTCCTTTGAGCTGGTCAAATGATCGTCGATCCTGGAAGAGGATATACATTCTTGATCGTCAGCTTATTCAGCTCTCTGTAGTCAATGCACATCCGCATTGACCCATCCTTCTTCTTGACGAACAGAACTGGCGCTCCCCACGGTGACACGCTAGGTCGGATAAAACCTAGATCCAACAGCTCCTGCAACTGCGCTTTCAGTTCTTGCAATTCTTTAGGTGCCATTCTATATGGTGCCTTTGATACTGGTGCTGCTCCTGGTTCCAGATCAATAGTGAATTTCACTTGTCTATCAGGCGGTAAACCTGGCAAGTCCTCGGGAAACACGTCCGGATATTCACACACCACCGCTCTCTTGCAGAATTTGCTGTTGTTCATCGTGCCTGTCAAACTTACCAAGAAAGTTTGATGACTTCCTTCGATCATCCTCACTGCCTTCGGTCTTTGAGATCATCGCACGCAAAACACCCATTCTTATGCCGTGAAACAAACTTCCACTCTTTGGTGCTCGAAAAGCAACTTCTCTCGAGACAACGTATAGTTGCCATGTGCTTTTCAACCAATCCATGCGAAAGATGACATCGAAATCTTCCATTCGATGACATGCAAATTGACAAGGACCTACGCTCACGATTTCTACCTCACGGTTACGACAAATCTCTTTTGCCTTTAGCACTTCCCACGATGGGATGCTAATTTCGTGGTACTACGTGTTTTCTTGGGTACCAAACCCAACCTCTCACACGCGATTCTCGAAGCGAAAGAATGTGAGGCTCTGTGATCAAACAAAGCGGCGGGTATATCACTCATATGGATTATACCGCAAGATTTCCGGAGCTTGAGCTGCTGCTTTGATTGATTAGCGTACACCCTTGCTTCTGCGGTGGCCTTTGGTTTCTTGGCCTGGGTGACCTCACTGCTCCGTTGTTTGTCCTCGGTAGAGCATGATTACGCCTCTGCGGGCTGGATCTTGCCTTCTTGGTGGCTGCCTGCTGCTGCCCTCCTAACGGACAATCTCGGCGTAATGTCCAGACTTCTTACAACGATAGCACTCGGTGCTACCTTGCTCGCGTCGCGAAATGATTCCTTTGGCATTTACGGCACCAAGGTTTTTCCATACCACCGCATGGGTTGGAAATTCCTTCCCAAGGTTGCCTTTCTCTCACTTGAATGCCTTGATTCCTTGGAATCATTTGGACGCTTCTGGTTCCTCGGAACACCGATTGCCTTTCCTCGATCTTCCCATTTCCTCTTACCTCTTCCTCCGCCGGATGGATGTCCGGTCGCATCGTTCTTTCCTGGGAAACATTGACTCAATGTTTAATGCCGGTTCGAGGGCGCCCATCGTCGATCTCCACGGTGGACGAGCAAAATTCGATCTCGGTGGTCCTCTCTGAACACATGCGCCTCGGCACCTCGGTGCCAACCAGTGCGTAGCATAACGCGATGCGATTGAGCGGCGATCGTACTCGGTGACCGTCCTTCTCCTCGACGAAGATTCCGAACTCGTTTTGCCTTCTCTGCACAGAAGCGCCGGCACGTGTTTCTTTCCATGAGTTCCTCCTTGAAATCTTCCCACGTATACCTTGCCCATCGTCACGGTGTTAGAGTCCTTCTCACGGAATCCCACCGTAAATCAGCCTCATCGGTTAGGCGAAGATCGCGCACCAGACTTTACGCTTCTTCGTAGCCGATGTATTCAAGATCCTTTCGGTGGATCGTATCCGGTTCTCGGTCGATCGGTTCGGCGAGACCGTCGAACGAGGGGATTACACTGCGAAAACTCGATCGCATGTCACGAACCAAAGGTGGTTCTGGGCTTATTCCACGTTATTGTTCCTCGATTCCTTGTTCTCGGCATTACGTGCGACGTTTGAAACATTAGAAACGCTTTCGCATAGATAACCGGGTATCATCGCATAACATATATCATCACTCATAGCACATATCATCACATATACCACATATCACGCACGATCGCATATAATCATGCAATCATGTCAACATATCATCGTTATGCATTTCACATAACATTATCATCACACATCACATAGATCATATATCATCATGGCATAGCTCATATCACATATAAGCATCAAACATAAACATCCTGTCATAGACAGCGTTAGTATCAGTAATATTCAGTGTCCATGAAAGACTGTCAAAATACAAGATCAAGGTATGTCAGTCAAAAAGGTCAGATGTGAGCAAAAGAATCTGACTCCGGTCACTGTCAAAAGATGCCGCTCTGTTCATGCTTCTAGTAGACTCTGCGGTCGTCAGACACACCGACTACCTAGATCCACGCCCTCCATATCCATCCACTATTCCCTTTCGTCCCGCGGTTCCATTCTGTCTCCTCATCTTCCTTTCCTTCCAATCGTGGCTTGAATTGGTGCCCGGCTTGAAAAGCGATCTGCATTGAAGCAAGCCTCGTGGGTATGATCCCATCCAAGCGTGCCTCGATCGCGAGTGTCGGGTGAAAGCGTGCTCGAGTCCTCGCTCGCGCGCTTGCCTTCCTCAATGTGCCCGACCATCGGAGTCATCGGCTATCTGGATCACGGGTCCTCCGAATCCTCACTATCCTCCTCATTCTCATCTGGGTCCTCCTCTTCTTCCTCGAGTCGCCTTCGGATGCCACCGCTGACGCTTTGGTGGCATGAAGATTCGATTCTAAAGCTTCTTGCCCCGCCGGACGAGACAATATCTCTCGCCCGGAAGTTCACGCCTCAAAGTCGTTCGGGTCCTCCGGAAGGTAAGGATCGTCGATGGAGGTGTAGTGACCGGTGTATCTGTTGCCCGTGATCGCTGATTGATGATTGTTCTCCCAATGGCTCTTGAGAACATCATCCCTATCATCGATCTGGATCGGTCCTCGAGGTGTCTCGCAACCACATCCTCCTCGGATGGTATACCTCGGTGGTCCGTCCACCGTCTCCATACTCGAGCAGCGAACTCGAGAAAGTCCAGGTAAGGTGCCTCGTGATAGGATCCCGTCTCAACAACACATGTCCTTGCTTTCGCCCACGGTTGCCAACCTGCCGGTAGCCTTTCGGTAATCCGATAGTAGGCCTCGTGATACGACACTTTCCCACTGTCTTGAACCTTTCTCCATAACCCAACAAATCTTCCTAGAAATACTCCCAAAGGCTCATGAATATTCCGGGTACATTCCACGAATTTACTTGATATGCTCATCCATTCTGTGAGATCTCAACCAACGCGTTATGCGGGCATCGAATATCCATAAACCTACATGTTAGTTCACCATAAAACAACAACAAATATTCACGTTTCCTTTACCATCCCAGTCATCTGGGTAATCATGTCTCATACACATGTTCATTTCAACACATATCCATATCAATATTGATATTTATCATAATAATCACGTAAGCAAATACAGGATTCACTTACAAGCACTCGTTTATCAAAATAAACAAGATTTTCAATCAACAACATATTGCTATGTAAACACATAGACTTACATCAACCATACGTGATCACATTAATCACATCATATCATATAAACGATTTTTCACATCATAGCCACACAGGCCCTTTTTGTTCCATCAACAATCACTTCCACATCCACATCACCATCCAACCACATCTCGTTTACATCACGTAAACTCTTACCAGGCCAAAACACATGAAACCAAGATCACATCAAGCATCACGTAGCCACATAAAGCATTAGCAAATAAACACATACCTCATCCCCTTTTTAAAGGAGGCGGGCTGACGGTGGTGAGGGTAGTCAGGATGAGCAGTTTGAAGAACAAGTTCTAAACACTCAATTTCAAGAACGCATGATATAAAGCAAACGAATCGCTTTGATATCAAATAACAAAGCTAGAGGTCAAAGCCAAAACCATTACTCGACACCAAGTCACGCCCCAATTCCCGAGGGAAGGCACGGATCTTAGGGGTGTGATTAGGGTGGGGGTTAAGCGGGGAAGAAGGGGAATACATATAACATACATGATAAGGAGATGTGACCATGAAATCGAGCAAAGATCCCTCTATAACTAGGACATATCACGAAGGGAGGGTGCACAAACAATCCACCAATGTAATAATATCGATATCATAACCTCGGAAAACATGTTCTTGGTTTATTATAAGTAATGCAAGAAGGCAAAATAGCATTACATCCCGTCAACTAGACCGTCAACCACATAGCATGCTCAGACGAGACTCACGTGAGAATAACATAACAAATGTTGTTCCCAATCGAAAAAGCAAATAAGGGACAAGAATACATAATTATCGAGTGCGATATAACATAACATCGGAAGCATAGCATGAAGAACCCACAGCCCACCCTCGGCGCCGCCCGTCGGCCCTCCTCCATCCGTGAAAAGATTTGAAAAGAGTTTGGGGTGAGTACTAGCGCACTCACCGGGTTTTATCATAAATCAAAAGAATCATGAGGCCGTGTTTAGAGCACTTACCTTAGAAGGTTTTAAAGCGTAAATCCACTTCTAAGTAAGAAAATTAGATTTTCATTTTCGATACCGATCCGTTATTACTATTACTCCCATCATAGAACCATGAACCACGGCTCGGGCGTATCCCGCCAACCCATCACATGACATTCATTCGCCCGGAACATATCCAGCCGCCCACGCCCGAACGTATCCAACCGGCTAACTCGGTGTGGACTTGAGGTCAAATCCCGTCGAACCATAACCACCTCATTACCATTTCCGTGTGGACTTCCGGGTCTATCCCTTCGTAACCATAACCACGTGTTCGGGGTCTATCCCCTATGATCAATACTCGAGATGGTGATCAACCCATCGAATAGAGATCCGTGCACAACCATGATAGAACCATATCTTGGATCGAGAACGATAATAATTTCACAAAACATTTCTGGCGCATATGTTTTATTTTGAAATATCGAGTAAATAACTCAAAATAAGCATATATAACCCAACCTGAACAAACGAAAACGTCAACCGAGAGATATCTAAGGATCCGATGACTTCACCGATCGCACTGGTAGGTACCTGGTAACAAGACGGAACAACTTTTGGGGTCACTTCCCACAAAACAAAGCAACAATCCAAACAACGATCGTAGCAAAATTAGGGTTTTCGACTTTCTGAACCCACATTTGGCACTCTCCGGGTTTTCAAATCAACTCGATGCGTAAGGGAAATATATTCAAGGCATCAAGACCTATAATAGGGTACTTTTAAAATATGCATGCATGCAAGTTGACTCTAATCTTAGCAGTGAAGAAGCTTCAAAAATCGATGTCTATCCTCGGATCTAGGATAAACCATCCAAAATCGATGCATGAAAATGGAAACATAAGCAATATGCATAACGATTTAACATGGAATGACAAACGACGCGTTGAAAATGGATAACCCGGCATGTACTTCCTTTAGAAAACGCGAAGCAACGGAAAACATCCCGACATGCGAAACGCGAAAAATGTAAAACGGAATCGGTACTTTAGTAGAATGCATAGCCCGAACTCAAAACCTAAAGGACCCGTGGCTGAAGGTGGCCGTCGGCCGCAAGCAAACGACGGCCAACACCTCGGCGGCGGCGGCGGCGGTCGGCGAGCTTCTGGGCCAAATTGGCGGCCTCCGGCCGTTATCCCGTCCGTCCCTTTACATTCCCGAAGTTCTATGCTATACGATCTACTAAAAGGCGGAATCAAAACAAGAAAAGGACAAAATAGAAAAGCGGGCTGCCCGGGGTGGTTGATCGGCGGTGGTGGCTCGGTAGCGGTCTGATGGCGCCCGTGAGCCTCCCGGCTCGATCCCCACTCCTCCAGTGACTTCCGCGTGCACACGAGCTGCTCGGCTCTTCCGTAAACACAGAGAGACGAAGAAATGAGCGTTGAAAATGAAGGCCCTAGCCTCCTATTTATAGGAAAAGTTAGCACAGCATTAGCATTCATGCATAATCGCAAAACACAAAAACAAGCGACACATCTTTTGCAAACGGACTCCAAATTTAGCAAACTTGGTACCCATGGACACGAAATAAAATACTGGATACAATGACTATAAACAAGATATGCTTTTAAAAGATCCATGAAAAGTCCGGTTTTTCGATAACTTCCCTGAGTGCGAAACCTTCATGGGTGGTCAAAACCCTGCATACTTAGTGTCTATGAATTAGTCATAAGACACTCTTCAACGCCTCGAGGTTTCATGACGGTCGCATCACCGAAACAAAAAGTCAACCTTTTGACCTTTTCTCAAAAACGTGCCATGCAAAACAGAAGCTTAAAAAGACGGGGTATTACATATGAAATGTGAATTGGAATTTCAATATTGCCTTGTTGGGAAGTTGAAAAATATTTTGGAAAATGGAAATTTTTGAAATTGAAAAGTTGTTTCAATTAATTGGTCGTTAGTTTGAAAGAAAGTTGCAAACCTTAGGGACTTGGTAAATGAGTAAATGAGAATGCTTGATTATCGCACAATGTGTCGCGATTTTTGTTTACTGTTATATGCGAAGCATGATGTAAATGAGTATGTTTCCCCATGAGAACATAGACTCTTAAGATGCATGATCCCTTTTGCGCCAAACTTAGTATGAAAACATAAGGTATCCCCAATTGAACGAAATACTAAGGAAGAACGAGAACGTAGAAATCCTAAGAATCACAATCCTAACGGATTCGAGGATGAGAACGCGATGAGTCTACGATGACGAAGCGACTGCTTAACTGGAAGTTCGTACTGTTATGAGTCTCAACCGCTCTACGTGAAGGAATTCCGAACGTAATGCGTGTTGCCTCTATCGTAACAATAATGAAATGAATCAAGTATAACTATAGGGAAGCATAAAAGGAAATAATGATTTGTAAGTACATAATGAGAACGGATAGAATGTGATGCGATAACGCAAATAACAATAAGAAATCCAAAACCCAATAAGATAGGGTGACCCCTTGAGCCTTTACCCGAAGGCTAGGCATCGATCGTTACCCTACTCTAAGAAACCATATCGTCTCTTCCCGGAGACCAAACCAAGAAAGTAATGCCATAAGGATTTGGGCATGTAGGTCATAGAATAATGTAGATTGCTATAACCTTCTTTGTATAGGTGTTTATTGTGTACGTGCCTTCTTCTAGATACACCGTTATGTTTATCGTATCTGACCATAGTGATACTTTCCTTTTCAGATGGCTCGAACTGTGTTCATGACTAGGCGCCCTCTGTCCTCTAGGGCCACCCCCGAGGAGATTATACGTTTGTACTACTCCTACTAGATGTGCCACGGAGACGACCTTGGGAGTTTTAGCGCACTTCACACGTCACTGGGCTGCTGCACATGCCCGGGGTACATCGCATTATGACGGTGTACTCCTCGATCATGAGACGCCATCCGACCGCGGTATGCCCGTGAGATATCGGCGGACTACATTTACCGGCGCCGAGAGAGCTTTGACCTGGAGGCGGACCTACCTCGCTTTGCTAGCCACTTGAGCTATGTGTTCACGGTGTATGGAGTTGCACCACGTGGGCCGTATCTCCCCGCACGGGAATACACTTGGCGCGACGAGATTCTAGAGTGACTCCATCCAGAGGTGCCCCGTCTAGCAGCTGATGGACCCGTGTTCTTGCCTGGCAGTGGCAGGGGCATGTTCGAGGCGGGACCTTCCCGTCCCCGACAGCTCACCTTCCCAGTCCTACCACCAGTGGGATTCCATCCTCGCCATTGCCCGCCCAGACCATCACCGCCAGTCTTGCCATGCCCGTCTCCACCTCCACCTGCGGGCCCTCCCCCAGTCCAACCGCCGCCACCCCCGCCTGAGTCTTTGGGCCACGATGCTGTGAAGATTGAGGACCCACGTGACATAGCTACAGGTACCGTGAGGGAATCAATGTCCGCCTGCTTGTTGCCCCATTTCGGATGATGTTTATGAGGAGGTCATGGCGGAGATCCGCCGAGACCTAGCTGCTATGGAGAAAGCCAGGGTTGCTAGAGACCGAGAGACCGTGGCTCCCGCACACGATGCTGACGAGAAAGACCCTAAGGAAGACCCCGAGGAGGATCATCAGCCGATGATGAGATGGAAGGAGTGGAGAGTTCTCATGCTTCCAGTCCTGACTCTGACGCATGGAGCCCTATCTACACTCCGGGCGATCATAAATCTAGTTCTTAGGACTAGATTGTCTTTTGTCTATATACCTTGTATATCTTTTGATGCATGCGGAAACGATAAGTCGTTCCGACATGAACCCTATTTTGATGACCACGGTGGCGTTAGATTTTTGTACACACCGTGACTAGGTACACGGAGTGATGCTTTGGTATTTGTTTTTGGGGATCATACTACGTGCACGGTCTTTTGTAATCTTCAAAACGCGATGAAAGTCCTCGTGTGGCAATTGATATGATATGGTGATAGCTCCTAGAGCCTTTTGTTTTAATGTTACGATGTGTGTGTTCGATGATGTGCTAGATTTATGCTCGTAATTATATGAATACCGTGCTGATATGTATACATTGATCCTGATGGATAGAATAAGATAATTTCTAATTACGTGTGTTTATGAAGGATAGGATGCCGCCGAGAAGCAAAAATCGTGAAGTAACACCTGAGAGAGAAGACACTCCACTCCACCACCACCGGCGAGACAGATTGAGGAACTATTCCTCAGACAGAACCCACCAACCTTCAACGGGACTGGGAATCCCGTGGATGCTGAACTTTGATTCGTGCTCTGGAGCAAATCTTCAACTTCCTCCACTGCACCTCTCAGGAACGCTTGTCATGCGTTGCCTTCCAGATGACCGATGCCGCTGACTTCTGGTAGGAGGCGAAGAGGAAGACTCTATCTGAGGAAGAGCTGGAAAATTTCTTCTGGGAGGAATTTAAGGAGGAAGTGTACGAAAAGTACATTCCAAAGAGCTACCAAAAAAAAGAAAGAACATGAGTTCTACAACCTACGCCAAGGAAAGACGACGGTCACAGATTACGACCGTGCATTCTCGAGATGTCGCGGTATGCACCTCAATTGGTCGACACCGACGAGAAAAGGACTGAGAAGTTTCTGGCGGGACTCCGTCACGAAATCAGAGTATCGTTAGCTGGTCACGGAAATCTGACGTACCGTGAGGCCCTCAGTCGGGCATTAGACATCGAGGCTGCTATGCCTGAGGACGGGATTGTCATTGCACCCCCGAATCACCAAGGAGATCGTGGAAGAGGAAGTGGGAAAGACTCCACCAAGGACAAGGATTCAACACCGCCAGCCGACAGGAGGCCATGGCAGGAAATAACGTGCCATCCGGCACAGGCGGGGAACGGACGCCCATGGTACCCGTCTCTCATGGAAAACCAAAATTTGTGAAACTCCCCGTGTGCCCCAGGTGCCATAGGAGTCATAAGGGGGCATGCGCATTCACAAATGACGGATGCTTCAAGTGTGGCCAGAAGGGCCACTACTCCAGGGACTGCCCTGGGATACGCCAAGGAGGAAATGGCCGTCCCAATGTGCCCAACCAAGTCCAACCGGTCCGGGCTATTCAAGCCCAACCGATCCAACAACAGCCCCCGGTTCAGTACTACCAGCCAAATCAGCGACCATATCAACTACGGCGGCAACGACGACAACAATGGCGACAGCCGTAGTAGCAATACCGCCAGCCCCAACAACAACAACAACAACAGCAACAGCAACCGCAGCAACCACAACAACATTATCAGCAACAACAGCTTCCCGTGAAGCGAGGCTACGCCTCAACCAGAAAGAGAGTTCCCGCAGGAGCCGCCAAGGAACCAATGAAACTTGGCAGGTATGGGAATACTCCTCCAATTACCTGTTATCCTACTGTTTGATACTGGTGCCTCGCATTCTTTTATTGCTGAAACATGCGTAGAGAACTTAGGATTAGATCCTAAACGCGCTGAACAAATTATGAGATCATCTTCTCCAGTAGGAAGCATAAGAACGGTGACCCACATATGCTCGAACCTAGAACTTGGACTAGGCTCACTTAAGGTCTTGACAGATAACCTTCACGTCATACCTATGACAGATGTGGACATAATCCTAGGAATGGATTGGTTAACCGAACATAGTGCGACCATCCTGTGTAATGAAAGAAAAATTTCTTTCCAACATCCCGGAGAGGAACCTATCGACCTTCACGGGATCAGCATGGGGAGAAGAGTCCTAATTACATCTTCACTACAAGCAAGGGCGTTGTTGAACAAGACCGAGAACCATGCCTACCTCCAGGAGGAAGATCAGAATGAGAGGAGGATAGAAGACGTCCCGATCGTGAAGGAGTATCCCGATGTGTTTCCAGACGAACTAATGGGATTACCGCCAAACTGACAGATCGAGTTCACGATTGACCTCGAACCAGGATCTGCCCCCGTGTCAAAAGCCCCATACCGGATGGCACCAAAAGAATTGGAGGATTGAAAATCCAGCTTCAAGTACTCTTGGAGTTAGGTTTTATTAGACCTAGTGTGTCTCCATGGGGAGCACCTGTCATTTTCGTGAAAAAGAAGGATGGTACACTGAGGATGTGCATAGACTATCGAGAGTTAAACAAGATAACTCTTAAGAATAAGTATCTCTTGCCCGAATCGACGATCCGTTTGATCGACAAGGGAGCAGTGAGTCTTTTCAAAGATAGATCTAAAGTCGGGATACCATCAACTAAGGATTAGACCAGAGGACGTACCTAAAACGGCTTTCCGTATAAGGTATGGTCATTTTGAATTCATCGTTATGCCCTTTGGACTTACGAATGCCCCAGCAGTATTTATGGATATCATGAATATGGTATTTCACCCGTACTTAGAAAAATTAGTCCTAGTATTCATAGATCGATATCTGATATACTCCAAGAATAACCAAGAACACAAAGAGCACTTGAGAACGGTCTTTGCAAACATTAAGGCAAGAGCAACTCTTCGCCAAGTTTAGCAAGTCTGAATTCTGGTTAGGCGAAGTGACATTCTTAGGTCACATCGTGTCCGCTGAGGGAATCAAAGTAGACCCATTGAAGATTGATACAGTTCGAGAATGGGAATCACCAAAGAACCCGAATGAAATTCGGAGTTTCTTAGGACTTGCTGGCTACTATCGAAGATTTATCGAATGATTTTCAACGATAGCCCGACCCATGACCCAATTGTTGAGGAAAGGAATCAAGTACACATGGACCGCCGAGTGCGAAGCTAGTTTCCAGAGACTGAAGGAGTTCTTGACGACAAACACCAGTACTAGCGATGCTCGAGGCGCATAAAGAATACACATCTACACGGATGCTTCAAAGAATGGACTAGGATGTGTCTTGATGCAAGAATGCAATGTTATTGCTTATGCTTCAAGGCAGTTGCGCCTACATGAGTTGAACTATCCTCCACACGACCTGGAATTAGCAGCGGTCGTACATGCTTTAAAGATCTGGAGGCATCACCTTTATGGAGTTAGATGTGAGATCTATAATCGACCATAAGAGCACAAATATTTCTTTGAGCGTAAAGATCTTAACATGAGGCGTCAGATGGTTAGAACTAGTGAAGGATTACGATGTGGTATCAATTACCACCCGTGCAAGGCTAATGTTGTGGCCGATGCCTCGAGTTGCAAATCCCACCCTAGTTTGGGATGTCTCCTCGAGATATGAGGAAATACTTATAAAAGAATTTGAGAGAATGAACATTGAAGTCATTGATCCGTCTCGACGATAGAGGGTCAGATTGCAACATTGATTGCAATCCCGCACTTAAGAGTCCGAATCTTAGAAGCTCGGAGGAAGAGCAAGCTAGAAGAAATACGAGCTAAGATCAAGGACAACAACCACAAGAATTTCAAAGAAGCAACAGATGACGTTTTGTTGTATGACGGGAGAGTGTGTGTTCCAGAAGACGAAGGGCTTAGGAGCGAGATCTTGAAAGAAGCCCATGAGACTTCTTACACCGCACACCCCGGAAGCACCAAAATGTACCAATATCTCAAAGAGAAATTTTGTTGGGATGGAATGAAGCGAGACGTAGCTTCATTCGTAGAGCGTTGTTTGACGTGCCAACAGGTGAAAGCACTCCACCAACGACCGTATGGAACCTTACAACCGCTAGACATACCGGAATGGAAATGTGATGATATAGCCATGGATTTTGTTATCGGGCTACCCAAATCACCAAGAGGAAATACCGCTATTTGGGTCATCATTGATCGTCTGACCAAGAGCGCGTATTTTCTACCCATTCCGATAACACATGGATCAGACATACTAGCACAGTTGTACGTTCGAGAGGTCATACGTCTACATGGAGTTCCGAAGACTATCACGTCGATGGAGATTCAAGTTTACATCCGATTTGGATGAGTTTACAAAAGGAATTGGGACTCGACTACATTTCAAGATGCCGCGTTCCATCCACGAGACGGACGGACAGTCCGAGAGGACCATTCAAATGCTGGAAGACATGTTGAGAACCGTTGTCCTCGATAGTGGAGAAAGTTGGGAACAAGTGTTGCCACTTGTGGAATTCGCCTACAATAACAACTACCAGGCAACAATTGGAATGGCCCCGTACGAAGCTCTTTATGGAAAGAAATGTCGATCACCCCTCTACTGGGATGAAGTGGAAGAAAGGAGAGTATTAGGACCTGACTCTGTGGGCGAAATGATCGAAATTGTGAGACAGATCCGCCAACGGATCAAGGAGGCCCAAGACCGACAAAAGTCGTACGCCGACAAACGTAGCACAGAACTGCATTTTAACGTGGGAGATAAAGTCTTCTTGAAGATTTCTCCGTCAAAAGAAATCGTGAGATTTGGAATAAAAGGGAAACTACGACCACGTTTATAGACCTTATGAAATTTTGGAAAGGATAGGGCAGTGACTTCTGACTCACATTGCCGCCATGTTTTGGAAGCGTGCACAATGTGTTCCACGTTTCACAACTAAGAAGTACATACATGACCCCAGCCATGTGATACACGACGATATTGTCCTCGATGACAATATGAGTTACGTAGAACCGCATCTGAAATCTTAGACCGACGTATCCAAAAGCTAAGGAACAAAGAGATACCGTTAGTGAAAGTTCTATGGAGACACCATGGACAAGAAGAAGCAACCTGGGAACTGGAATCAGCTATGAAAGAGAAATACCCAGATCTCTTCCGAGGTTAGCGAATTTCGGATGAAATTTATTTTAAGGGAGATGGTATGTAATAACCCAAAAAATTTAAAACTTTTATTACTGATGTTTAAATCACTTAATTGTTGTTCTTAGACCTTAATTATGTTTAAGGTAACCAACGTAACAAATTAGAATCGATTCGGAGATCGAAAACTGAGAAATAAAAACTAGTGACTAGTCCTCCTGGATTAGGGTTTTCAATAGCACGAACATAGAATGAAAGATCGTGAATGAATCTTGACAAAAGGATTTCATTTCTAGAATCCTCTCACGAAAACATATGAGAAGCCAAAGAATGAGAATTTTCGGGCATACTTGCCCGGTCAGTCTTAAAAGCACTATTTACGAGCCGGATCAACTTCCAGTCCGTGCTAACCATGATAATTAATGATAAAAATTAAAATCATGAAGGAATATATTATTTTGAATTTAGAAATTATAAGAATCAATTTCTGAAAGAAATTCCTGAAGAACTTAACCGAACGCAGGGAAAAATTTACCGGGAAAACCTTAGATTGATCCGAACGATCCAGAACTCGAACCAAGGGTCTAAATCAATAAAATATGATTTATAAGACTCAAATAAATTATGAGAGCTCAAGAATTCAATAGAATTTCGAATGAGCATAATTTAATCGCCGAACGCTGTTTTTCCGCGATAACTCGGAATTGACTTATCGGACGTCATCCGAACTTCATGAAATAAACATTGAAATAAGTCATTTAAATTCTATTTAATAAAATAAAACCTTAAGGTTCCGAGAAATCAATCGAAAGCGCGTTAAAACTTAAAGAATCGGTATTAACACGTCAAAACGGGTAATTTGACCAATCCTCCTCCCAACCACCACCAAGACCAACCCAAATGAGCTAAGGACAGCCCTTTAGGCTGGCATACATAAGCTCTCACGTTCCATTACAGCCTCTCACATTTTGATACATTTTCTCTCTCATTTTCAAAATCCTCTTTTGTTCTTCACACTTTGTGACCTTTAATCCTCCTTCTCAAACCATTCCAACTTCCAAATAATTATTCTAAGACCATAAAAAGGTAGTACTAATCATTCTCTCCATTTTTAATGGAGTGAAAAAAAATTTAGATTTTTCTTGATTTATTTCACAAAAAAACCCTAGTTTGCTCCTCAATTTTTTTCGTGACTTTTGAGCAATCAAATTCTCTCAAGCCATGAATGAAAAATGCTTATAATAATGTTCTAAGGCTGTAGTTAAAATTTTAGAATTTTTGGAGTATGTTTAGTATTTTTTGATTTATGCTTTATTTCTTTTTATATGTGATAAAGCATGATTTTGTGAATATTATTTGATATTATTGCTTTTTAATTTATTTGAAGCATGTAGAATAAATATCATAATTTTCAGAATATTTTTGGAATTTATTTTCAAAAAGCTGTGAGTTTTTAGCTTGATTTAAGCCATGGTTTGATTTTTTTTTTGAAAAATAGTTGAGATATGGTGTTTAATATATGATGTGAACATCATATAAAAATCTTGGAATTTTTGAAACACATCTCCTATTTTATTTTATTTTGACCGAATACATATATATATTTTTAGAGTATTGTTTGATTTTTATTTGTTGGAAATAGTTGAGATATGGTGTTTAAGGTATGATATGAACATCGTATATTAACCTTGAATTTATTCAAACACCTCTCCTATTTTCCAAGAGAAAATCGTGAGCTATATATATATATATATATATAGTGATTTATTTGATTTTTGTTGTTGAGAATAATAGGATGTGTGATATTATAAATATTAGTTTCTGTTTAATGTTAATATTACATGTTATTGCATTATATAACCATTTTGTGAAAGAATGAAATTATTGAATGTGTATATATATATGTGTGTGTGTGTGTGTGATTACCGAAAATGAATAAAGGTGAAAAGCATAGATTTAATTTTTAATGCATGATATGAAGTGATATTTCATGTTTAGTATATGGTATGAGCATGATATAATTTTTGTGGAATTTATTGAACACCAAATCTTATTAAATTGAAATTGCCGAAAGCTTGAGGATTTAACCTATGGTTTGAAATTTTATATGATAATATTGGGTTGGTAATTAAATTCTATAGTATGATAGGAGTATAACATGATTTTATTGGAATTTATTGGATACATATGCTAATTGTTGCTAATTATCGAAAACGTAACAAAATGGCTAAGTATGGGTTTAATCCGGATGGTAAATTGTAATATCCTGAAGATTTAAAGCCCAATTACGATAATAAAAATCGTAAATTAGGGTTTTGACTCGATAATTGAAATAGTAACTTATCGAATATTCATTTCGATTATTTATGATATAATGAATTCTTATATCATATTCACTAATGATTAGTGAATCAAGGAATATAGTTTATATAATTCTTTCGGCAGTAATATTTTAACGTCGATTGAATATCGAAAGTTAATATTACTTGAATTTTTCTAAGTGACGAAGCTTATAATTACATTTCATTATTAATGAAATGAATTAATAAAGTGATTACGACTTTATTACGACCATTTTGAGATGGTTCGATTATTAACGTTTTGAGACGTTTCAAACGTCAACGTTTTGAGACAATTAGAAAATTTAGTCTAATGATCAAGGAATTATAATATTTAAATTTCTATGATTATTTTATGTAATAAGAGTATTTTTTTTTAGCATTAAAACAATGCTAGAGGATTGAGGAATAATTATTGAATAAAGTAGTAATTTTCGAAAACCCTAATTTCGAAAATTAGGGTTTTGACACATGAAATAATTCTAATAATTTTCCCTTTGATATAATTTATCATCTAAAACATATATTATGTTATATATCTATAAATAGCAAAAAAATCAAAAGCTTGGCACTTAAATACTCAAAGTGCCGTGAGCTTTGTAATATTGAACTAATTGAAGACAATTTTTGTTATCAATTGCCATGTTGCGTACATCTTGTAAAATGGGATATGTTACACTAATCAAGTTAGTAAATGAAGGATCAAGTGGATGTACTTTGTGTAAGAGCCGTGTAGTTGGACTTTGAAGGTAAGAAGAATTTTTAAAACTCTTAGGTGATTAAATGCTTGCATTTGGTATTGTGTAAGATCTTTAGATATGGGTATAAGACAAAAAAATTAATTTATCCTCCCTTGACTTGAACATGACCGACGGCTTTAGTGATCAATAAAGTGGGATTCATTTTTGTTTTGTTCAAAATTGTGTAAGTGTAGTTAATATAGTGTAAGAGGTGATGTGTTAAAGTATTGGTGAGTCAAAAAATATTTTTTGTCTTTCATGTTATGTGTGTAACCGTGAGATGTAGAGGAAATTGGTGTAATACTTGTTTTTATTCCATTAAGTGTTTAAGTGATAAGTAGATATAATAAAATCAAAACATCATCTCTCATTCCCTTTTTCTTCAAAGAACCGTGAGCTTCTTGAGAGAGAATAAGGAGTGTTCTTCATTTTATATTTCCCCAAACCTTGATACAAAAATCCTTTGCACTAAATCGACAACAGTTAAAAGGTTAGGAATTTAACGAGCTTTAATTATACGTTAATATTTTCGATTTCCAACGGTTAGATTTTAATATACATGCTATGTTAATAAATGATAGAAATATTGCTAGCATGTTTTATTGTTTGTTGATATTGTTTATTATGCTAAGATTAAGCATATGTATTGTTTTAATTAAAAGCTTAAGCATGCTATGATTTAATAGTAATGCTCGAAAATTTCTAGAGTTGATTTGTTGATAGATTAATGATATATATTAGTAATGGAACTCATTTTGGTTTATTGGAAATTTTTGGGAATTGTTTGTAATTGTTTAGTGATTACCGAAAATCTTGAGGAATTATATGTTAATGTACAAATCATGTTTATGTGATATTATAGCATATTAATGTTGTAGAGCCTTAATTAAGTGTTACATGATTTTATTAGAATTTTTAGAAAATGTGTTCATATATATTGAGAATGGCCGAGAGCTATTAAAGATGGTAGGTTAGTGTACAAATTGATAATGTTGGATATTATGACATAGTGATGATACATGATGATGATTATGGGTTGTATGATTTAATAAGAATTTTTGAAAAATATTTGCTATATTTAGTGTAAATGGCCGAGAGCTATAGGTATAGGAAAATGATGTTCAATTTTCTTATAGCTAATATTAATGCATATTAATGATCCTATGATAATATAGAGTGATATGTGATTTTATAAGAATTTTTGGAAGAGTTTTTTGAATTAAAGTATAAGGGCCGAAAGCTAAGTATGAGTAATTAAGAGTATTAAATTCATTTATTCAAGAAAAATCACATATTATGTCCTTATAATATATTTTAGACCTACTGAGAATTTATGGAATTTTAGAAACATAGTATACTATGTTTACGGCGAAACGTTATGTTAAATAACGTTAAATATGAAAAATAATATATATAAAGTACAAGTTAGATCATACTTGAGCAAAGTATTGATCATGTTTATTCATTAACGTGAAAAATCGAGAATTAGGGTTATTTGATAAGAAATCGATTGGAAATCGATTTATATGAAAATTGGTTATCAAATGTGTGAATAATTTGGAAAACATGTTAATAAAAGTCAAAATTGTTGACTTTGGTCAAAACGTATGAAATACGTTAGTACGTGAACAATGTTATGTGGTACGTCTAATAGAAGTATGGTATAAGTTGGATAAATATATTAATACGTTTAAAACGTATTATAATTATAAGAAACGATTTCATAATTGAAATCATTTTATCGAAAGACGTTAGTATGAGTTCAACGTTTAACCTAAATGGTTAATATGAGACCGTAGATTATATTACGTCTCTATCGAAGTATGAAAAGTTATTCGTTAAGATATACGATGAAAAGACGTATCAATTTAATTAAAGGGTACGGAGTAATATTATAGAAAGTTATCAAAGTTTGTTAGACTTTGAAAATCTCGAGATACGTGACCGACGTACTAAAATAATTTTTACGTAAAGGTGGGACGCGGACGTGACAATTGGCGAAGAAAGAAATCGATTAAGAAAGTCTACAGTAAAGGTGGGCTTTACTATACTCAAAATGATAAATGTTTATCAAATGATTTATTTACGATGCTTATTTTGTAAGAAATGATGAGGAAATGATTATTTGATTACCTGCCCAAAATGTTTATGTTTTATGTATGTATCATATCCATGATCGAATGATGAATGTTGTTGGGTCGCTCCCAACTTATGAAATGTTGAATTCGTATCCTTGTTAGTACCCACATGGATGATTGAGAATTCGTATCCTGTGCCGGAGTGGCAAGGATTTTGTGCACTATTTTGTGACTGTGTGCTGAAATGGTGCTCGGCCGGTCACGACGTCCGTGGGAGGAGGCCTCCTCTCCGGCGCGAGATGATTTTACGAGATGATTTTATGAGATGAGTTTATGGAAATGTTATAATGAAAGGAAAAGGATATGGATCATACATACAAGGAAAATGCTTAGCCAAGCGACGTTTATGGAAAATGACAGAAAATGTTTAGTAAACACGAGCATTTCAAATAAAACCTCGTGTGTTACTGTGATGGGGCAGTGTAATTTAAAATTGATAAAATGATTTGGCATGAGTCCACTGAGTGCATTCTTGTACTCAGCCCTGCATGTTTGTTTTTAAATGTGCAGGTTGAGCAGATGATGGATGGGCGTGTTGAGCGGTCAACCCCTTTGATAATGATATGTTAGAAACCTCGACTACACATCGTCATATGTGTATTCACACGTCTTTCGCTGCAATAGAACTCTAAGTTAGCTTTTGATGTCGATGAATGAATACCTTGAGCATTTGAATTCTTGTGTTAAGAATCATGGTCTCTCTCCATATGTAAATTATGTATATCTTGTATATAATGGTTGAAGCTTCTTAGTTTACTTGAATTTAGTCCCCAATTCTATGATTAATTATCTTTCATGTTCCATAATTACTGTTCCAAGTATTAGTCCTCGTTAATCCGTCCTTAGGATTAGAGGGCTGTTAAAAAGTGGTATCAGAGCCGTTCGCTCTTTGAATCCAAAATCTCCTTTAAGGTTAAGTTTAGATTGAGTCACTAGACTTCTAGAGATCAGCTGACTATGCTCAACACTCCATCACATCAAGCTCAACCGGAATGAGGTAAATGATTTCTCTTCAAAAGTTTTGAAATGAAAAGTTGAAAGTGAAAAAGGATGAAAACAATTTTTCAAAAAGAGATATTCCCAGAATATGCAGGTATGGGACTGCATATTTAAGGAAAGCTCAAAGATTCCAACAATATGCAGGAATGGGACTGCATATTTAAGGAAAACTTAAAGGATTTGACATATGCTAGATAAATGATTTTCTCGGTTTTGAAAACGAAAAGTTTGAAAGTGGAAAATGATTTTTCAAGAGAAATGAAAGTTATGAGAATTGATTGAAGGTGGAAGTTATTGCAAATGTTGCAAATGAAATTTTATATTGTGAAGAGTTGAAAGTGATGAAATGATATTGAAAGTTGTTGGTTCGTTACCAACATATGATGATATGATAATGTTATATGAGGAGGATGTTGAGATGAAAAGGAAAGTTGTTGGTTCGCTACCAACGTATGATAATGTCATACGAGAAAGTAATTGACAAAGATGTGTCAATAAGTGGATGTTTGAATTCATGAAATTCAATAAAGATTTATTGTTATTAATGTATGAAAATGATCAAAAATGGACATTTATATGTCAAATATGATAGGTGGAATTTTTGAAATTCAAAGAAGTACATGAGTACAAATGAGCTATGTTATGAATATTTGAAATTTTATTTCAAATCTTAAAGTTGATTATGATGATGGGTATGTTATCCCAAAAGAACGTAGCCTGTTTAAGACGCATGATCCCATTTGCGAAAGAACATAGAAGGATGAATTATGAGGATTTTATTCCATCCTAAGAACAAAAGCGAGATCGAAATTAGAATGTCGAAATGAATGATGAGAAGAAATTTTTCGAGCAGAAATGGAAATGAGGTCAAGATAATAAATGTCACTATGCGATAAGTGACATGAGTATAGTCTTTTTATTTGGACGTTCACGCACGACGGAACTCCAAATCGACTATGACTTTTTCGTTAGAAACGAAGTAGAAATGTGATCGAAGCATAAATTGATGCAAGTGTTGTGAATTTTTACAAAAGAAGAGACCACGATGTGGTAGAAAATTTTTGATGAGATAAATCGAAAAGTTAGTTCAATGATGTGAGTAAAGTTAGACTCGAGATCGAAAGAAAAAAGATGGATACGGGAACGAACGCAAGGATTAAACGAAAACAATGTGAGTTTTCAAAACAAGAATGAATTCGGCGCGGACTTTTCAGCACTGCGCAGTGTTTTTGTTTTGACCCGTTCTCCTTCGTTTGAACTCCGAATTATGTATGCTTTTCGCCTACGTACTCCTAACGCAATGTAATTTATTTCTTATGAGGGACCAAATCCCTGATTCCTTCTCCAGAATTTACGAGAATCAGTTGAAGTTAGTTTATGGTTTATATTGAATGAGAACTTTACAGTATGATAAGAATCTTAGAAAGTTACTAGAAGGTAAGACTCTCAGTACTACAAGTAGAGCTATGACATACATGAGAACCTTTGATGATGACCTATTACGAGTTATATAAGGTTTCAAATTCTATTCATTACCCAATTTCTGTCATTGAGTTTAACTCTATGACCTAGTTCAAATTGAGAAATTACTTGAGTTTCTCACTGTTTCTGAAAGGAACTATAACCCAAAGATTTTTAAAGTGTCCTTATGAAACTAAGTCCTTGTGTGATCGAAAATATTTATAATGGTCCGCCACCCATATGACCAAAGAAATCTCAGTAGTCGTCATTCTGGTCTTCGGACCCTAGATCCCAATTATTTAGTTCAAAGAACATGTGGATTCAAATTGTAAAATTTGTTATCTTGGATTGCGAATCCATATGTAACAGCCCTCTAATCCTAAGGACGGATTAACGAGGACTAATACTTGGAACAGTAATCAATGAACATCAAAGAGAATTAATCAAAGACTTATGGAACAAACATCAAGTGAACTAAGAAATTTCAACCCTTATGTACAAGGCACACATAATTTACATACGGAAGGAGACCTACAGATCCTTAACAACAGATTCAAATGATCTGAAGGAATTCAACTGTCAATATCAAAAGATAAACATAATGTTCTATCGCAGCGGAAAAAGCATGTGCATACACATATGACGATGTGTATTCAAGGTTTCTAACATGTTATCATCAAAAAGAGCCTGACTACTCAACACGTCTCCATCCACCATCTGCTCAACTTGCACATTTAAAAACAAACATGCAGGGTTGAGTACAAGAATGCACTCAGTGAACTCAAGAATGCACTCAGTGAACTCATGCCAAAACATTTTATCAAATTTAAATTACACTGCCCTATCACAGTAATACACGAGGTTTTAATTGAAATGTTCGTGCTTACTAAATATTTTCTATTATTTTCCGTAAATATTCGTCTTGCCAGACATATTTTCCTTGTATGTATAATCCATATCTCTTTCCATTCATCACAACAATTCCATCATCTCATATCATAAATTCACCCCGCGCCGGAGAGGAGGCCTCCTCCCACGGACGCCGTGACCGGCCGAGCACCCTTTCAAAGACACAAATAAAATAGTGCACAAAATCCTCGCCACTCCCAAGACGGGATACAAATTCTCAATCATCCTTGCGGGTACTAACAAGGATACGAATTCAAACATTTCATAAGTTGGGAGCTACCCAACAATATGCATCATTCGATCATGGATAGGATACATACATAAAACATAAACATTTTGGGCAAGTAATTAAATAAATCATTTCATCATTATTTCTTGCGAATAAAGCATCGTAAATAAATCATTTGGTAAACAATTTATCTTTTTGAGTATAATAAAGCCCACCTGGATCGTCAATTCTCAAAATATGATTTCTTTCTACGTCGCTTGATCACGTCCACGTCCCACCTTTACGTAAAAACTAATTTAGTACGTCGGTTACGTTTTTCGAGATTTTCAAAGTTTAATAAACTTTGATAACGTTATAATATAATAATTCGCATCCCTTAACTAAATTAATACGTATTTTTATCGTATATCTTAATTAATAAATTCTCGTACTTCGATAGAAACATAATATGATCTACGGTCTCATATTAACCATTTAGGTTAAATGTCAAACTTATACCAACGTTTTTCGATAAAATGATTTCAATTATGAAATCGTTTCTAAAAAATGAGATATTCTTATAAAATTAATACGTTTTACACGTATTAGTGTATTTATTGAACGTATTTCATACATTGAGACCCAAGTCAACGTTTTGACTTTTCTTAACACATTCTTTGAATTATTAACATATTTTATAACCAATTTCCATAATCGATTTCTTATCATAAAACCCTAATTCTCAATTTTTCACGTAATCCAATAAATTTGATTTGTATTTTTCTTTAATATGAATTAACTTATACATTATACATCATTTTCCATTTTCAACGGTATTTAATATAACGTTTACCGTAAACATAGTATACTATGTTTATAAAATCCCATAAATTCTTAATTAATCTAAAATATATTCTATGCATATAATGTATTAATTTCCTTGATAAAGAGAAATTAAAACTCTAAATTCCTCTAGAATAGCTCACGGTCCTTTTTCAAATTTTCTCAAACTTCTTCCAAAAATTCTACTAAATTCATATAGTACACTACATTATCATAGGATCATTTATATGTATTAACATTAGCTATAGAAAATTTGGACATCACCTATGGTATTCATAAAGCTCACGGTTCCTTCCAACAAATCATCAACCAATTTTTCTAAAATTCTAAATAAATTACACAAGGCCTAAACATCATTCTATATCATTAATCTAGCATAATATCCAACAAAATCAATTCACACATCAACATACACATTCTCATGCCTCTCGATTTTTTTTCAAAATGTGAACATATATTTTCCAAAATTTCTAATAATTTCACATATCACTAAATCAATGCCCTAGATCAATAATATGCTATAATATTACTTAGATATAATTTGTACATTAACATATGAATTTTATTCATTTTCGGTAATTATCAAAACATAGCATACAATTCCCAAAAATTTCCAATAAATCACAATGTTTTCTATTATCAACATATATCATAAATCCATCTTCAAATTAAACTCAAAAATTTTCGGTCATTAACATAAAATTCATAACATAATTATCTTGCACTTAAATCATAATATATAAAGCATATACATTATGCTAGTCATTATTAATGAACAACTAAGCATGCTAACATGATTTATCCTATTTTTCTGTCACGCCCCCACTCCGGATAGCCCGGACTAGAGGGTGACTAATACTAGGAATAGTATTATAGGACAATTAGACTAAGATAAGGGACCACATTGGTTATAAACTAGCATGCATAACATGGCATAAGATAATATCTCAATAATTCAAAAGGTTTAGGCCATCAGACCCAAAGATTAAACAGTGATCTGATGGAACTCAATAGTTTAAAACAAGAAGCATAATGTAAAAGAGTTCGTAGTTTAGCAATGAGAGTGTGTGAATACATATATGATGATATGTATTCAGTAAACCAAATCCTAAATAAACGATCAAGGACACCGACTCCTCAACACATCCTCCATCATCACCATCGAGCTCAACCCGCACATTTAAAACAAACATGCGGGGCTAAGTACAAGAAATTGCACTCGGTGGACTCATGCCGAAAACATTTGATAATATTTGAATTACGCCAATATCGAGTAAGTCACGAGGGTTTGGTTAAAATGCCTCAGGCTTACCAAATCATTTTCGTTAGAACACATTTCGATCGAGCATTTTCTTGGTGTGTATGGTCCGTATCTCATAGTAACAATTCATAACAAGATTAAAATTAAACGTCGAGAGAGGCCTCCCATCTACGACGCCGTGATCGGCCGTAATCCCGCACAACACACAATCTCTCACAAGCATATGTTAACATAGCAATAGTTCCAACCTTCACGCCAATCCTAGCGGGCATTTATCATCCGCACAGACTCGACATTTAAAAGGTCACACCCAAATGACATAACTGTCATAATATAGTTCCAACTATCGCCACACACCTACCCGGCTAAAGATAGGATCCATACACAAAATGTAATATTTTGGCGGTAATGCAAGAAACTTTGTCAACAGTTGTAGAATAAGTACTGTAAATAAACTCATTTTTGGAATAATAGTAAAGTCACATCTTAGTGGGGTAAGAAAAGGCCCACAATTTGAAGATAAGAAGCCCACCTGGACTATGGTTTGTTGTAAATCGAGTCCTAGGTTTGTTCGTACGTCAGAATCCAGTTGCCACGTTTGCGTCCACACCTTTACGAAAAAGCGAGGCTTTAGTACGTCGCTCAAGTCTTTCGAGACTTTCAAAAGCTAAGATAACTTCGATGTTTTATATCGATGTAAACTGAATTCTTCAAATGAATTCGATATGCTTTCAAATACGTTATTTAATTAAATTGTTCTCGCCATCGAGATACGCTCAACTATTTCGCTTAACGCCCCGCTTAAACTTTTAACGATGAGCACGTTTCTCGATATAAGGATTTCATTTGTGAACTCTTTTCTTACTAATGAGGTATTATACTCAATTAGTACATCTTACGTGTATTGGCGCATTTATCGAATGTATAATCGTACGTTTGACTTTAAAAGTCAACGAAGTCAACTCTGGTCAACAAAGTCAACAATTTTGACTTTCTAATAGTAATTTCTTACCATTTTATTTATAAATCGAAAATTCGATCGGTTAAAAACGTATAGTCCCATTTCTTGATTTATCACGTAAATCAAAGGACTTATAAATGACTTCGCATTTAAATAATCCTCTTAATAATTAAAAACGCGTATTTTTGATTTTAAAACGTTAATAACCCAACGTTTGTCTCAAACATAGTAGACTATGTTTATAAAATTTTTGTAAATTCGAAATATGTCCAGAATATAATTAGACATATATTTTATTAATAAATCAATTAAAAGGATTTTAAATCCTTTTAATTATCGAAAATCTCGATAATTAGTTTAAAAATACTAAATAACTTTTGAAAATTTTCTAAATTAATATAGTGTATTATTATACACTATGGTCCAGAATATGAATTTATAAAATCCATATGGTATTGTTTGTCATTTATTAGTATATTTACATATATATATTTCGGTAATTCCATATAATATGGAATAATTATCCAAAAATTCCCAAAATTAATATACACATAGTATAATATCCCAACATCAATATTTATCATTAATATGACCTATAGTCCATCATAAACATTCATTCCACAATAAATTAATAATGCTTACGGTAATTTCGATTTAATTACCCAATAATTATCAAACAATTTCTAAAAATTCTAATTAAATCACAACATGATTAAACATTATATTATAACATTGTAACATCATAATATCAACCAAACTAATTTAAATCGTCACCATATGAGCTTGTAAGCTCTCGGCTTTTTCGATTTTAATTAGCATTTGGTTTTCAAAAATTCTAACAATTATATACTATGCTTATATACTATAGTATAACAATATAACATCATTTAATCATCAAAAACCAATTAAATCATCACCTTATGCACATAGTGCTCTCGGTTTTATTGATTTAAATTAGGTATTCGATTTCCAAAAATTCTAATAATTATACACTATGTTTATACATTATAATGCATAACATTAAAACATTCATCAAAACCCAATTAAATCATCACCATACTTAGGCTCAAAGCCTTCGGTTTGTTTGATTTAATTTTGGTAATTGATTTCCAAAAATTCCAATAATTTCATACAACACATAAATAATATACTAAAGTATTAATATATCATTGGATGATCAAAATAAAATCATACACCAACATTCAATGTATATATATGCTCACGGTATTTTTCAAAAATTAAACATATGGTTTCCAAAAATTCTAAATAAATCATAGAACATATAAACAATACATTAAAGCACTAATATGTCATCACAAGCTTAAAATAAAAATTATACATCATGGTACATATAAAAAAAAACTCACGGTATTATTATAAAAATACCTAGGGTTTTCTAAAATTTTTCAAATCAAAACCATGGATTATAAACATGATAATAAACAATAATCCATCACTAAAATATTCAAGAAGTAATCGGTCACCCTATGTACATTTTAAATAATTTTCAAAATTATTTCAACAAGCTAGGGTTCGAAAATCATGTTCATTTACTAGATCCATTCATATATTTCACATATAACACCATATGATTATCCAAGCATATATCTTCACATTTTACACAATATAATCATCAAGAACAACATATAAACATATAGCTCATCCATAGAACATTTACATACACAATTATATATATATATAGCATTCGACACACACACACATATATATAAGCATGCTCTCGATTTTCATAGCAAAAATGGAGATGGAATCGGTACTATGATGCCTTGGTTTACCTTGAAATAGTATAGGATCTCAAGAACACTATGTGGTATTAAGGTTTGGGAGAGGAAGTGAAGAAGAAGAGGAAGAAATTTTTGAAAATGGGGGGGGCTTGGCTCTCGGTTTTCTCCAGGTTTTAGAGAGAGGGAGGAGAGTTTTTTTGAGTGTTCAAAATGTTGGAAATGGGTAATGAGTGAGATGAAGTGTATGGGGAGAGTTTCCCCCATGTATATCTCTCTCTCTCTCGGCGCACACACACACACATACAATAGGAATAATGACTTGAGTGTGTAGAGTGTGGTGATGATGAGTGTAGGCTAGAAAGGCTCTCCATGCATTGGGCATTAGGGAGGTGACAATCATGGTAGAGTAAGAGGGTGGCCGTGACAAGGGGGTTTGGGTGTTTTAATTTTTTTTTTTACACATTAATACAATGTATTAATCATAGTATAGGTCATAGGTATATAATACAAGCCATTAAAATAATTAAATCATCACTTAGGTATATAATCGAAAATACCGAAGCTAAGATGGAAAAATAGGATAAAAATCATGATTCACACCCATTATTGATATTCATGTAATTTTCGATCTAAATATACATATATATATATATATATCATAATATATGATTTAGATATTAAATAATAGCATAGGATAAAATTATAGCATTAATTTATGCATATGAAAACCTAATTTTAAAGATTAGGTTTCGAAAATTATATATGCATATTATCGAGTTTAAATGCTCCAAAAATTGATTTTATAGCTTAATAATACTCATATATATTATAACATATAGTTTAGATACCATATGATAATTTAATGGTATCATTTCATGTGAAAACCATAGTTTATAAACTTAGGTTTTCAAAAACTCAATTCAAAATATCAATTTTAATAGCTAAAATTCGATTTAATAATTAATAATACTGTAATTATATAAAATAATAAGAGGAAATTAATTATTATAATTTCCTGAGCATTAAACTCATTTTTCAAAACGTCTCTAGACGTTGACGTTCAAAACGTCTCAAAATGTTCAAAATCGACTCATCTCAAAATGGTCGCAGTAAGTTCATACTTACTAAATAAATAAATATAATTATTATAAGAATTAATATGGAAATTTATTCCAAGCTTTCCTACTCAGAAAATTTCATAAGATACTGACGTTCGATATGCGTTTGACGTTGAAATAATACTGTCGTATCATTTCATGATTTCATTTCCTTAATTCACAATCCTTAGTGAATTGTAAAGAGGAATTCGTCAATATAGATACTGAATCAAAATCACAATGTTCGATGTCGTAAAAATTAATATACGGCAAAACCCTAATTACGGGTTTAGAATACCGTAATCGTATGTTCGCTTCTTTGAATATTACATTCCACCCCTTACGAAAAATTTCGTCCGAAATTTGTATACCTTTAGAAAACAAATCGGGTATCGCTCTTCATTGCTTCTTCAAGCTCCCACGTGGCTTCTTCTCGTCCGTGGTGTTCCACAAAGACTTTGACTAACGGAATCGACTTGTTCGTAGCTATTGGAATTTATAGTCGAGGATTGCCGCTGGTTCTTCTTCGTAGCTCATGTCGGGCTTGAGAATCACGCCGCCTCGTGGATCACGTGCTTAGATCTCAACGATTTTCGAATCATGCGACACGTGAAAACATTATGCACATTCCCTAGGTTTGGCGGAAGAGCCAACCTATAAGCTACTGGACCTATCCTCTCTAGGATCTCATATGGTCCTATAAAGCGGGGTCTCAACTTCCCTTTTAGTCCGAATCTGACGATCCCTTTTGATGGAGAGACCTTAAGAAATACTTTGTCTCCATCTTCAAATCGTAGTTCGGATCTACGCGTATCAGCGTAAGATTTTTACCTATCTTGAGCCTCTTTGATTCTCATTCTAATTTGTCGGACGATCTCAATCATCTCGTTCACTGCATCAGGCCCTATAACTTTCCTCTCACCGACTTCATCCCAATAAAGTGGTGATCTACACTTTTTGCCATACAAGGCTTCGTGTGGGGCCATGCCGATCGTCGCTGGTAGCTATTGTTGTAGGCAAACTCAATCGAGGTAAAATGTCTTCCCATTTTGCACCTCGATCCAATATTATCGTTCTAAGCATATCCTCTAACGTTTGGATCGTTCTTTCCGATCGCCCATCGCTTTGTGGATGAAATGCCGCATCGAAATCGAGTTTAGTACCCAATTCTCTCTGCAAACTAATCCGTAATATGGATGTGAACTTGGAGTCTCGATCGAGGTAATAGATTTTGGCACCCATGTAATCGTATAATTTCCTTAACGCATACCGAGCCAATTTATCGCACCCATAAGTGCTTTGAATAGGTGAAAGTGAGCACTCTTGGTAAGTCTATCCATAATTACCCATATGGTCGTGTTTCTCTTTTCGATTTGGGTAAGCTTGTAACGAAATCCATTGTTATATCGTCCCATTTCCATTCAGGGATTTCCAATGGTTACAACTTTCCGTAAGGTCGTTGATGTAACGCCTTCACTTGTTGGCAAACAAGACAACGTTCTACGAAAGATGTTATGTCTCGTTTCATGCCTTCCCACCAAAACTTTCCTTTCAGGTTTTGGTACATTTTAGTACCGCTCGGTGGGCGGTGTAGGTGTATCGTGAGCCTCACTCAGATTTCATTCTCAAGCTCGCCGTCGTGGACGATATCCTACCTTCAAACAATAAGGCGTTGTCTCGCGCCTTGAAATTCTTAAATCCTTCGACCTTATCTTTTGTCCGATCTTTTCTAACTTTTCCTCCATCCTTCGTCTCTCGACAATTCTTTTCTTAGGTCGATGCCGGTGTGAGTGTAGCGATCAGCTCACAATTGTCTCGTGGTTCCACCAGCTCAATCCTCATTCTTCCAAACTCTTCAACGAGTTTTCCTCTCGAACAAAGAGACATCCTAACTTGTATGGTTCTTACGACTCAAGGCGCCACCACCACATTCGCTTTGCCCGGTGATAGTTAATACCACACCGTAATCTTCACTAATTCAAGCCATCTTCTTTGTCTCATATTCAAATCTCGTTGTTCAAGAAATACTTCAAACTTTATGATCCGTGAAGATCTCACATCTCACACCATAGAGATGGTGTTCCAAATTTTCAAGGTATGAACCACACCGCTAATTCCAAATCGTGGGTGGGGTAGTTCAGTTCGTGGGTCCGAGTTGTCGGGATGCATAAGCTATCACCTTCCTTCAGATAAGACACAACCCGCCCGCCTTAGATGCGCTCAGATAGACTACATACCTTTGTCCGCTTCGGGACCGCTAGAACTGGTGCACCGTCATTTTTTCATTGAGTATTTGGGAACTGGTTTCGCATTCATCATCCAATTGAACTTGATCCCTTCCGAGTAGCCGGGTTATTGGCCTTGCAATTTTGGAGAATCCTTCAATGAATCTCCTATAGTAACCAGCTAATCCTAGGAAACTTCTAATCTCGTCTTTGAGTCTTTGGTGATTTCCATTCTCGCATGCCTCTACTTTGGTCGGATCTACTTTATACCTTCAAAGATACGATGTGTCCAAGGAACATAACTTCCTTCACCAAAACTCACATTTGCTAAACTTAGCAAAGAGTCTTTCGCCTCAAGGTTTGCAAAACCGTTTTAGATGTTCCTCTTATCCTCTTCATTCTTTGAATAAATAAGGATATCATCTATGAAGACCAAAACAAATTTATCCAAAATGGATGAAATACTGCTCATGAGGTCCATGAATACGGCTGGTGCATTGGTTAATCCGAATGGCATAACTATGAACTCATAGTGGCCATATCTCGGTTCGAATGCGCCTTAGGTACATCCTCGGATCGATTTTCAGTGATGGTATCTCGACTTAAGATCAATTTTCAGAATACACCCGCCTCGCAATTGATCAAACAGTCATCGATTCGGTAAAGGGTATTTGTTCTTTAGTGTCATCTTATTTAGTTCTCTATAATCGATGCACATCCTCAAAGAACCATCTTTTTCTTAACAAACAAAACAAAGCCCCTGCGGTGAAACACTCGGCCTAATGAATCCTAGATCCAAAAGCTCTCGATTTGGATTTTTAGCTCTTCTAGTTCCTTTGGGGCCATCCTATAGGCGCCTTTCGACATCGGGCTGATCCGGCCCAAGTCGATGGTAAACTCTAGTTGTTCATCGTGAGGCGCCCTGGTAGATTCTCGAAATCGTCCAAAATTCTCGACAACTTCAATGTCTTCTACCCGCTTCGGGTTTATCCTCTTCGCTCAAATAAACAAGGAATGCCCGCATCCTTTCGTTCATCATCCTCCTCGCCAGTAGTGCGGATACAATCGGATCCTTCTCCCATGCCGATCCCGTGGAAATGCGTAGCTTCGTCCGTGAAAGTTAAACGAAATTTTCCTTTCCTTACATAGAATCGTGGAATGATTCAGTAGCTAACCACCCATTCCTAGGATTAAGTCTACATCGTCCATGGGTATTATGTTTAGATTGTCACCGTAACCTTAAGTGATCCTAATGTCAACTCTAGTTCGAGCAAAAGTGTGTAATACCATAATCCCTCCCAGAGGCGATGAGATTCTCATATCCCGGCTTGACTTTTCGCACCTAAGGCCCAAGATTTCACGCATGATTTTGCAATAAAAGAATGCGGCACCCGATCGAACAATACTATAACAGTAGGTTGAGTAGAACCCCATACCGCCAAGTTTCCTGGTTTTTTCGCTCGCCTCCTATGTATGGCGTAGGCTCTAGCTTTGAGCCGGCCGAGACTAACGGGCGCTGGTCCTTGCCGATTCGGCGGCCGCCGCCACGCCTCACATCGCCGCCGGGCGTTGTCGCGTGGTTGCCGCCTGTTGTTGTTGAGGCGGTGGCTGCCACCGCGTTGCGGGTTGTTGTTGCGGCCGCCCATTGTGGTTGCCGCACCACCGCCGGGGTTGTTGCCACCGGAGTTGCTTGGGTTGGGGTTGGAACCATTGTGGCGGCCGGGTTGAAGTCAGATAGCCTTTAATGGCCGAGCATTGCCCGCTGGTTCGGCCTTATATCCGAACGTGACACCGGGCAATTGTCATGCGTAATGCCTGCTTACCCCGCACTGTAACAGCCACCACGCCACCGTGCACACCCCTTGTGTGCTCTATGGCATCTAGGGCATTGAGGTGCCCTCAACTGCTCTCGGGTCCCTTGCCGTGGAGCATAAGCTGCTCTCTTCCGCCTTTGTCCTTGCGGCGCGCTTTCCTTGCCACGGGCGCCAGACTTATGTCCCCATAGCTCCCGCGTTGTTATTCCCGCGGTTGGGTTCCCATTTCCTTTCCTCTATCCAACGATTGTGTGTCCGAGACGACACCGACTTATTCTCGGACATGGCGCACTCAATATCTAAAGCTCGTGCGAGAGCTTCATGTAGGATAGGTCTCCATGGTCGCAAGAGACATGCGATCTCCATTCTTAGCCCCGACCGAACTTTTCCCGACATTTTCAAGTCGGTGTCCACCGCCTGTACATATCTCGACATCTCGTAGAAAGCGCGATCATAGTCGGTCATGCATATCCTTTCTGTTTTAGCAGAAAATTCCCGCCCTTCTTCCTCTTATAGCTCTTGGGATGTACTTCTCATACAGCCCTCTCAAGTCCTCCCATGAGAACTCCTCCGCTGCTCCGAAGAAAGGTCTTTTTCCGCCTCCCACCGTAAGTCACCGGTCCAATCACCGAAAGTAACACACGACATCCTTTCCGTGTGTGCATCTTAAGAAGGTAAAACTGCTCAATGGCTCTAACCCATTGCTCGGCTTCTTCCGGTTGCCTTTTCCAAGCTAAAGACAGAGGGTTCTCTTAGAAATAGTTCTTCGATCCCGCGATCGGGTTGAGGTGGAGGGGTGGTTGGGGAATGTCCTCGCCTCTTGCTCGTGATTCTACCCTTCCTCTCGGCCTTCCCCGACCTCGACCTCCGGGTTCCCCGCCCGATTTCTTCTGAGGTATGTCGCTATAGAAAACAAGTAATCATTAGGCACTTATTCTTTTCACAACCCAACATACACCAACACTATTATGGCCTCATTGTAAAACGATTCTAAACAAAATATATCACCCTTAACAAACATAATTTGCCGCAAAAGCCCTATCAGGGTCATGTATATATATCCAAAAATTTCTGCCATAGGCATGATGTTCAACACCAAAGGTTATACGGAAAACATAAATCCCAGCCTACACGGCCTTCCAAAAGTTAAGGTTTCTAAATCCATCACGAAAATTTAAACATAGGAAAAGGAAAACAATGTGCTTAAACACAAAAAATCTCCTTAAGCTTCATCGTGGTCTACATCATGCGTCTCCCACCGTCCGTCCCTCCTGGGATCTTCCTCTTCCTCCGAGTCGCCCTCGCCGCCGAAATGTCCATGCGCGGTAGTCCTCGATGGTCCCGCCCATCGCCTTCCACCATCGGTATGTCCTCATGGGGTTAAAGTCGCCATCGCCGACACTCATAGTCGTGATGGATCGATCGTAAGTATAGCGGATCGGCTATACCCATCCGATGCGTCTATCACTCTCATCCGCTATCCGACGGAAGTGCTCGACCGCGCAAGACGGGTGCGGCCATGGGTGGTGGAGGTGGTACCGTGGACGACGGGTGTCCAATGTGAGGGTGGGAACACGAGCCTCCCAAGGCTCTAGGCGCGCCGCCTTCTAAGCGGGCGGGCCTTCCTCAAAAAAGGAATGGAGGCACGATCGGGTCAATTTGCCTCGTAACCTCTCGTATAGCCACTCGCGACTTATCCCGCCTGTATACTCGGGAGGAGGTAAGGTCCTCTCGTCTGCCCGTAGAATGTTGTACACGTAAGTCGTGTGACTCACGAACTGGGCAAATCTCCCACCAAGTCATAGCCGCCCATCGCCTGGTAGATGTAATCCTCGACACTTCCCGCATAGTCCTCCCAATCACAGGGGAGTATGGCTAGGAGACGCCTGATGCCATCATAGCCATGAGCACCGTGGCTCAGCGCCTCCAAAGCGCGAGATAGATGCCAGAACTCGCCAAGTCCTCTCCAAAGACACATCCAATCGAGCGATAAATGCTCATTACCTCCTGGGGTCGGTGTTGTCCAATCCTCCTTCGAGCAATGTATCTCATCCTCCATCCGTCACGATCAAAACTAACATAAGTCAACTATCGCCATCTCAAAAGAAAAGGATAACTTAAACATAACGTGAAGCAACTAGGTAAGGGCCAAGCAAATCTATAAGGTAGGCAACAACATAATGTACAATACATACCACAACTTACCTTCTTAGTCTTACCCAAACGTATACATATAAGCCAATAACATCTTAATATATGCTACGAGATCCTTGTCTTATATCAAACACTCGAACTAGAGTTCAACGGACTCTATCGTATTCTGGAGACAGAACTAGGGATTCTGTTCTTCATAACGAATGAAGATCAGTGCGTTAGGAGTACGCAGGTGAAAACCATGCGTAAATCGGAGTCCTAACGAGAGATCTAGCTAAAACAAATTTATCGCAGTGTAGGAAATTTGCCCGATCGTGCAAAATGTAAATCGAGACGTATGTCGACGTAATACGCCTACCATTTTGGGTTTTGTTGAGGCTGAACATTCAAGCCGTAAGTGACGCCCATGTCATGATTTGTGTCGATGCTCACTCATGTCGAAGTAGTGATGAAGTGTCGACGTTGTTCATCTTCGCGTCGAGGTCGTCGTTGTTCATCCTTCTCGCCGCCTTCGTCGTTGGAGCTCGAGGCCATCATCACTTTCATTCTTCCTATCGTTCTTTATTCTCGTAAGGAAAAAGAAGTTCATACCTCTATGTTCTTTCACGATACATGAGCATGCCCCTTAGAGTCTAGGTTCGTCTCATGATAACATATCGTTCATCATAAACAAAATTTTGAAAGTTGGAATTAGGTCTCATTTGAAAATTTTGGAAATACGATTTCAACATAACAATCATAATCAATTCATATACAAATCAAAAATGGATTCATTCATCCCATGTTGATCACTCAATTAGTACCACCATGTACTTTCATCTCAACACTTGAGTACTTGCATTAGTTCATCTCAAAATTTTTGGGAAAAATTTTCTTGCTCAACTTTCATCTTCATCATAAAAATTTTCATAATAACCAAATCTTTCAAAAGCTCTTCTAACTTGCTTATCATGTAAGAATTTTCCATTTCATGAGTTTGAGAAAGGAATGCAGTTACCTTTTTCCCGGTTGAGCTCGATGTGATGGAGTGTTGAGGAGTCAAGAGGTTACTGAAGTCCAAAGGACTCGACCTGACTTAGAATAAAAAGGAATTTGGTTTACAAAGAGCAACAATGCTCGATACCACTGTCACGCCCCACTCCGGATAGCCTTGACTAGAGGGTGACTAATACTAGAATAGTATTATAGACAATTTGACTAAGATAAGGGACCACATTGGTTATAAACTAGCATGCATAACATGGCATAAGATAATATCTCAATAATTCAGGTTTTAGCCATCGCACCCAAACATTAAACAAAGGATCCGATGGACCTCAAAAGTTCAAAACAGTAAGCATAATGTAAAAGAGTTCGTAGTATAGCAATGAAAGTGTGTGAATACATATATGATGATATGTATTCAAGGCGAAAACCAAATCCTAAATAAACAGTCAAGGACACTGGACTCCTCAACACATCCTCCATCATCACCATCAGAGCTCAACCTGTACATTTAAAAACAAACATGCAGGGCTAAGTACAAGAAATTGCACTCAGTGGACTCATGCCGAAAACATTTGATAATATTTGAATTACCGCCAATATCGAGTAAGTCACAAGTGGTTTTGGTTAAAATGCCTCAGGCTTACCAAATCATTTTCAACAGAAACACAACCGCCGAGCATTTTCTTGTGTGTATGGTCCGTATCTCATAGTAACAATTCATAACAAGATTAAAATTAAACGCCGAGTGAGGCCTCCCATCTACGACGCCGTGACCGGCCGTAATCCCGCACAAAGACACAAATACTCACAAGCATATGTTAACATACCAATAGTTCCAACCTTCACGCCAATCCTAGCTGCATTTATCATCGGCACAGACCCGCATTTAAAAGGTCACACACCCAAATGACATAACTGTCATAATATAGTTCAAACTATCGCCACAAATTCTACCCGGCATAACAGATAGGATCCATACACAAAATGTAATATTTTTGGTGTAATGTATGTCACAGCCCCTAAATCCTAAGTACGGATTAACAGGGACTATAACTCTAAACAGGGATAAAAATACAAGGAGACTCTTTTTAACAATAAACGTAATACATATGTCATTTGTGTTCTTGGACTATATTACATAATTTAGGGTTCTTGCAGCGGAAGACATGTGATAAGTACATATGACGATGTACTATCAAGGTATAAACTTTTCAGCGACAATAATCCTATTGCTCAACACTGCTCCATCCATCATCTGCTCAACCTGCACATTTAAAAACAAACATGCAGGGCTGAGTACAAGAATGCACTCAGTGGAGTCATGCCAAAAACATTTTATCATTTGAAGATTACACTGCCACCTCATGGTAAGACACAAGGGTTTTAGTTGAAATGCCTTGTGCTTACTAAAACATTTTATCAATTCATAAAAATCATCGCCTGGCCAGGCATTTTCCTGGTGTGTATTATCCATATCCCTTAATATCCTTTCATCATATCATCATAGTCGAACGTCGTGAAGGAGGCCTCCCTCTACGACGCCGTGACCGGCCGTGAATTGTCCTTACAGCACACAGTCACCTTAGGTGTACACGTTAATCCTAGCTAGGTATTGTCCTTCCAGCATAAGATCCGATATCGATTTTCATTCATAAGTTGGGAGCGACCCAACAACATTCATAACATTCCATAACATCTCATAACATCTCATGGATAGGATACATACACAAAACATAAATATTTTTGGCAGGTAATCATGTAAACATTTTATCAACAGTTGAAATAAGCATCGTAAATAAATATTTCAAAAGCATTTCATTTTTGAGTAGAGTAAAGCCCACCTGGACTATCGATTGTTTAAATCGATTTCTTGACCAGAAGTCCCGGACTTAGCCTATCTATTCTCGCCTTGAAGTTTTGGAGTAGAAACTATCCATCGAGTCTTAGAATCCATATTTCTACTATAGTGTATATCAAGGTATGATATACACTCAATTGAGCATGTAGGAAGACCTATTCAAATGGTTCACGTTAGGCATGTTCCCGTAAAATATCATGTTGTGTTGTTTTATTACAACCGTACATCTTATTAATTCTCTATCGCACTCATGCGACATGACATAATGAATGCATCTATTAATAGCATGTTAGTCACATAAGGCATACTTCACATAGGGTTTCCAACACTTAGTCAAATTTCAAGTGTTGAATTTCAAAGAAACAAATTGAAATAACCCAAGTGGTAAACTTTGACGATTCATAACTCTCGAGTTAGAATACGTATGACCGCACAAAGATACATTCTGGAAACCTCTAAACATGTACTACAAGTTCTAAGAAGGAATTAAATCCAAAAGGGTCGTGGTTATGAAGATATAGGGTCTCAAAATGGGCAACCCAAACTGACTTCTATACTTAGAAATGTTTTTAGAATTTTCAGTTTTAGCTTAACGACGAGGGGTTTTGCGAGGCTCGTAACTTTTGACTCACAATGCCAAAATGGCTGCAGGCTACCAATTTCGAAACCTTGTAACAAGAACTACATATTTCATGAAGACCATACTGGAAAATATCTGACGCATCGAGAAATACATAAGCCCAAAGTTGACTAGTTGGAAATGGACAGTTTCCAGTAGGTGACTTTGGGTCGATGAAAGGTATACCTATAAAACTTGGTTTGAGATCAAACATTTCAGATCATAACTAGACATGGTAAGGAACATTTCGTATGAAGAAACCCAAGTCAAAATCGGACTACAAACGTCTTGAACATCTCACGTAAAAGTCATACACGAACAGCCTATTACATGAAAAAAATTCACTAAGGCAGTTTGTCCAAAAAACTTACTGTAATGTATCAACTTCAAAAATTCACCGTGAGTTCATTATAAGGAATCTGGGAATGAAACCAATCATATTGAAAAGCCACTTAAGTCTAGTTTAATCCATAAAAAGCCTCACTCAATGATTCACAATAGATTGGGAGATACAAATATTTTACCACAAGCTATTGCTACAGTGACAGTTTTATGCAGTTAGCTTGTAAAATCTGGAATAAATAGTAAACATTTTTAGAAAATTCTGAAAATTTACATACATCTTCTAGACATGCTGAATTATTATTATGACAAATTTTAGAGTTTTATCATTATCCAAACTTAAAACGAAAGCCACGAACTATGGGTGATGAACACGGCGATTTCACAGATTTGTGCAGTGTTTTTGATAATTACAATTAAAATAGTAAATCAAGTTGGATTGAATTGAAATTTTACTGAGGAATACTAGACACATATCATTTCAACATATTAAAATTTCACATTCATCGGACCACTTTAACTTAGTCTATGAATTTTATAAAGTCACTGTTCGTTCAGCCACCTCCCAGTTTTTATATAAGTTCACAATTTGATAAATTTTCTTCATGCATTTCTCAAACATGACTAGAGCCTATGCTCGCTAGAAACAGAAACAAAACCGAAACACGGCGGTATGGAGAAACTCTCAACATACCTATTATAATTTTATTCGATATGGGGTGCTTCACATTCTTTTATCGCAAGCGCATACGTAGATGTTTTAGAACTTAACTCGAGCGGATAGATAAAGCTAAGATAATTTCATCACCGATAGGAAGAATTACAACAATTACACATACATACTTGAACTGAAATGAACATAGGATCACTTAAGGTTCTAGCAAACAACTTATATGTCATACCAATGTGGGACGTTGATATGATATTAGGAATGGTGGTTGGTGAGAGTTATGCCACCATTTTATGTAACGAAGGAAGATTTCCTTCCAATTTCGGAAGGGATGCTACCGTTTTCACGGGATTAACATGGGAAATAGAATACCAGTATATCCATGACCAAGCAAGAAAAATGATGAACAAGGTATGATGTCAAGATTTCCTTGTTTATCTAAATGGAAATGAAGTCGAGAAGGCGGTAGTAGATATACCAATTGTCGGGAGCTTAAAGATGTCTTTCTAAGAATTGCGGGTTTACCGCCTAATAAGCGATTGAGTTTAAAATTGATCTAGAGCACGGTCAACACGATATCAAAGGCACCATATAGAATGGCTCCAAAGAGTTAGAAGAACAAGATTCAACTACAAGAGCTTTAGACCTAGGTTTCATCGAGACTGGCGTGTCCCCTGGGGAGCACACTGTCTCGTGAAGAAAAGATGGTACTTTGAGGATGTGCATAGATTACAAAGAGTTAAACAAGCTAACATGAAGAACAAATACCTCATCGAGGATAGATGATTTATTTGATCATCGAGAAGAGTATTCTCAAAGATCGACTTAAAATCGGGTACCATCAATTGAGAATTGACAAGAAGATATACCCAAACGGCATTTGAACAAGATATGATCACTATGAATTCATAGTTATGCCATTTGGATTAACAAATGCACTTGCCGTGTTCATGAATCTTATGACAGTATTACATCCTTACTTAGACAAATTTATCTTGGTATTTATAGATGATATCCTCATCTATTCAAAGGACGAGGAAGGACATGAAGAGCATCTAAGAATAATTTTGCGCGCTAATGAGTGAACCACTCTATGCCAAATTTAAGTGTGAATTTTGGCTAAAGGTGACATTTTAGGACATATGTGTCGTCGGAAGGAATTAAAGTGGATCCCACTAAGGTGGAAGCTACAAAATAAATCACCAACAACTCCAAGCGAGATCGAAGCTTTCTAGGATTGGTGGCTACTATCAAAGATTTATTGAAGGTTTCTCCAAAATAGCAAGATGACACAACTACTTGAAAATGAATCAAATTTGTATGGACTCGAATGTGAAACGAGCTTCGAAACTCAAAGTTACTAACTACGCGCAGATTAGCGTTCTGAACCGGATAAGGAATATCGTCTATCGATGCATCAAAGAATGGACTAGGTTGTTTATTGATGCAAGAAGGAAGGGTGATCGCTATGCATCCCGATAACTTAGACAACATGAAATAAATTATCCCACCCATGATTTGGAACTAGTGGCGGTTGTATGCCCGAAGATCGGAGACACCATCTCTATGGAGTGAGGTGTGAAATCTTCACAGATCACAAAAGTTTGAAATACTTCTTTGAGCAAAGAGACCGAACATGAGGCAGGAAGATGGCTCAAGTTGGTAAGGACTACGCTGTCGTTAATTACCACCAGGAAAGGCTAATGTAGTGGCTGATGCCTTAAGTCGTAAAACTCAATCAAGTTGGGATGTCTCCTTCGAGAGAGGAAAGATTCATTGATGAATTTGAGCGGATGAAAATAGAAGTAATTGATCCATCTAAAACAATAACAGTTCGATTGCAACACTCGTCTGACACGACGAGAGGAAGGATAATTGATGCCAAGGAAGGACGAGAATTAGAAAAGATGAGAATAAAAATAAGGACTGAAAAGCTAAAGGACTATCTAGAAGCAGAGAATACTATTATATGTTTGAAGGAAGAATGTGTGTTCCAAGATGAAGGGCTAAAAATGAAATTTTGAGCTGAAGCTCATAACACCTACACCGCCCACCAGGAAGCACAAAACGTACCAAGATTTAAAGAGAAATTTTGGTGGAAGGAATGAAAAGAGATGTAGCTTCGTTAGTGACGTTACCTATCATGTCAACGGTGAAGGCTTTACATCAACGACCTTATGGGAAGCGCAACCTTTGAAAATACCTAAATGGAAATAGGATGACATTACAATGAATTTGTGTGGCTTACACCACGATCAAAAGCGAGGAACACATCGATATGGGTAATCATAGATAGATTTAAGTGTGCTATTTTATACCAATTTCGATTACCTATGGATCGACAAGTTAGCTCAACTATCGTTCATGAAATTGTGCGTCGCATGGAGTGCCAAAATCAATCACATCGATAGAGATTCAAAATTTACTTCTAGATTTTGGATCACACAAAGGAGATGGGAACAAAATTGAACTTGATCGACTTTTCACCCACAACGGATGGTCGTCCGAAAAAACAATTCGACTCTTGAAGATATGTTAAGAACGTTGTGTTAGATCGAGGTGAAAGGGGAGTATGTACTACCCTCATTGAATTTGCCTATAACAATAGCTATCGAGCAACAATCGGCATGACACCATATGAAGCATTATATGGAAAAAGTGTAGATCACCACTTTCTTGGGATGAAGTGGGTGAGAGAAAAGTCTTAGGGCGAGATAGGTGATGAAATGATTAAATTAGTCCATCGATCAAGCAAAGGTTAAAGGAGGCTCAAGAGCGAAGTCGTATCTTGATAACGAAGCTGAATTACAATTTGATGTTGGAGATAAAGTTTTTTGAAAATTTCTCCATCAAAGGGAATCGCTTCGATTTGGAGTAAAGAAAGCTACGACCACGTTTTATAGGGCCTATAAGATATTAGAAAAGATAGGCCCGAGCTACAAGTTAGCGTTGCCACCAAGTTTGGGAGCTCACAATGTGTTCCATGTGTCAATTGAGGAATGCGTACATGACCCAAACCATGTGATCCATCGTGATATCACCCTTGATCCGAATATGAGTTATGAAGTAAAGCCCAAATTATCTTAGACCGGTGTATACAAAAATTAAAAACAAATCAATATCGTTGGTAAAGTCTTATGGAACACCATGGGCAGAAAGGCGACATGGGAACTAGATGACCAAATAAAGAGAAATATCCGAACTTTTCTAGATGTATGTAAATTTGGATGAAATTTCGTAAAGGGGTAGAATGTAATACCTTAAACTTGGTTTAGAATGAACCTAATTTTGAAATTAGGATTTTGCATCGATAATAATAATAAAGATTATAGAAATTACATATATATATAAAATTATTAAGTTGACAAGATTTTAGGATTGATCCTAAATGGATTTAAACTATTGCAATATATATATATATATATATATATATATATACATATAAACGAAAAAAAAGAAAAGAAAAAGTAAAATATACATATTTAGTTAATAGTGGTACCGAAAAGTGAAAAGTTGGTTAATGTAAAGTTATAAATATAATATTATATTATATATATAATATGTATGTATGTATATAATATATATATATATAGTATGTGTGCAAGTGTGTAAGAGTGTGTGTGTATACGTGTAAGTATGTGGGTATAGTGTGTGTGTCATTTTGAAAGAAACAAAAAGTAAAAACAATTATGCGTAGTAAAAGATCAAGCTAACCCATTTCATTTAAGATTACGAGGCGATCGAAAAAAAATTAGAAAGTTTCCTTATCCCTTTCATTTCTCGACTGTTTCGATCTTTCATTAAATCCGAACCGATACTAAGGTTAGTCTCGTCATTACCTACATTCCTATGGTTTAAAATTTAAATTTGGTTCATGTTTTATTTGTGTATTTATTTTTGAAATGTATTAAAAATAGGAGATGATGCAAAAGCTAGAAATCGAGAACTAATGTTGTTCTTATACTCTATATATGCTAGGATTATGAATATGGTTAAAAGTTATTAAGGTTAGGTTTTGCTCATTTTAAAGCGAACTATAGTCGATTTTTCGATTTTATTGAATGAAGTGACTTCATATTTACGTCTATGCTAGCTACTAGCATATAGAATTAAATTGGAATTTTTATGCGCATTATGAAAACCTATTTGGTGAAAATCTAAAGCTCCACGTTCGGATTATCCGATATTTGTTTGTCGGATATATCTAGCATGACATATACATTTATCATAATTTTCGGGTATGTTAGGTATTTTTCTAAAATGTCATGTATCTAAAGTTGGTGGTTAGGATACTATAAATGTTATCTGAAATGTAATGTGACATATGAGTTAAACAATGTATAATAAGTAAGCGATTAAAGTTTTGAAGGAATTGATCGACGATTGCTTAGCTAAGTGTGAGAAATCAAGAATAGTTTGTTATTAATATTCGAGCATGTGTGTGCGTAGAGTTATGATTATCGCACGAGTTATGAGTTATGCTAGTTAAATATGGTTTTCTCGAATAGTTGAAATAGACATGAGATACAAGAAATGAAACGAGGACTTAGAATTTTAATGTAGTTTGAGATTGATGAATGATGTTAATGAATAAGCTTGTTCCCAAGCTTAAGAATAAATAAAGTTTAAGTGATAAGGAAATATAATAAATGGATGAAAATAGTAGCTCCACTATGACCAAGTGGAACCAAATTGAGATATTTTATATCTCTTATTCAATAATGAGGATGAAAAATCCTAAAATATTAAAGTTATCTAGTTCGTTGATGATAATCGGCGTTATCCAAGAACCAAATGAAGTACTAAACCTTTCTTTACGTAAAGGTAAAGTACGAAGGTAATGAGAAGAAGAGAAAGGAGAAATACGTCGTATTGCTAAAAGCATATATCGGTGGGTTTTTCTCGAAATGACAAATGCTTTATTTATAATATTTTCTCCGAAATGAAAAGTCTTTATTTACTGATGCTTTCCTTTGAGAAATGATGATGAAATGTTATTTAATTACCGCCCAAAATATTTATGTTTTATGTATGGATCCTATCGATGTTGGTTAAGCTATGAATGATAATGAAGTTTGTTGGTTCGCTACCAACTATGAATGAAATCAATCGGATCCTATCTTGGAAGGATAATTCCGCTAGGATTAACGTGTACACTAATGTAGCACACTTGCTGAAAGGTTTGCTCGCCGATTCACGGTGTTGTGCTTGAAAGGTTTACTCGGCGTCCGCGTCCGTGGAAGGAGGCTTCCTTCTACGCGCAAGATGATGTATATGAGATGTGATATGGATCATACGACGAAAATATGTCGCGGACAAGTTTATGAAAATGAAAGAAAATATTTAGTAAGCACGAGCATTTCAAATAAAACATCGTGTTTCTTGATGGGCGATGTAATTCAATGTTATGATAAATGTTTTGGCATAAGTCCAGAGTGCATTCTTGTACTCACGCATGTTGTTTTAAATGTGCGAGTTGATGTGATGCGATGGGCGGTGTTGTGCGATGAAATATTTTGTCAGAAAGTTAGTACCTTGAGTGCACATCGTCATATGTGTAATTCACATGTTTTTCTGCAAGAACAATAAGTTATGTTTTGAGTAAAGAACTAATTTCCTTGGATCAGTTGAACCCATTGTTAAATATCGATGGTCTAGTCTCTCATATGTATGTTATGGTGGACAAATCTCAAATGCTATGAAGTTCTAGAAGTTTCCTTGATATATGTCTCACAATTGATATCCCATTTTCTTGTTACGCTTAATTCCCGTTTCAAGTAATAGTCCGCTAATCCGTCCTTAGGAATAGTGGGCTTACAACATCTTGATCGGTCACGGCGTCTTTAGAAGGAGCCTACTTCTACGGCGTGAGATCGGTTGTGACAGATTATATGAAATGATACGGATCATACATACGAGAAAATGCACAGCGATCTTTTGAAATGATAAAGTGTTTTGGTATTCACGAGTTATTTTACTAAAATCCTCGTGTTATACTATGGGCGATGTAATTTAAAGAAATTATTTTGGCATGAGTCCACTAAGTGCATTCTTGTACTTAGCCTGCATGTTTGTTTTAAATTGCGAGTTGGTGACGATGGATGGCAAAGTGTTGAGCGATCGGAGTTTTTGTCGCTAATATAGTTTAACCTTGAATTCATATCGTATATATGAATTCACATGTTTTCCATTGTTTGAAACACTTAGTTATATTTTGATTATTGATGCATATTACGTCGATCGATGAACTCTTTTGTCAAAGATCTTGGTCTAGTTTTTATGTAATATGTTGTGTGGTTACCTCTTATCTTTTGAAGTCTTATGAGATTGGTCGTCATTTCCTTTCTGTTCCATATTCATTTATCATTAAGTCCTTTAATCCCGTTTATTAGTCACGATCGGCTAATCCGTACTTAAGGGTTGGCGTTGTGACATTCAATCTGACAAGGCGGGTATAATAACCCGTATTTACGTGGCGAGATTAGCTCCGATTAAGAGCTTTATAAGAAGGGCATTGCATCCTTAAGAAAGAGTTGGTTAAGTTAGAAGCTTTTACGTTAAGCTTCGGCGTTGAGAAGATAGATTTGAGGCGTTGAGATAGAATCGAGATAAGATTCTCGGATCTTATTTAGAATAGGAAGACCTAGATTCAGGGTCTTGAAATGATAGATACATGCTCAAAAGTCTTGATTTGAAAATTGGAATTTAAATCTATGCTTTTATGACGTCGGCGTTTGCGATTAAGCTCAATTAAAAGCAAAATATTTAAAATGATTTTTGAGTCAAGAATATATTTTTATAATTATATTTTGATGTTTATGATATATTATTGAGTTCGAGATTCAGTAGAGATTGTTTTATCGGATAATTAGTTTCGATTTCTTGCTATAGAACGTTATGTATTATTTTACAATGATTATATTTAAATTTTCAAAGAAAATCTATTAGTTAGCTATTAAATAAAATGAGAAAAAGAAAGGAAAGAAAAGTTCTAGAAAATGATGAATAATCATTTTATTAAGAAAATCAAAATAATTATTACATAATATATACTTTATACTTTAGAACCTACTATTCATTTTCATTTTGATCCCAAACTCATGTCCACACACACATATTCACACACCAAATTTTCAAAAATCTTGAGAAAAATAGGAAGATCCAACCGTTGAATTTTCGATTTCTTGAACGGTATAATCTGTCTAGAACACATCTACGGATTGAAAATTTTAAAATCATGAGCATATGTATATTTCAATTTTCGGTCCTATGATGAAAGTATGAAGGATTATGTTTTTTAATTATTTCATGATATTATGATAGATTAAATCGCTCTAAGTATTGTTTAGCGTTGAATTTGTGGATCATATGTTATTGTTTGGAATTTTGGCATAGTTTTCGAAAAGGGATGCCTTGATCTTGAATGTATGATGTTGATATGATTGAATTGCCTTCATATATGTGTTATTGGATTGATATAAACATGTTAGGAATAAAAAACGTTTGAAATCGAAACTATTTTGAAAATCCCAAATGGCGAAACCACAGCTCATAATGTTGGATTTTTATTTTATTTGATCATTTTGACTTCATATTTGGATTCTATGATAGAATAATGCTTAAAATGATTTATTCGGATTTTTCACCGCGTATTCAAAGTTGTAAAATTTTAGTTTGTCGGAAAATGAGTTTCAATAACAAAGTGTTGATTTTTGTGTTTTGTTGATAGATTCATGATCTTTGATGATAATTGAGCATGTATAAAGGTTGTTGGAGTTGGATGACGTCTCTGTGACGTTTGCGTTGAGCATAAGTGTGTAAGGGGCCATTAAGTTTTGGCTAAGATTGGATAGTTGAAGCTTATTAAGTTTTCTATGCTTATATAAACATATGGTGATGAATTGGTGGAATTTGGTATGAATCGGTTGATTTGGTATTGAATGGCGATATGTTTTATAAATGTTACTCTGAAATTTCGATAGAGTTTGTTTGTTAATAAGAGATTAGAGGATCGATGACCCAAATATTGATAACCATGCGTCTTGATATAGAGAAATATAGTCGTATCGACGACTAAGATAAGTTATGTTCTTGTTTGGTTCTTGATAGGCTTTTATGCCGATCGTGTCGATTAAAGGATCGAGAAGAAGAAGAAGAAGTGAAAGAGTCGATCCTCGGTGGCGTGCCGTGGGTATATAAATATTTTCTAAGATGATATGCTTATGTTTTATATATTTTCAAATGACAAGATATGCTTTTGCATAGAAAATGATATGATATGATATGCATTTATTTGAAAAGTGATTGACTTGCCAAAGTTCGAGCATGAGCATAAACATGATGCACTCTTGTAATATCACGAAAATTTAAAGCTTAATTACGATAATAAAATCATAAATTAGGGTTTCGTTTGATAATTGAAATAGTAATTCATTGAAGATCGATTTCAACAATCTATAATCGAGAATTCTTATGTCGTATTCATTAATGATTAGTGAATTAAGGAATATAAATTTCATTAATCCTTCGATAGTGAAATTCTAACGTCGATTAGATGTCGATAGTTAGCTATTTGATATTTTCTAAGTGCGAGGCTTAGAATTAAGGTTCCTTATTAAGAATTGATTAAATAAAGTGAATATCACTTTATTATGAACATTTAGAGATGAATCGACTATTAACGTTTGAGGCGTTTCAAGCGTTAACGTTTTGAGATGAATTGAGAACTCGATCAAATGATCATGGAATTATGTTATTTAAATTCCTATGATTATTTTATGTAATAAGAGCATTGTTAATTATTTAAATAATGCTATAGAATTAAGAATAAAGATTGAACAAAATGTATAATTTTGAAACCCTAATTTGAAATATTAGGGTTTGTGATGTGAAAATGCTCTAAATATTTTTCCTATGATTTAATTTATTATCTATGACTTATAAAATGTTACATAGCTATATATTAGCTATTTATTACAAGAAAATAAAATGTGTAACTTATTTTCCTATAAGTCTCAAAATTAAGGCTTATTAGGTATAATGGACTAAATGGCTATCCAATTGATAATCTATTATTATAATTATGTTATTAAGATATTTTAAGGATAATGTGAGGTGTAATACCAAGTGGTTCAGTGGATGGTCTTTTATTCCTTGTTGGCGAAATTATTGAAAAATTTGGGAAGAAAAATGTACAAAATCAAGAATATGATTATGAGGTGATGTGTGATAAGGATGCATTAATTAATGTATCTAGGTGTAAAATAAAATTTTGTCTCATACTCAATTGAGGGGACCGAAAATGATAATAAAAATCTAGTGTAAAGTTTGAAAATTCAAATTGTATAAATGTTGACTTTTCGAATGAATGTCCCTAAAGTAATAACCATATATTATATTTGATAATGACATTTATAATACATGAACATAGTACAAGATAAATAAAATCTTCCTCTTTTCAAGCAATGGCGAGAATACGTATATACATGTATTAAATTATGATCTTTTAATTCCTTGATAATTATGAGAATTCAGTGATATAAATTAATTATAATATGAGATAATGTATTTAAGCATGAGAAAAATTAAATTTTATCCTATACTATGTGAATGACGAATATATATATATATATATATGTGTGTGTGTGTGTGTGTTCAAAAGATTTAATTTTCATTAATTCTTGATAATGATAGTTGAACTTGAAATTTATCATACAATTAATTATTATATGGTATGAGATGATATATTATGTCATTAAATGAGGTGAATTAAATAAAATAAACAAGTGTATGTATTTCTTGTTATAGAAAATTCACGTAAAATCATAGGATTTTCTATGCAACTTGTCTATATGAGTTGTAAAGTGTAATAATTATGTGATAAGGTGTGATATCACAAGTATTAAATAATTGAATTAATTTTTATTTTATTGGAGGCTAATGACCGAAAATACTTATGGCAAAATAGGAAATATTTGTAATTATACTAAGTATTTTTGTACAGTGATTAGTCTATCTTTATTAAGGGATAAGACCACACTTATCACATCATTTGCTAAAAAAGAGAGAGGCGAGAGCTTTAGAAAAAAGAGTGAGGGTTTTCAAATTTTTCTCTTCGATCTTGTGAAACGAAGTTCGTCGAAAATCAAAACCGATTAAAAGGTTAGGAATTTCTTAAGTTTTCTATACATGGTTAAATCTTTGAAATCTAACCATAAAATCTCGTATATGTTCATATGTTATTATTTTGAAAATGATGAAGATATGTTTAGATGTTGTATTAGACCATAAAATCTATGATGTTTTGTTGTTCATTAAATATGTTTAGATGTTGTATTAGAGCATATATATTGAATTTGGAGCAAAGTTATGTATGTATGATAATTTTAGGTGTGATCGAAAATGAGTGAAGTTCATTGTTGTTGACAAATGATTTTAAATGTTGATTTGAGCATGGAATAATGATCTAGGTATTAAATATGCTATATGAATTTATGTAGAATTTTGGAAAACACATGCTTAAGTTTTCATAATTACGAAAATTATCAAGTATTATGTTGGTATATGTTTGATATTTGAATGATATTATAGCATATAAGTGATGTAGATTCATAATATGGTGTTGTATGAATTTATTAGAATTTAGAAAAATTATTGTATCTAAGTCTAAAGTTTAAAATCATGTTCTAGTGTATATTGATGTATGAGTTGTAATTGATCAAAATTATGTTATGGTGATGATATATGGTATTAATTATGTGTTATGTGATTTAATTGGATTTTTGAAAATGTTTAGTATATATTTTGAAATTACCGAAAATAATGTGGATGAATTAGGTGATATACAAATTTTATATGATCAATGTTATTACATATTATTAATCTCATGTTAAAATAGTATATTATGTGAATTTATAAGAAAGTTTTGGAAAGATATTGGTATATGTTATGAAGAGGTGAAACCTTATACTATAAGGTTTAAAGGTTTTAAAATTTTATTATCATGTATAATCATATTTTAAATTCTAAAAATATGTTTTAGACATGTTATGAATTTATGTGAATTTTAAATAAGGAATATTATGTGTATGTCAAAACATTATGTTATGTGATATAATATTTGAAAAATATTATATAGTATGTAAGTAGATCATACTTTTGAATAAAATCAGACATGATTGTTAATTAATGTGAAAAATCGAGACATATGATACTTGATGATAAATCGATTGAAAATCAATTTATGAGACACATATAGTAATTTTTAAAACTATATGTTATTAAAAGTCAAATTAGTTGACTTTGGTCAAAGCGTATAAAATACGTTAATACTTGATCAATGTTACGTTAGCATATGATGGAAATATGATGTATGTTGAATAAATGCATTAACACGTGTAAAGCGTATTAGATATATAAGAATATCTCTTATAAGAGGCGATTTCATAATTGAAATCATATTATCATAAGCGTTAAGTATAAGTTCGACGTTTGACCTAAATGGTCAATATGAGGTCATAAGCCATATGCGTCTCAATCAAGTATGAAATGTTATAAGTTATGATATTCGTTGAAAAGGCGTACTAAGTTGATTAGGAAGGGTAGAGTATTATTTAGAAGGTTATCAAAGTTTATTTAACTTTGACATTCTCAAAACGTGACCGACGTACTAAATTAGTTTTACGTAAGGTGGGGCGTGATTGGTTCGCGACAAGGAAGAGCTTTAGGAATCACACGTCACGGTGGGCTTTACTTAACTCACGATGATAAAATGCTTATTAAATGATTTATTTACGATGCTTTATTTCAAGAAATGATTATGAAATGCTTTATTTAATTACCCGCCAAATGTTTATGTTTTATGTATGTATCCTATCCATATTGTTGATGAATGTGTTGGTTCACTGCTAACTTATGAATGAAATCGATATTGGATCCTATGCCGAAGAATTATACCGCTAGGGTTAACTTGTTCATTAAGGGTGTGTGTCTGAAAGGACAATTCGGCGGTCACAGGCGTTGAAGGAGGCCTACTTCTACGACGGTGTTGATGTTGGATGAAAGTAGGGATATGGATCATACATACAAATGAATTATGTCGCGCGAAAATGATTATGAACGATGAAAATGTTTTAGTAAGCACAAGGCCTTTTGAATAAAACCCTTGTGTTTTACTTGATGGCGATGTAATTTAAAGTTATGAAATGTTTTGGCATGAGTCACCGAGTGCATTCTTGTACTCGACCACGCATGTTGTTTTTAAATGTGCGGTTGGTGAAGATGGGATGGGAATGTGAGCGGTCGGAACCTTTTGATCTTGATATGTTAGAACCTTGAATCCACATCGTCATATGTGTATTCACATGTTTTCTACAAAGAACACAATGTTATGTTTTGAAGTCGTTTGTTAAATACCTTGGATCGTTGAACCTCTTTGTTAAAGATCTTGGTCTAGTTCCATATATGATTATGTGCTTATCTCAATAGTTTGAAGTTCCAAGTTTGTTTGAAATATGTCTCACCGATATGATCATTGGTCTACCTTGTCTCTTAATTCTTGTCCAAGTAATAGTCCTCACTAATCCATCATTAGGGTTAGAGGCTGTTACAAAGTGGTATCAGCGTTAGCTCTTTGAAACCAAAACCTTCTTTCAAAAGTTAAGTCTAGATTGAGTCACTAGACTTCTAGAACCATGATTATGCTCAACACTCCATCACATCAAACTCAACCGGACGAGGTAAGCGATTTCTTCTCAAGTTGTGGAAATGAAAAGTTCAAAGATGAAAGGAATTGAAATCATGTTTTAAAAGTGAAGGAATGTTATGAAAGTTGATTGTAAATGAAGTTTTGAAGAGGATTGAAAGAAATTTCAAAATTTATTTGAAATCATGTTTGAGATTATGAAAGTTACGCGATTGATTTGAAATCGATGAATGATATAATGGGTGATGTAAATCGAAAGTCGTGAAAAGATGGGGAAAGATAAGTTATTTGAAGTGATCAAAGATGAGAATGAATGACAATGTTCGAGTGAACATGAATTGCTAGGAATGAAATGTTGAATTCTTTGAAATTCGAATATGCGCATGAATGAAGCAAGCTATGTTCGAATATTTGAAAAAATATTTTCAAATCTCAAAGTGTATTATGAAAATGAATATATTATCCCAAAAGAACATAGAAATATAAGAAGCATGATCACTTAGTACAAAAGAACATAGAAGTATGAAAATAAGAACTTCTTTCGTGGGAGACAAAAGTGAATATGAATTTGAAATTTAACGAAAGGAACAACATGAGAATGAATGACTCAATCAAGTGAAGACAATGCAAGGGTTTAAAGAAGGAATGACAAGAAAAGATGAAGGCTAAATGAGTTTTACGAAGTCACCGAGGCGGTGAGCATGTGGATTCATCCGGTGTGGGACTTACACGGCGCGCAGAATTTTCACCTGCTTTTGTTTGGCCTATTCTCCTTTGTTTGAGTTCATGCGCATGGTTTTCGCCTCGTCTCTAACATACTGCACTATATTTATTATGAAGGATGAAACTTCGATTCTTTTACAGAATTCGTGAAAATCAGAGGAAGTTAGCACACGAGTTCAAAGAATAAAACTTTTCTAGAGTAATATATATAAAAAAAGAATTTAGAAGTTATTAGGAAATAAGATCCTAGAAGGATAAATAGGGTTATGATGTATTATATGAGGATTTTGCTGATGATGTTTATCATTTATTAGATGTGTTTGGATTATCATATGAGATATGTTTAAGTTTACCTTATCGCTTATCGATATATCTAGATTCTTACGCTAGTATTGCCGTGATAGATGGCAAGTCCTTATTATCGCCGAGAGAAGATTAGAGCCAGGCGTCACGGAGGAAGTGATTCATGCATATCGTGCGTATTGGATGCGTTGGGCGCCTTAGGAGAGTTCTTGATGCATTATTTTTGACTGGGCGAAGCCCACGGATATGGTGTAGCAGTTTGGGCATCAAGCGTGGACTCGATTACCTATTAGGGAGGATTATGCGAGAGAGTTTCGAGGATTATATCTATCGCGTTGGCGTTGCCCGATTGTCATCACCGATCTATCTATCTGTATATTCGCCGAGGACCTTACCTTCCGAGTTTACTGCACGATGATTCACGGAGTGGTGTATCAGTTCCATGACAAGTTGATCCGATAGTGCCGAGATATTTAGAGGATGAGGCGACTTGCACACGTGGAAAGGCGCCGGACGAGAGCTTTAGGAACAGGTGTTTCCTCCTGTCTCTGGACATCGGTCGACCGCCACTTCGATCCACCACCGATGGCGGCACCACCGCCTCCGTCAAGCTTATCCTCGACGCACGTATGAGGTGCATGTAATATTCGAAACGAGACATACGATTCGGTATTCTAAACCCGTAATTGGGTTTTGCCGTATATTAATTTTACGACATCGAATATTGTGATTTCGATGCGATGCATTATAACGAATTCTTTTTATAATTCACTAAGGATTGTGAATGCGAAATTAGAATTTATGAAAGAATCTGATATTATTTTAACGTCAACCGTGATCGAGCGTCGACATTTTATGAAATTTTACGAGCGGTGAAGCTTGGAATTAATTTCCATCTTAATTCCTTTATTAAATGGAATATTTTCATAAAGTAAGTCAGAGCTTACTACGACCATTTTGAGATGAGTCGATTTTGAGCGTTTGAGGCGTTTGAGCGCCGTAGAGCGTTTGAAAATGAGTTTAATGCTCGGAAATTATTATAATTAATTTCCTATTATTATTTTAGATAATTACAGTATTAATAAATATTAAAATCGAATTTTAGCATTTAAAATTCGATTATTTTCAGTGATTTTAGAAACTCTAATCTTATAAATTATGGTTTTCACTGAAATGATACCATTAAATTATCATATGGTATCTAAACTATATAATATGATATATATGGATATTATTAAGCATTAAAATCAAAGTTTGAACCATAGAATTCGATGGTTTGTTTTAATATTTGAAACCCTATTTTGAAATTAGGGTTTTATTATGAAATGTGCTATAATTTTATTCTATGCTATTATTTAATATCTAAATCATATATTGTGAAATATATGATCAAAAATTACATGAGTATCAATAATAGGTGTAATTTATATTTTTAATCCTATTTTTCATTTTGGATCGGTAATTTGATTATTACCTAAGTGATGATTTAATTATTTTTATGACTTGTATTATATATCTATGATCATGTATGATATATATAATGTATTATGGTACAAAAATGAAATAAAATCATGTAATATTCGAAGAAAGCGAACATACGATTACGGTATTCTAAACCCTAATTAGGGTTTTAGTATATTATTTTCGACATCGAATATTGTGATTTCGATTCAGATATCTATATTAACAATTTCTTTTATAATTCACTAAGGATTGTGAATTACGGAATGAAATTTATGAAATATCTGACGATTATTTCAACGTCAACAATGTCGAGCGTCGTATTCATGAAATTTTACGGCGGTGAAGCTCGGAATAAATTTCGTATTAATTCCTATAATAATCATATTTATTTATTTAGTAAGTATGAACTTCTGCGACCATTTTAAGATGAGTCGATTTTGAGCGTTTGAGACGTTTTGAGCGTCGCTCTGAGAGCGTTTTGAAAAATGAGTTTAATGCTCGAGAAATTATAATAATTAATTTCCTATTATTATTTTATATAATTACTATATTTATAAATATTAAAATCGAATTTTAGCATTTAAAATTGATTATTTTCAGTGATTTTAAAAAAACCTAATCTTATAAATTATGGTTTTCACATGAAATGATACCATTAAATTATCCTATAGTATCTAAACTATATTATATGATATATATGGATATTATTAAGCATTAAAACAGATTTTGAACCATAAGAATTGATGGTTTCGTTTTATTAAATTTCGAAACCCTATTTTGAAATTAGGGTTTTATTATGAAATGATGCAATAATTTTTATCCTATGCTATTATTTAATATCTAAATCATATATTATGATATATATGATCGAAAATTACCTGAGTATAAATAATAGGTGTAATTTATATTTTAATCCTATTTATCCCAATTCATTTCGGTAATTTTGATTTTATGCCTATGTGATGATTTAATTATTTTTATGGCATGTATTATATATCTATGACCTATACTATGATTAATACATTGTATTAGGATAAAATTTAAAAATAACTCAGCCCCTAAAACCCTCCTATCGACGCCATCATCGCCCAACAAGCATGGGATCCCTTTTCAAATGGGCGATGCATGAAGAGCTCTTTAACACTCTTATCATCACTATTACACTCCCATGTGCTACTATTTTGCCCATTTTCTTGCCTAAAAATCGAGAGAGAGAGAGATACCATAGTGAGACCCTTCCCTTTCTCATTATACACTCTCCCACAATTTTGAACACAACCTGACTCACTTCTCCCTTTTCCCCCAAACCGAGAGCCAAACTCCTCTCATTTCTAAAATTTTCTTCTATTCTCTTCTCCAACTCTTCACCAATGTGATACCATACATATCCTTGTGATTCCATACCATTCTCAAGGTAAACAAAGGACCCTAGCATCGATTTTCACATGTTCTTGTACAAAAAAATCAAGCATGTTCATATATGTTTATGTGTGTGTTCGAAATTTTTATATATGTTTAAGTGTTCTTGAGCATGAGCTATGGTTATGTCTATGTTCTTGATGATCTTATTTTCAAAATATGAGGATATATGTTTAAATGAACATGAGATGTTGTATATGAAATGCTTGTAAGGATTTAACTTGTATATATAATTTTGAACCATAGTATATATGTTAAAATTATTTTCGAAAATGTACAAAAATGTCTTGTGTTGACCGAATATGTTTCAAGTATTTTTAGCGTGTATTGATCTATGATATGATTTAAGACCATGGTATGTTATTTAGAATTTTGGAAAAACCACTAGCTAAAAATTTGTTATCTGTGAGCTTTCAAAATCATACCTTGGTGTATAATTTTATTTCAAGCATGTAATGACATATTAATGCTTTAGAACCTTGATTATATGTTCTATGATTTAATTAGAATTTTGAAAACCATATTGTAATATTCGAAAGAACGAATATACGATTACGATTACGAGCCCGTAATTAGGGTTTCTTTGTGTATTAACTTTACGACATCGAATCTTGTGACTTGATACAATATCGTTATAACAATTCCTTTTCATAATTGATAAGGATTGTGAATTAAAGGATTGAAATATTACGAAATGATTATCGATATTTTTAAGCGTCGGCGTTCGACGTCGACTTTTCATGAAAATTTACGGCGTGAAGCTTGGAATTAATGTCCATCTTAATTCCTTTATTAAATGGAATATATTTACTTAGTAAGTATGAACTTCTGCGACCATTTTGAGATGAGTCGATTTGAGCGTTTGAGGCGTTTTGAGCGTTAACGTCTGAGGCGTTTTGAAAAATGAGTTTAATGCTCAGAAATTATAATAATTAATTTCCTATTATTATTTTATATAATTACTGTATTAATGATTATTAAAATCGATATTTGAGTATTAAAACTCGATATTTCTTATTGTAATTTGAAAACCTAATCTTATAAATAAGGGTTTTATCATGAAATGATACCATTAAATTATCCTATGGTATCTAAACTTTATAATATGATATATATGAATAATATTAAGCATTAAATCAGATTTTCAGCCATAAAAATCGAAGGATTCGATTTTTATAAAATTTAAACCCAAACTTGCGAAATGGGGTTTTAATTCATGAAATAAATAATTTTATCCTATGCTATTATTTAATATCTAAATTATATATTATGATATATATGTGTATATTTGGGACGAAAATTACATGAGTATCAATAATAGGTGTAATTTATATTTTAATCCTATTTTCTAATTTTCGATCGGTAATAGCAAATTGTGCATATATTATGTTTTAATTATTTTTATGGCATGTATTATATATCTATGAACTATACTATGGTTAATACATGTATTATGTACAAAATTGAAATAAAATCAGCCTCTAAACCCATGATTACCATCGACCACCCCTAGAGACAAGCATGGGATTCCCTTTAAATTGGCGATGCATGAAGAGCTCATTCAACACTCATCAATCATCACTTATACTACTCCCAAGGGCTGCATCAATGGACTGCAGATTTTGTGCCATTCTTGGCCAAAATCGAGAGAGAGAGAGATAGGTATAGGTGAGACCTTCCCATTCACCCCACTCTCATTATACACTCTCCCAACAATTTTGAACACTAAAATCCTCTCCATTCTCCATTTTCTGCACACAACAGAGCTCTTCTCATTTTTAAAATTTTTCTCTTATTCTCTCTTCATTCATTCACCAAAGTTGATACCTAGCATTGTTCATTGATTCTATACCAATTCTAAGGTAATACATGGTCTTAGGCTTCGATTTTATCCTCTTTAAACTGAAAATTTCAAAGTATATATATTTATATGTGTTCGAAACTTGTATATATATTATATAGGTGTTTAAATGTTCTTAAGCATGAACTATTGTTTATATACATGTTCTTGAGGATTTTATTTACAAAATACATGAATATGCTTAGATGAACATAGGTTATGGTATCTGAAATGCATGAATGTATCTTGCATATATATATGATTTTCGAACCATGGTATACATTAGAAATAATTTTCAAAATGCTATAAAATGGTAGATGAGAACCGTGTGCCTCTTAATCATTTATATGGTAGATATATGCTCTATGATATGTTTAGAACCCATAGTATGTTATTTAAAACTTTTAGAAAACCTAGCTTTAAATATTGTGAAAACCGTGAGGTATATATGTGTGTTCATTGGTGTATAATTTTATTTCAAGCATCTGATAGCATATTAATGCTTTAGAACCTTGATTATATGTTCTATGATTTAATTAGAATTTTGAAAATCATATACTTTATTTTACAAAATTACCGTGAGCAATTTAATTTCATAGGTTGGTGTATGATTTTATTTTTGAACATGCATGGTGTATTAATGCTTTAGTATATTGTTTATACATTGTGTGAAATTATTAGAATTTTGAAAATCATTTACCTAATGAAATCAAATAAACCGAGAGCAATGAGCTCATATGGTGATGATTTAATTGGTTTTTGATAAATATTATGATGTTATATTGCTATACTATAGTGTATAAACATAGTATATAATTGTTGGAATTTTTCAAATACCATTTTATTCAAAAACCGAGCTAGTACTCCATATGGTGATGATTCAAATGGTTTTGGTTGATGTTATGATGTTACAATGTTATAATATAATGATTATTGGTGTTGGAAATTATTTAGAATTTTGGAAATTGTTTACTATTTATTTGGTAATTACCTATAAACTCTGTGTGCAATATTGTTATATATATAGAAATAAATAGTTATGATGAACTATGGGTTATGAAAATATTATATACTGATGTTGGGACATTATAATAGGTATATATCAATTTTGGAAATTTTGGATGATTATTCCTATTTATTGGAATTTCGTGAATATTTATATATGTATATATAAATAAATAGCAAACAGTACTATATGAATCTGATAAATTCATATTCTGGACCATAGTGTATAATAATACACTATATTAATTTAGAAAATTTTTCAAGGGTTGTTTGCTATTTTAGGACAATTATCAAAATTTCGATAATTAATAAGGATATTAAATCCTTTATAAAACTTTTAATTATAAATTTTGGTAAAATAATATTCTGGACAGTTTTCAAATATTACAAAATTTTATAAACATAGATTGCTATGTTTGAGACGAACGTCATTTTGTAACGTTTAAAAACCAAAATCTGTTTTAATTATAAAAAATTATTAAAATGCGAAAATAATTATAAGTCCTTGATTTACAAGATAAATGGGAATAGGACTTCGTTTTCAAATCGATTAAATTCGATTTATAAAGCAAAATAGTAAGAAATTACTATTTAAAAGTCAAAATCATTGACTTTGTTGACGGTGTGACTTCGTTGACTCTTCGAAAGTCAAGCGTCGATTATACGTTTATAAATCGTCGATCGGCGTAAGATATACTAATTGAGTATGATACCTCATTAGTAAGAAAGGATTTCATAAATGGAATCCATATATCGAAAACGTGCTTATCGTTGAGCGTATCTCGAGCGAGAAAGTCGATCGTGATCTTTAGAGCGTTGAATTCTCTGAAATTCGTCTCACATCGATATGAAATATCAAGGTTATCTTAAGTTTTCGAGAGTCTCGATAGACTTGAGCGACGTCTAAAGCCTCGCTTTTAGTAAGGTGTGGCCTGAAACGCAAGACGGGATTTTGACGAACGATCGAACCTAGTACTTTACACGAACCGTAGTCCGGTGGGCTTCTTATCTTCAAAATGTGGGCCTTTTCTTACCCCACTAAAATGTGACTTTCTGTTATTCAAAATGAGTTTATTTACGATCAATTCTACATGTTATCAAATGTTTTACCGCATTACACCAAAATATTTCGTTTTGTATGGATCTATCTGTATGCCGGGTAGAATGTGGAATAGTTGGAATTATTATATCAATTGTTGTGGTAGCCAACCTTTTAATGTCGGGTCTGTGCGGATGATAAATGCACAGCTAGGATTGGCGTGAAGGTTGGAACTACTGTTGTGTTAACATATGCTTGCAGTGTTGTGTCTTTGACGGGATTACGGGGTCCGCGCGTCGTACGAGGCCTCCTCTCGGCGTTTATTAATTATTTATTATTATGTATTGTGGCTATGAGATACGGACCATACACACGAAAATGCTGGCGGCTATGTTTCTGACGAAATGATTTGGTAAGCAGGCATTTTAACTAAAACCACGTGACTTACTCGATATTGGCGGTAATCAAATTCTATCAAAATATTTTCGGCATAAGTCCACTAAGTGCAATTCCTTGTACAGCCCGCATGTCTTTTAAATGTCGAGTTGAGCTCGATGGTGATGATGGGGATGTGTTGAGAGTCAGTGTCCTTGCATTTACTTAATGTTGGTTTTACCGAATGCATATCGTCATATATGTATTCACACACTTCATTGCTATACTCGAACTCTTTATTTATGTTTTATGTTGTGAATTATCATAGGCCATGGATCGGCCAGTTTTGGGGTCCGATGGCTAAACCTTTTAACATTATACATCACTTATTTACCTCAGCATGTTAGCTTATTCTTAGCATTTTATTTACGTAATCACAAAATACTACTCCTAGTATTAGTCCTCCGTCGGGTTGGTCCGAATGGGGTCGTGACAGTGGTATCGGCATTGTTGCTCTTTGAAACCAAACCTTTTTATTCTAAGTCTAGATCGAGTCATTGGACTTCTGAAACCCTCTTCCTCTCACACTCCATCACATCGAGCTCAACCGGAAAAAGGTAGCGCATTTCTTTCTCAAACTCATGAAATGGAAAATTTTCATGATGAGCAAGTTAGAGAACTTTTGAGAAATTTCATTATTTTGAAAATTTTGAAGTCGAAGAAATTTTTCCAAAATTTTGAATGAACCAATGATTACTCGAGTATTGAGATGGAAGTGTATGGTGTATCGAGTTGATGATCAACATGAAAGAGAATTCATTTTAATGTATATGGATTGATATGATTTTTGAAATCATACTTCCAAATTTGCAAATAAAACTTTACTCTCGACTTTCAAAATCTTTTTATGATGAATGATATGTTATCATGAAGCGAACTTAGACTCTAAGGGCATGCTCACGTGTCGTGAAAGAGCATAAGTACTGAACTTCTTTTCCTTAGCGAACAAAGAGCGATAGGAAGAATGAAAGTAATGATCCCGAGCACGGACGAGGAAGCGAGCGAGAGGCGACCCAACCTCTAAGTGAATGGCGTGCACTCCATCATCACTGACACAAGTGACCAGCAACACAATCAGACATGGGCGTCACTTACGGCTTCAGGATGTCAGCCTCACTTAAAACCAAATGTAGACGTATTACGTCGACATACCCTTGTGATATTTTGCACGATCGCGCAAATTTCCTCACTGCGCAGTAGATTTGTTTTAGCTAGATCTCTCGTTAGGACTCCGATTTACGCATGGTTTCACTACGTACTCCTAACGACTGATCTTCATTGTTATGAAGAACAGAATCCTATTCTGTCCCCAGAATACGATAGAGTCTCGTTGAACTCTAGCTAAGTGTTTGATATAAGACAAGGTCTCGTCTATATTGAAGATATATTGCTATATGTATGTGTTTGGGTAAGACTAAGAAGGTAAGTTGTGTATTATTGTACATTATGTGTCCTACCTTATAGATTGTTGCTTCTACCTAGTTGCTTCCGTTATGTATCCTTTCCTTTTAAGATGGCGATAGTTGACTTATGTTTTTTTCTTTTACGTGCGAGATGGAGGATGATCGCTATATCGCTAGGAGGAGGTAGGACCTCATGCCCCACCCGAGAGTTGATGCGCCCATAGGAAGTTGGATGTGTCGGGAAGACTGGTGAGTTTGCGACTACCTTGGTTGTGGAGGCCGGCGAGGCGCAACCGCTACGATGGCATCAGAGACTCCTAGCTATACTCCTTGTACGGATGGTTATGCCGAGAGGTATCGGGATACATCTATCGCATCCCGAGGTTATGATTTGTGGGATTGCCAGTTCGTGAGTCACGACTTACGTGTACAGTATCATGGAGCCGCCGAGGGACCTATCTCCTCCGAGGATACATCAGCGGATAGTCGCGAGTGGCTTACCTTGAGGTTCGAGGATTGACGGATACCCCATGCAGTGGACGGTGGATGTCGGTGGATAGGCGACGCCGCAGAGCCTTGGGAGAGCCGTGTTCCGCATTTTGGACACCAGCGTCCGCCACTACGCCTCCACCACCATCCGATCCACCACCCCGACGAAGCCCTTCCGCGAGCATAGCGGATGAGATGATCCCGGATATGACCCGACCGGTATGCTACGTCCGATCCGCCACAACTCGACTTATCGGCGGATAACTTTACCTAGGACATACCGATGGTGGAACGGGATGCGGGACCATCCAGTGCGACCTCGGAGGACGATTCGGAGAGCGACTCAGGAGGACACGAGGAAGGCGGTAGGAAGGAAACTCGTGGAAACCTAGCGATGTTTTAATTAGAATTTTTGTTATGACTAGCATGTGTGCTAGCTTTTCCTTTATTTCAATACCATGGTTCTAAGACTTGGATTTTTTTTTTCTTTGGCCATGTGGGCGAAACCTTATTATTTCAATTTTCTATGATTCTCATGTTAGACACGTGTTTTGACAAACCGTTATCTATCCACATATATTTGACCCAGTGGCTATTATGACGATTGTCTATGCTATGGATGAATTGTTTTACTCTTATATCGTTTAAGGGGTATGAAAACCTTATTTGTTAAGTTGTAGCTTAATAATTAACGATGGTATGTTTTATATAGCGAATGCCTCAGAAGAAGAAACCAGAGAGGAGATGAGGAAGCCAGAGGAAGGGTAGAATCAACAAGAACGAAGATAATCCCCAACCACCCTCCACCTCAACCCGATCGCGGATCGAAGAACTATTCTTGGCAACCCCTCCTGTTTTAACGGAAAGGAGCCGGAAGAAGCGAACAATGGGTTAGGGCCATTGAACGGATTTTCACTTTCTAAGTGCACGGCACGGAAAGATGTCGTGTGTTACTTCCGTACCGGACCGGACTTCCGGTGGGAGGCGGAAAAGACCTTATCATGAACAACTAGAGAGTTCTCTGGGAGGACTTCGAGGAGCTGGAAAATATCCCCAAGAGTTATAGGAAAAGGGGGAATTTTCCTAAAACAAGAAAGGATTATCCGTGCAGACTAGATCGCCTCTCAGATGTCGAGATATGCAGATCTGGTAGACACCGACCGAAAATGTCGGAAAAGTTCGGTCGGTAGAGAATGGAGATACGCATGTCTCTTGCCACCATGGAGACCTATCTACATCGAGCTCTCACGAGCTTTGATATTACGACATGGCGAGAATAAGCGGTGTCGTCTCGAACACAATCGTTGATAAGGAAAAGGAGGGAACCCAACCGCGGGAATAACAGAAACTATGGAGGCAAGTCACAGGCCGGTGGCGAAACCGAGCGCAGGACAAAGCGGAAGAGAGCATTGCTCCACCGCAAGGGACCAGGACGTGAGGGCACCTCAATGCCCTAGATGCCATAGAGCACAGGGTGTGTGCGGAAGCGTGGTTAGTTACAATGCGGGGGAAGCGGGCATTACAGAAATTGCCCGTGTCACGTCGGATGGCGAACCCCGGCAATGCTCGCCATTGAGGCTATCTGCTTCACCCAACCACCGCGGCAGTTCCACAACCCGGCAACTCCGGTGGCAAACACCCTCAACAACAACCTCAAGGCGCAGCGGTGGCAGCCGCCAACAACAACCGCAGCAGGGCGCCCCGCCTCAAGACGGCGGCCACCGCGCAACGCCGGCGGCAGCAAAAGCGCGCAACCGCCAATCAAAGAGGACCGCCCGTCGCCTCGGAAGCTCGCGAGCCTCAGCGCACGGGAGGCGACAAAACCGAAACTTGGCGGTATGGGAGTTCTACTCAACCTACCTATTATAGTTTTTCGTCGGGTGCCGCATTCTTTTGCAAAATCATGCGGAAATGCTGCTTAGGTCGAAAGGTCGAGCGGGATATGAGAATCTCATCGCCTATAGGAGGATTATGACTTACACATTTCTCGAACCTAGAGTTGACATTAGGATCACTTAGGTTACGGCTATGAACTAAACATAATACCCTGGACGATGTAGACTAATCCTAGGAATGGCGGTTAGCTAGGAATCATTCCACGATTCTTGTAGAGAAAGGAAAATTTCGTTTCACTTTCCGGACGAAAGCTACGATTTCCAGGGATCGGCATGGGAAGAAGAGTCCGATGTGTCGACACTACAGGGAGGATGATGAACGAAGGGATGCTGCATTCCTTGTTTATTTAAAGAGGATAAACCCGACGGGTAGAAGACATTGAAGTTGTCCAAGAATTTCGGACGTGTTTCAGAATCTGCGCTCTCACAGACAACTAGAGTTTACCATCGACTTGGAGCCGGATCAGCCCGGTGTCGAGGCGCCTATAGGATGGCCCCAAAGGACTAGAAGAGTGAAAATCCAAATCCAAGAGCTCGGATCTAGGATTCATTAGACCGAGTGTTTCACCTGGGGAGCCTGTTTTGTTTGTTAAGAAAAGGATGGTTCTTTGAGGATGTGCATCGATTATAGAGAACTAAATAAGATGACACTAAAGAACAAATACCCTTTACCCGAATCGATGACTGTTTGATCAATTGCGAGGCGGTGTATTCTGAAATTGATCTTAAGTCGAGATACCACCACTGAAAATCTGACGAGATGTACCAGACGCATTCGAACCGAGATATGGCCTATGATTCATAGTTATGCCATTCGGATTAACCAATGCACCAGCGTGTTCATGGACCTCATAAGCAGTATTTCATCCATTTTGGATAATTTGTTTTGGTCTTCATAGATGAATCCTTATTTATTCAAAGAATGAAGAGGATAAGAGGAACATCTAAACGGTTTTGCAAACCTTGAGAAGAAGACTCTTTGCTAAGTTTAGCAAATGGAGTTTTGTGAAGGAAGTTATGTTCCTTGGACACATGTTCTGCTGAAGGTATAAAGTAGATCAAAGTAGAGGCGTGCAGAATGGAAATCACCAAAGACAGACGAGATTAGAAGTTCCTAGATTAGTTGGTACTATAGGAGATTCATGAAGGATTCTCCAAATTGCAAGGCCAATAACCCGACTACTCGGAGAATCAAGTTCAATTGACTGATGAATGCGAAACCGTTCCAAATACTCAAAAAAATGACAGTGCACGTTCTAGCGTCCGAAGCGAAAGGGTATGTGTCTATCTGGCACCTAAGACCGGTGGGTTGTGTCTTATGCAAGAAGGAAAGTGATAGCTTGCATCCGACAACTCGGACCCGAGTGAACTACCCACCCGATTTGGAATTAGCAGTAGTTCATGCCTAAAATTTGGAGACACCATCTCTTGGTGTGAGATGTGAGATCTTCACGGATCATAAAAGTTTGAAGTATTTCTTGAACAAGAGATTTGAAATGAGACAAAGATGGCTAGAATTAGTGAAAGATTACGGTGGTTAACTATCACCGGCAAGCGAATGTGTAGCGCGCTTAGTCGTAAGACCATACCAAGTTGGGATGTCTCTGTTGACAAGAGGAAAACTCGTTGAAGAGTTTGGGGAATGAGATTGAACTGGTGAACCACAGAGACAATGTGAGTGTCGCTACACTCACACCGACCTCGACTCAGAAAAGAATGTCGAGACAAAGTTGAGGAAAAGTTGAAAAGATCCGAGAAAGATAAGGTCGAAGGATTGAGTTTCGAAGGAACGCCTTATTGTTTGAAGGTAGGATATCGTCCACGACGCGAGCTGAAGAAATCTGAGTGAGGCTCACGATACACCTACACCGCCCACCCGTAGTACTAAATGTCCAACACGAAGGAAATTTTTGGTGGGAAGGCATGAAGCGAGACATACATTCTTCAGAGAACGCTGTCTTGTTTGCCAACAAGTGAAGCGTTACACCAACGACCTATGGGAAAGTTAAACCTTGGAAATCCCGAATGGAAATGGGACGATATAACGATGGATTTCGTTACAAGCTTACCCAAATCGAAAGAGGAACACAGCCATATGGGTAATTTGGATAGCTTACCAAAAGTGCTCACTTTACCTATTCAAAGCACTTATGGACCGATAAGTTGCCCAGTATGTTAAGGAAATTATACGATACATGGATGCCAAAATCATTACCTCGATCGAGACTCCAAGTTCACATCCATTTTGGATTAGTTTGCGAGAGAAGGGTACAAATAAACTTCAGACACATTCACACCCAACCGGCGACGATCGGAAGAACGATCCAAACTTAGAGATATGCTTAGAACGAATTTTGGATCGGGTCAAAATGGGAAGAATTTTACCTGATTGATTTGCTTACAACAACTATCGGACGATCGGCTGGCCCCATCGACCTTGTGGCAAAAGTGTAATCACCACTTTATTGGGATGAAGTCGGTGAGAGAAAAGTATAGGCGATGCGTGTGAAATGATCGAAATCGTCACAAATTAGATGAGATAAAAGAGTCTGGAAGAAGAAATCTTCGACTGCGTAGATCCGACTACGTTTGAAGCGGAGACAAAGTATTTCTTAAGTCTCTCCAAAGGAGTTGTCGTTTGGACTAAAGGAAAGCTTAGACCCGTTAATAGGACCTTATGAGATCCTAGAAGGATAGGTCCGAGAGCTTATAGGTTGGCTCTTCCGCCAAACCTAGGAAATGTCCATAATGTTTTCACGTTCACAATTACGAAAATACGTTCAGACCCAAGCACGTGATCACAAGAGCCGTGATCCTCGACATGAGCTAGGAAGAACCAGGCAATCCTGACAAATTCAACAAGCTACGGCAAGTCGATTGTTAGTCAAATCTTGTGGAACACCACGACGAAGAAGCACGTGGGAGCTTGAAGAAGCAATGAGGAAAAATACCCGATTTTTTTCTAAGAGGTATACAAATTCGGGACGAAATTTTTCGTAGGGTGGAATGTAATATTCGAAAGCGAATATCACGATTACATTACCAAGTAATTAGGGTTTCTTGATATTTTTTACGACACGAACATTGTGATTCGATACAATATCTTATTTAATTCCTTTTCAAATTACTAAGGATTGTGAATTAAAGGATTGAAATATCGAAATGATTAAACGATATTTTAACGTCAAGCTTCGAGCGTCGACTTTTCATGAAATTTCGGTAGGTGAAGCTTGGAATAATTCCATTTAATTCTTATTAAATAATTATATTTATAGTAAGTATGAACTTCTGCGACCATTTTGAGATGAGTCGATTTGACTTTTGAGACGTTTTGAGCGTAACGCTCTAGAGCGTTTTGAATAGGTTTAATGCTAGGAAATTAATAATTAATTTCCTCTTATTATTTATATAATTACGTATTATTAATTATTAAAATCGATATTAATATTTTAGTAAGACAAGGCATTTTCAACTAAAACCCTGTGCTTACCATGATGTGGCAGTGTAATCTACAAATGATAAAATGTTTTGCATGAGTCCACCGAGTGCATTCTTGTACTCACCGCATGTTTGTTTTAAATGTGCGGTTGAGCGATGATGGATGGAGCGGTGTTGAGCAATAGGAATGTTGTCAGAAATGTTTATACCTTGATAGTACATCGTCATATGTACATATCACATGTTTTCAGCTAGAGAACCTAATTTATGTACTAGAGTCCAAGAACATACTCGACATATGTATTACACTTTTTATTAATGAGAGTCTCCATGTTTATTCTTTCATGTTTACGATTATAGTTCCTGTTAATCCGTGATTAGGATTAAGGGTCAACAGAGTGGTATCGAGGCGGTTCGCTCTTGAACCCAAAATCTTCTTTAAGGTTAAGTCTAGATTGAGTCATTAGACTTCTAGAGATCGGTGACAATGCTCAACACTCCATCACATCAAGCTCAACCGAAATGAGGTAAATGACTCTTTTCCCAAAGTTTTGAAAATTAGCCTGGGGCGAATGTTTATGAAATGATTTTTTAAATAAAATGAAAAGTTTGAAGTGAAGGATGATTGAAATGATCTTTGAAAAGAAATGAAAGCTATGAGACGGTTGAAAATGAATGATATGACAAATGACTTGTTAAGAAAGTTATGAAAAAGGAAAATATAAGAAAGATGATGACAATGATATGAGAAAGTTTGTACGATATGCCAAAGATGAAATGTTTGAATTCCGGAATTTAATAAGGGTTCATATTATGAACAAAGTTATGATTATTCATGTTTAAGATGATTGAGATTGGACATTGAATTGTCAAATATGATATGTCTGAATCCTTTAAATTCAACGAAATACGTCGTATATAAATGAGCTACGTAGGAATATTAAGTTTTACTTTCTCAAAGTTGATTATGATGATGAGCATGCTAGTTCAAAGAGAACATAGACTTTATAAGGCGATGATCCTTTTACGAAAGAACATAGAAGTAAGAATTTCCTTCAATTACAAGAACAAGATTAGTGATGGATTTGAGAACTTAATTCCATCTTGAGTGAAGAAAAGTAAAAGATTGATCGAAATTGTTCGACCTCGACATACGACCTCGACTTCGACTCGGCATGTGCATGTCGACTTCAAAATCGGCATTTATAACATCGCCTGACATGTCATGGGGTAGTTTGTCGACCTCGGTGTCGGCAATATTCTGTACGACCTCGGCTCGGTATGACTCTGTACTACCTCAGCATTGATAACGACGCCTTGGTGTCGGCATCGCTTATGACCTCGGCGCAACGCGTGTAAATTTCCCACTGCGCAGTGATTTTGTTTGACTCGTTCTCGGTCGTGTGAACTCCGATTCACGTCGGTTTTGCCTACGTGTTCCTAATGAACTGTACTTCATTTCTTATGAAGGATCAAATTCTGATTCCTACTCCAGAATTCATGAGAATCAGTTGAAGTTAGTTCTATGATTTGAAAAGAGTAAGATTATAGTATGATACGAATCCTAGAATGTTACTAAGAAAGTAAGATCTTGATGAATACAAGTAGAACCTTGACATACATGAGAACTTTGTTGATGACCTATTACGGGTATATAAGCTTTCAAATTATATCCATTACCCAATTTGCTCATTGAATTTAACTCACTGACCTAGTTCATTGAGAAATCATTCGAGTTTCTCACTCTTCGAAAACTTCCAACTCAAAATTTACAAAGTGTCCTTTTGAACCCAAAGCCTTATGTGACTTAGAATATAATTGTGGATGCAGCATATGACCAAAGAAATCTCGAGTTGTCATTCGGTCTTGGACCCTAGAGCCCCATTTATTCATCCAGGAACATATCGATTCAATCATTGAAAGATGTTATCTTGATGGATTAGACAGACCTCCGTAAGTAGTCGTGATAATCTCTTCTCGACTCTTGAAACCATCAAGTAAGATGAAAGTTGACTTACCTTGTCACCTAAATGCGAATTAGTAAAGCGATCAATATTAGACATGAAATAGGTTGACTTATTTTAGTCACCCAAAAGTTTCGAGACTAGTAAAGTGATAGACATCAAGAAATTATGATGTAAAGAAAATCTCGATGAGCGAGATATTCTTCCTATGATACACACCGATGTGAGATACTCTTTAGCGTTGAATGCAAGAGTAAAAGGAAGTATATGATATCGTAGGATATGAATTTTCCTTATTATGTCATGACGAGGAGCGATTACAACTTATCTTTAAGATAGTTGGATGTCCTTGAAACCTCGATAGTAGGTTGGACATGTTTAAAAAATGAAGATGCATACGAGGATATTATTTTCAAAGAATATATATATATATATAAAGGAAATGATAGCGTCTCGATAATAAATCTCCGCCTATACTAACCAATGAGATTATGTTGAGCATAATCAATTCGAGTAATTAAAACTTAGTTAATCAAAAGATAAAGAGATTGAGGAATCATAATCCTCAAGATTGTGTAACGACGAGGATAGCCCTAGTATGTGAACTAAGTATGGAGAAATAACTCCAAAGCCAAGACATGGAAATAAGATGCTTAGAATTTAAGTTATGATGCGAAGGTACTACCTACCAAGCCATATACGATGATAACGGTTTTAGTCCGAAGTGAAGCAAGTATAAAGAATAAGATTACTTTCGGATACCATGCTCAGAAAAGCATCAAAAGTCAAAATAGCGAAGAAATTACAATTATACAATTAGATAGTTCGATATGACATAAGTTTGAAATGTTATGACCGATAAGTAAGGTAATTCCCAAGTAAGGAAACATGTTCATTATTTTGAAATAAGTCTTAATACCCTAAGTGATAATGACATAAACGCTTGTCTTGTGTAACTTAATAGTTAACAAGCAAGATAGCTTCTATAGATCCCGCAAGGAAATCCATCGAGAGAACACGTAAGGAGATTCACGTTGAGGGACTTTAAGGTAAATCAATTGAAAAGATTATCCTCATACTTTTGTGACGATCGATAAAGTGGGATATTAAATATCTCGACATGGGAATGAAGTATTCATTGAATGTCGAAAATGGTAAAGATTTTGCGTTAAAGCAAAAGTATAATACATTCCGTGGACAAAATTTTATCTTATGCGAAATTGCATGATGAATCAATAAAAGATTAAGAAGAAATGACGATATCAAATGGATATTACAAATGATGGCACTCAATGCCGACAAGGATTTCTAGAAAAGAGTTTAAAGTAAGGACATATGAAATATATTCCTAAGATCGATAAAGTACAAAGGGAATTAAATCATTCATCTTGGATTAGGAATGAATGATAGTGATAGAAACATGACGATCTCTAAGATGAGACTTAGTTATGGAAATATATCAATATCAAAAGATAAGTTGATGTAAACTAACCATGAATGCTATTAGTAAAAGCATAACGATACTAATACCGAGAAGTATAGGGTGAATGAGGCAAGAGAAGACCATAGCAAGGGAACATAATGTCCCGATGGAAAGGACATGACATATGAAATAGACATTTACTTGAATAAGGGAACACCGTAGACCAAAGCCTATACCTTGCATCGAAAATAGAACAAAGCAGAACAGGCGAATATATATGAGGAAAAATTTCTCGAATAGCCATAAGATTTTGTTCAATTTAGGTGCTTCGCTTGACATCGCACAAGTATGGTAGAAGCGATAGAACCCAACTCGGGGTAAGCGAATCAAGAAATGAAAATCCCTTACCTATACGAGAATTTTGACCATCGCATAAATGTTGCTCAAGCTCGAATTGAACCTAGAATCGCCTAAAGTTCTATCCAATGATTTGGATCATTATATCTATGTGGAACATAGATAAAATCTTAGAGACGAAGTTTGAAATGTCATTCATGTGATTAGTGACACAGGCAACTTTTCGTTAGGGTTTTACATATGAATATCGTACCACGTCTATGCTGAATATCTTTAAGGCAACATCTGTGAAGATGTAAACGTAAAATGAGTATTAAGACAAGTGTCTGAGTCGTGTCACAAGTAGTCTAGGTTATATCGTCTTGGTGTATAATTCATTAAGAGATCCTTCTTATTAAAAATTCCTCCATTGCTTAAATTAAGTTGGATTTATCTAGAAATATCCGTTTGGATGACAAGAAAAGAGTTTAACGGGTAGAGTTAACCCGAGCCTAAAGGTTATAACTCACACGAGCATATCGGCTCTTTTATTAGAACGAGCATGGATTGAGCAGTTTGAAGAAATTTTGCACCTCGGACTGGATGCTCGTAACTATAGAGTGTCAAATGAGGATGGTACCCAACGACGTATCGTCGGTTGCCAGCAGATCGGAGGAATTTTACAAAAGAAGTATCGAAAGAATAATTTCTCCATGAGAAAATTCCAAAGTCGCGACGACTTACAGTTGTCAACAAGTTTAAGCATACATATAATGCGTAGGGCGACACCTCAGTACTTGTCGAACCTCGGCAAGTTACACAACACGGCATAAAGGATGGTTGTACCGATGTTCCAAACGCCGTCCCGTCTGTGCCATCAATGGTACGAAAAGAGCGAGAAGGCAAAAGGACAAAATCTTATCGCCTCTGATTAGAAAATTACCGTACCAACCCAACCATACTTTCGATAAAAGTAACACCAACTTCTAGTATTGAAGAAGAAGCGGGGCGACTTGACCCCGCTCTAAAAGAGAACGACCATCAGTATGAAAACAAAAGCGTCTTGGAGAAATGCAAGTTTCGAGGAAAGTACAACTCGACGAAGGTCCTCGAGATCTAGAATCCTAGGATCCTATAAGACTTATATGTAGATAATGGTTTATGATGAAAATGGTGTGATTAAGATATGTAAAATAACGTAGTTTGGAAGAGTTTATGAATATGGTGAAAGAAGTGTCAAAGTTTTGAGTGTAAAAAGAGCTAGCGCTTGTAATCGATCATCAGTGGGACCAAGTAATGTATGAAAAGTCCTCACGAGGCATTATGATGTAATATTATATGGTCTTGAAGAATGGTATCCAAATACGGAAATGAATTGTTCGAATAAGATATGGTTACTATGAGATAATAGTTACGCTCATTCGGACTAACCAATGCACCAGCCACTTTATGAACCTCAAAATCGAGTGTTTCACACATACCTAGATAATTTTTATCTCAATCCTCATAGATGATGTTCTTATCTATTCAAAGGACGAAAGAACATAAAGAAAATCGGTCGTCTTACGACTTTTAAGAGCAGCAATTTTGCCAATCTGATTTTAAATTTCGCTTAAAAGAGAAATATTCCTCGGCACATAGTGTCGAGAAGAAAACAATGTAATCGACAAAGGACAAAGCAATTAAAGATGAAAGACGTCAATGACCTAAAATAAGATCGAGAATTTTATAGATTGATTAACTACTATTAGAGATCCATTAAGAACTCTCAAGGTAACAAGACCAATAAGATAGTTACCCCAAAATAGAGTCACAATTCTCACGGATTAATAAAAGTAAGGCTATGTATTAATATGAGATAAATAATAACTTATGTGTCAATGACTTAGGCCACATGAGAATTTCCCAACTCATGACTTGAAATAGTGAGAATCGATAAGAAAAAGGATCGCGAGAACAAAGGATGGAGAAAAGTTAGAAAAGATCCGAGAAAGGATAAGGCTGGAGAATTTAAGAACTTCCGGAGGCGTCGGACAACGCCTTATTGTCGAAGGAAGAATATGCGTTCAGACGGCAAAACTTCAAAATGAAATAATGAGTGAGGCTCGCCCACCCGGATAGTACTAAGATATACCAAGACCGAAAGAAAAGTTTTGGTGGGAAGGCATGAAACTAGACATAGCTTCTTTCGTAGAACCGCTCTTGTTTGCCGCAGATGAAAGCGTTATACCAACGTCCATACGGAAAGTTACTACGTTAGAAATACCAGTGGAAATGGGATGAAATAACAATGACTTCTACGAACTTACCCAAATCAAAAAGAGAACACCGCCATATGGGTAATTGTTGATAGACTCACCAAGAGTTCTCACTTCCTACCAATCCAAAGTACTTATGGATCGACAAGTTAGCCCACCGTATGTAAAGAAGATTATACGACTTCACGGTGCCAAAATCTATTACCTCGATAGTGACAGAGTATAAATACCAAAGTCGGAGGACATCACTCCTATAACAATAAGTTAAGAAACCTTCACAATTTACAAAGTTTGAATTTATTCTTCGAGCAAAGAAACTTGGATACGAGGATAGGAAAGATGGCACGAATCGGAAAGATTATAAATGTGATAAATAATCACCTAAGGAAGGTTAATGTAGAATCTAATGCCTAATTATAAAATTCAGTCTAAATTATGGTATGTCCTTATAGAAAAGGAAAACTCATTGGAAAGATTAAGAAAACGAGAACAGTAATAGTGGGCAATCGACAATGTAAGTAGTATTCCACACCAAGGTGAAATATGACTAAAAGAGAATGAAGATGGGAATAGAATACAATTAAGATAAGGAATGAAGAGTCAAGGATTCTAATGAATGAGTTGTTATATTGTCTAAGGAAGAGATATACATATATTTCCAAGCAATAATAAGCTTAGAAATGAAATCGTGAATAAAGTGCATGATCCTACTCATACCGCAACGGCATTATTAAGATGTATTATGATTTATGAGAAAAGTTAGATAGCGAGAATGAAATGAGATATAACCATATAAGACGATATCTCGTTACCAATAAGTAAAGGCATTGTATCAAAGGCCTTATAAGAGGTTATAATCTAAGAACTACACGAATGAAAATAGAATGATATAGAAATAGATTTTATGATGATTTTAACAAAGTCTAAAGAAATCGCACTACTATATAGCTAGAAGTGGATTGACTCGCCAATTATGCTTTGTCTCTGCTATTCGATGACTCATAGACGATAAGTTAGCTCAAATGTACAAAAGGAAAGTATATTTACTGAGTTCCGAACTATCGCGGATAGAGACACCAAGAGTACCTAGATTTTGAACTAACTCATAAAAGGAGTTAGATACGGTTAAGCCTTAACATAGATGTCCACTCCGCAGAGGATAGACAATCGAAAGGATAATATGACGCTAAAGGATATGATAGAACATAAGTGTTAAACCAAGATGCAGTGGGACGTATAGCACCACGTTAAGTTTACATAGGATCGTGGCGTCAAACAACGATCAATATAGCTTATGCGGCATTATTGCGAAAAGAAGTATTGACCACCACTTTATTGTAACAAAGTAGGTGAGCAAAGGTATAAAGTCTGACGTTGTAAATGAAACGATTAAGATATCGCCAAGCGGCAAAGAATAAGAAAAGCTCGAGACAGAAAAGTCTTACTCGAGTACGCGTAAACCCAGCATTCTGAATGCGAATTAAAGTTTCTTAAGATTTCCATCTAGAGGAATTATAAGTTTAGATACAAGAATGTTGATATCACGTTTATAGGACCTTACGAGCTCCAAGCAATGATAGCCTAGTAGTTTATAGCGATACTTCCACCACATTTGGGAGGAAATGCGAAATGTTTTCCACGTGTCGCATTAAAGAAATACAAAATAACCCAATTCATAAACCAACATGATGACGTGACCTTTGACTCAGATGAGTTATGATGAAAATCTCGACTAATTTGATCGTCGATGCAACGATTAAAGAAACAAGTTTGGGTCTTTTAATGAAAATCCGATGAAGGAACCATGGACAAAAAGCACATAGAAAGTTATGATGTTATGATGTTAAGATACCCATACTATGAGGTATGCAAATTTGGACGAAATTTCTTTTAAGGGGTAGGATGTAATACGCAGAATTAAACGCCTAATTACGTATTTAAAACCCGTAAATTAGAGTTTTCACCGAGATATTCAATCGATGACATCGAATAATGAGTTCGATTAATCACGAAATGAATTCCTATTTTATATTCACCGAGAATCGTGAATAAAGGAATAGAAGTTTATGAAGTGTATCGGATATAATTTTAACGTCGATCGCGATCGATAGTTAAAACTTCATGAAATTTTTCTCAAGTTAAGCTTAGGATTAAATTCCATTATAAATGGAATAATTTAATAAAGTGATTACCATTTTATTACGACCATTTCGAGATGAGTTGAAAATGAAGCGTTTTGCAACGTTTCAACGTTAACGTTTGAGATAAACGAAGCTTTTAATCGATCAAGAAATTATAGGAATTAATTTCCTATGATTAGTATATGTAATTACAGTATTATTTAGCATTAAATCAATGCTAGATCATCAAAGATTTGATAGTGACCAATTTTTCAAACGCTTGAAAACTAATTTTCGAACTCGGTTTTTATCGCATAAAATGATGCCATTAATTTATCCTATGATATTATTTATCATCTAAACTATATGTCATAACATATATCAATGTTTGGCATGGAAAATAAAATTTGACCCTTTGGTATAGTGTAATAGCCGAGAGCTATATACACATATATACTAAACACTTATTTGTTGATTTACATATTACATGTATCTAAGTGACATTGGATTAATTATATCCTAACTACACTATTAAAATCTGATATATATATATATATACATATATGTGTATATTTTCGTGCATGTGTGTGTAGGTGTCAATTTGAATGTGTAAAGGTGACAATTGTCACCCATAAGCACCCATAAGCTACCACATACCCCCAAACTTCAGCCTCTCCCACACGACACTCTTCCCCTCCCAAATTCAGATTTGCAGCCATCTCCTCTCCTCCTCTCTCTAAAGTCTGCAAGGAGGCCAAGAGCTCCCCCACTTTCATCTCAACCGAGCATGAGCTCCGTCGCACCTCCATCTCTCTCTCAACCTTGTCAAATTCTGATCCAAGGTAAAGGCCCTATAATCATAAGTTTATTATGATCAAGATATACACATGCATGTTCATCAATATGCTTGAATGTGTTGGGTCTATTATTGAAAGTGATTGCATGTTGATTTAATAGGTAGATTCAATACTTATGATCATTGCATGTTGATTACCTGGACGAACAAAACTTCACGAATTTATTTGACTAAGTTTCAGTGGTCCGATATTGTGAATTATTGATATGTTGAAATTATATGTGTCTAGTATGCCTCTGTAAAATTTCAAGTCCATAAAACTTGATTTGATATTTTATTTGTATTTATCAAAACACTGCACAAATCTGCGAAATCGCCGTGTTTATCACCCATAGTACGTGGCTTTCGTTTTAAGTTTGGCTAATGATAAAACTCTGAAAGTTGGCAGAAACATAATTCAGCATGTCTAGAAGATGTATGTAAATTTTCAGAATTTTCTAAAAGGTCTTACTATTTATTCCAGATTTTACAAATTTACTGCACAAAACTGTCACGGAGTGATAGCTTGTGGTAAAATATTTTAGCTCCCAATCTTTCTGAATCATTGAGTGAGGATTTTCTGGATAAAACTAGACTTAAGTGGCTTTTCAATATGATTGTTTCATTTCCAGATTCCTTATAATGAACTCACGGTGAATTTTTAAATTGACGCATTTCAGTAAGCCTTTTGGACAAACTGCCTTAGAAAATTTCTATGTTAATAGGCTGTTCGAGTATGACTTTTACGTGAGGTGTTCAAGCCATTTGTAGTCCGATTTGGACTTGGGTTTCTTCATAATAAATGTTCCCCACCATGTCTAGTTATGATCTGGAAAGTTTGATCCCAAACCAAGTTTTATAGGTATACCTTTCATCGACCCAAAGTCACCTACGAAACTGTTCATTCCAACTAGTCAACTTGGACTTATGTATTTCTCGATGAGTTAGATATTTTCCAGTATGGTCTTCATGACATATGTAGTACTTGTTACAAGGTTTCTAAATTGGTAGCCTGCAGCCATTTTGGCATTGTGAGTCAACGTTACGAGCCTCGCAAAACCCCTCGTCGTTAAGATAAAACTGAAAATTAAAACTTTTCTAAGTATAGAAGTCAGTTTGAGTTCCCACTTTGAGACCCTATATCTTCAGAACCACGACTCTGTTGGATTTAATTCCTTCTTAGAACTTGTAGTACATGTTTAGAGGTTTCAGAATGTATCTTTGTGCGACCATATGTATTCTGAATCGAGAGTTATGGATCGTCAAAGACGCTCACTTGGGTTGTTTCAAGCTGTTTTTGCTGAAATTAAAACACTGAAATTTGACTAAGTGTTAGAAACCCTATGTGAAGTATGCCTTATGTGACTAACATGCTATTAATCGATGCATTCATTATGTTATGTCGCAAGGTATCGATAGAGCATTATAAGATGTACAATTATGATAAAACATCATGATACGATATTTTCACGAAAGCATACCTTAACGTGAAATATTTGACTAGGTCTACCATTGAAATTGAGTGTATATCATACCATGATATACACTAAAATAGAAATATGGGTTCTAAGACCCAATGGATTTTTCCGCTCCAAAACCTCAAGGCCAAGAATAGATAGGCTAATAGGACTTACTCAAGAAATGAGATTAAGGCACATCTGATCGGTGGGCTTTACTCTACTCAAAAATAAAATACTTTTGAAATATTTATTTCGATGCTTATTTCAACTGTGATAAAATGTTTACATGATTACCCCAAAATGTTTATGTTTTGTGTATGTATCCTATCGAGATGTTATGAAATGTTATGAATGTTGTGGGTCACCCCAACTTATGAATGAAATCGATATCGGATCCTATGCCTGAAGGACAATACACGCTAGATTAACGTTACACTAAGGTGTATGTCTGTAAGGACAATTCACGGCGACGCGTCAGAGAGGAGGCCTCCTCACGGCTCGACTATGATGATATGATCGAAAGGATGTTAAGGGATATGGATCATACACACGAAGAAAATGCCGGCGATGATTTTGAAAATGATGAAAATATTTTAGTAAGCACAAGGCATTTTCAATAAAACCTTGTCTTGATGTGTAATCTACAAATGATAAAATGTTTTGCATGAGTCCACGAGTGATTCTTGTACTCACCGCATGTTTGTTTTAAATGTGAGGTTGAGCGATGATGGATGGAGCGGTGTTGAGCAATAGGAATGTTGTCGTGAAATGTTTATACCTTGATAGTACATCGTCATATGTACATATCACATGTTTTCCTGCAAGAACCTAATTTATGTACTAGAGTCCAAGAACATACTCGACATATGTATTACACTTTTATTAATGAGAGTCTCCATGTTTATTCTTTCATGTTTACAGTTATAGTTCCGCTAATCTGATTAGATTAAGGCATGACACATACCTACATATTCTTGAATCTCTCTTTTCAAAACTTTGAGAAGATAAACATTTTCACTTTTTATTTCAACTTTGAGAAGAATCATTTACCTCATCCTAGGTTAGTTTGATGTGATGGAGTGTTGAGCATAGTCACCGATCTCTAAGTCTAGTGACTAAATCTAGACTCAACTTTGAAAGAAGGTTTTGAATTCAAAGAGAATGCGCTCGATACCACTGTAAGCCCTACAATCCTAAGGAGATTAACGAGGACTAATACTTGAACAAGAATCAGGAACATTAAAGAGAATTAATCAAAGACTTATGGAACAAACATCAAGTGAACTAAGAAATTTCAACCCTTATGTACAAGGCACACATAATTTACATACGGAAGGAGACCTGATCCTTAACAACAAATTCAAATGATCAAGGAATTCAATCAATATCAAAAGATAAACATAATGTTCTATCGCATGAAAGCATGTGAATACACATATACGATGTGTATTCGAGGTTTCTAACATGTTATCATCAAAAGAGCGACTACTCAACACGCTCCATCCACCATCCGCTCAACCCTGCATTTAAAACAAACATGCAGTGGAGTACAAGAATGCACTCGATGAACTCATGCCAAAACATTTTATCAAATTTAAATTACACGCCCATCACGAATACACGAGGTTTTAATTGAAATGCTCGTGCTTACTAAATATTTTCATCATTTTCAGAATATTCGTCGCCGACATATTTTCCTGTATGTATAATCCATATCCCTTTCCATTCATCACAACAATTCCATCATCTCATATCATAATTACCCCGCGGAGAGAGCCTCCTCCCACGGACGCCGGTGACCCGAGCACCTTTCAAGACACAATCACAAAATAGTGCACAAAATCCTGCCACTCGCCAGGATACAATTCTCAATCATCCTCATGGTACTAACAAGGATACGAATTCAAACATTTCATAAGTTGGGAGCTACCCAACAATATGCATCATTCGATCATGGATAGATACATACATAAAACATAAACATTTTGGGGGTAATTAAATAAATCATTTAATCATTATTTCTTGAATAAAGCATCGTAAATAAATCATTTGGTAAGCAATTTATCTTTTGAGTATAACAAAGCTACATGGATCGTCGATTCTCAAAATATGATTTCTTTCGCTCGCGATCACGTCCGCCGCCACCTTACGTAAAAACTAATTTAGTACGTCGGTTATGTTTTTGAGATTTTCAAAGTTTAATAAACTTTGATAATGTTATAATATAATAATTCGCATCCCTTAACTAAATTAATACTATTTTCATCGATATCTTAATTAATAAATTCTCGTATTGATAGAGACATAATATGATCTACGGTCTCATATTAACCATTTAGGTTAAACGTCAAACTTATACCAACGTTTTTCGATAAAATGATTTCAATTATGAAATCGTTTCCAAAATGAGATATTCTTATAAAATTAATACGTTTTACGTATTGGTATTTATTCAACGTATTTCATACGTTGAGACCCAAGTCAACGCTTTGACTTTTCTTAACACATTCTTTCAATTATTAACATATTTTATAACTAATTTCCATATAAATCAATTTTCAATCGATTTCTTATCATAAATCCTAATTTCGATTTTTCACGTAATTCAATAAATTTGATTTGTATTTTCTTTAATATGAATTAACTTATACATTATACATCATTTTCCATTTTCAACGTTATTTAATATAACGCTTTACCGTAAACATAGTATACTATGCTTATAAAATCCCATAAATTTTAATTAATCTAAAATATATTCTATGCGATAATGTATTAATTTCTGATAAAGAGAAATTAAAACTCTTAATTCCTCTAGAATAGCTCACATCTTTTTCAAATTTTCAAACTTCTTCCAAAATTCTACTAAATTCATATAGTACACTACATTATCATAGATCATTTATATTATTAACATTATGTCCGGTTTTGACTACACCTTATCGGACCGTGACTCGGGTTGTTAAGTGAATATGAAAAGAATAAGGTTTTCAACTCATTTCATCTATGAAGAAATATAGTGTTTAAACAAACGAGAATCACGATGGAGCAAAATAGCAAATATATATATATAAGGTTTCAAGGTTCAACCAACAGTAACTTTTACATAGTAATAAAAGATAACTGAGTCTCAGTGGTCGACAATGAAATACGTGGAGACATGCATGTGAAGATGCATTCTCAAGGTGAACCAAAATACATCATACGCTTGTCAAAATGTTCCGCTCAACTCCCGCCTGCTCCATCACCCGCCAACCCGCACATTAAAACAAACATGCGGTCAACGAAATAATGCACTCGTGGACACATTCGAAAATATTTTTACTTTACAAATATCTGATCGCCTCTCACAGAAGACAAAGGGTTTTAGTTGAAAAGGCCTTGCTTACAAAATACATTTTCTCATTTCAAAATCATCGCCGCCGAGCATTTTCACATCACAACACCACAACGATATTCCAAGTCGGATGGATAAACGCGGGAGGGCCTCCACCGGACGCAACTAACTCAGCGGTTAGCATGACCGCAGCGTTCGTAGGCCCAACACGTACACAACCCTAGCTGGAATTTCTACTTACACCTCCAACTAGGATCCGAATTGTAACTTCTTGGCAACCCGAATGGACATATCAAAACATAAAACATTTTCGCGATAATATCGTATCTCAAAAGTTTTCAGTAAAGACAAGAATAACAATAAACATTTTCCAGCTCATAAAAGTTTTGTAAGAAAGCCCCCGAGAACTTAAAGTTCTTAGGTCACTTGGTTTTCTTGTTTCTCCTAGTCAAACCTTATCAATGTAAGAAACGAATTTTAGCATATCATCATGTCAGAAGATTCTTCGATCCAACCAACGATCGTACTATCCTTCCATTCATTCCTTTGTTCAAATCGTCGATAGAGACAACATAGTATATAACGTTCTCTGCTCAATAAAAATTAACGCACTTATTTCGGCTTTCCTAATCAATTAATGTCGATTATGAATTTTCTAAATTTATAAGAGATATTCTACCTTTAGTATATAATGTACGTTATTGTACTTCGTAACGTAGTTACATTGTTACATAAGCTCTACGTCACATAGATGACGTATCAATTTCGTGCCTTTGACCTTGGTCAACGTTTTGGTCAACAATTTTGACTTAGTCAACATTTAGTCAACAATTTTAACTTTGGTCAACATCAAGTCAACATTTCGACTTTTTCAATTTCTTATGAAATTTATTATTTTATGTGAAATTCTTGTTCTAAAATTCCATAAAATCATACTATGTCTAAAATATTATTTTAGATCATATTATGCTATTACACTTGATAAAATAAATTTATAATATTAATATAATCATAGTTTTCTTATTACTTACAACTAAACATTTTCAAAAATTCCATAAATCCACATAACACTTAATCATCTTAATTATCCTTATTATAACATAATTGTTATTTATTATGAACTATTGAATTTAATTTACCTAAGTCACTATTTAAACTTGACTTAGGTCAATAAATTTTATAAATTCAATAAATTCATCACAACCATATATTATGATTTACATCATCAATATGATATGATAACACTTAAATATGGATCATATCTCAATATCATATCATATATTCTAATTTTCAAATTTATGAACTTAGGTACTAAAGTTTTCCAAAATTCTATAAATTCATATAATTATTTAATATCCTAGATCATGATTTCATGCTCAAATCAACAATTAAAAATCAAAATCATCAACATATGCACCTACATGATTTCGTCCACTTTAAAATTTAATACCATGCTTAATTTTATGATATAATTATACTACATGCTCAATAACATCATATAAATATAATTTCTAAACATATGGCACAAGTTTCATATTTTTCAAAATCACAATATAACTTAAGCTTATAACATAAATTCTAACGTATATACGAGCTTGTAAATTTCTAACCTTTGATCGAATTCGACGGCGTGACGTATTCCTCTATGATCAAGAGCACTCAAGAACACTCTCTTTTTTCTTCTATTTTCTCTCTATTTCTTCCCTATTTTCGTTATGAGCTTATGGGAGGTGATCTCCTATTTATAGGATTTATGAGATGATCTTAATTATTACATTTTAAAATATCTAATGTACACTTGTACAAAATCTTATCTTTATCCTTATCAAATCTTATCTAAATCCTTATCATATCTTATCTTTATAATACATCGAATCATTTATACAACTTGCATCACACTTGTCCTAAAATAATTAAATTACAAATTTTATAATATATTTGTGGCAATTTTCGCCATTAGGAGACAACACAATAGGTTACTTGTTTTAATTGAATTTAACTCTACTTTACACTAATAACATGATAAGATCATAATCTTATCCTTTCATTAATTATAGCATGATTTTATTAATTAAATCTCATAAAATCAAGCATATTTTGCCACTTGCTATGCACTTGTCATCCAACTTGTGAAGTTGATATAACACCTTATCTTATCCTTAATAATATCATATTAATATAATATTTATGATACATCATCAATTTGTATAGGAATTAAATTAAATATCACACTTTGAAAACCCTAATTTTCGTCACCTCATGTATTATATGCTAAACATTTTATTTTCTTCCAATAAATAGCTATGTGACATAATATTGATCTTAGATAATAATTTAGATCATAGGAAAATTAATTAAGATCAATTTCATATACTTTAGTAAAGTTATCAAAATAATCCAAATTAAGGATAAATTATCAAACTATTATTCTTTTATAACAATATTATTTTCATGAAGAATTACATAAATATAATTATATTATATCATAAAATAAATTTTGGAACATTTCTAGCATTTTCCAATAATTTCGAAAATAGGTTTCTAGGAATTAATTTCATAAAATTCCATCTCTTACCTATTTCTTATATTTCAAATTTATATTACTTTCTAAGATAAGATTGATCTAGAATCATGATATTTATCAAGTATATAATTAAATAAATTATTTAATAAATTATCTCACATGAAATCAAAATTTTAAAACTACATAATTCTAGAACAAATCTTATCTTCTATGATTCACACTTCTATGGAAAACATTATCTTAACTTATATAACTAGTCATACCTTATCTTATCTTTATAAAAATATCATCTTATACTTATCAAAATGTCTTAATCAAACCTTATCTTTTATCTCCATCATTTCAAAATTAGGCTAGAATGCAAAGATAATTATCTTATCATATAATATAAGATAAACATGACAACTCATCACATAAAATCAAGTGATCACATAATTAATTCACAAATTAATTCCTTTTCTAATTATTTTCGAGAATCATCAAATAAACAAGGAAAATATTTTTCTTCCTTCCTTAGTGTAATACTGGCTATTGTTGAGAGAGAGTTAGTTAGTCGTGTGTGTGTATATTAATTAGGCCACTCCAATGCTCATTGGTTGATACATCCTCTTTATGCAGAGCAAAGTTAGCCCATGGGTTGCTTTTCGAAAATATTCCATTCCAAGACCAAGGTATGCTCGGTGCATTTTGATTAGTACTCTTCCTCTATTCTTTTCTTCGTTCGATAATGTAATATCCTGAATTAGATGCCATTACGTATTTGAAACCAGAATTAGAATTCACGTGACGATTCAATCGGAATAGCTGAATAGTGGTTTCGATTATTTCTAAGAAACTAATTCCTATTTTATATTCACCGAGAATTGTGAATTTAGAAATAGAAGTTTGTAAAGCATATCGACGTATTATTTTAAGACTTACACATCATACGTCGATTTTGTGAAATTTTTGGAGCAGAAGATTGGAATTAATTTTATATTAATTCCTATGTTACTAGAATATTGATTATAAAGTAAGTTCAAACTATCTGCGATCATTTTGAGATGAGTCGATTAGGATCATTTTGAGACGTTTTAACGTTAACGCCAGAGATGTTTTGAGAGATGAGTTCAATGATCCGAAATTATCCCAATTAATTTCCTATCATTAATTTATATAATTACATTAATATTAAATATTAAAATCAATTTTGAGTTATTAAAACTCGATATTTATGAAATGGTTTCAAAACCCTAATTATACAAATTAGGGTTTGTCACGTAATGATACCATTAAATTATCCTATGGTATCTAAACTATATGTTATGATATATATAAGTATTATTAAGCTTTAAAATCAAGTTTTGAACCATAAAATCGATAATGTTCTATTTATAAAATTTCAAACCCTAGTTTCAAATTAGGTTTTCCTGCACAAATGTGCTATAATTTTATCCTATGCTATTAATTATTATCTAAATCATATATATATATATATGATCGAAAATCACATGAGTATCAATAATAGGTGTAATTGATATTTTAATCCTATTTTTCCAATTTAGCTCGATAATTTCAATTTTTGGCTAAGGTATGATTTAATTATTTTTATGGCTGATTATATATCTATGATCATGTGATATATATTATGTATTAATGAACAAAATGAAATTAAATCAGCCCTAAACACACACACATGCGCGATCCTCTCTCTCCAACAAGCATGAGATTTCCTATTTTGGACCAATGCATGGGCACCTTTTTTCCTCTATGAGCACCTCTCACTCATCATGGCTGCAGATTTTGCCCATTTTTGTAGCAAAAATCGAGAGAGAGAGAAGAGATGATAGGTGAGACTCTTCCATCACACACCCCTACCACTACATAGCCATAGATCATGAGATGGCATGGCATGATGGTCACCTCCTAACACCCAATGCATGGAAAGCCTTTCTAGCTACACTAATCATCACCACACTCACACTCAACCATGATTCCTATTGTGTGTGTGTGTGGCCTAAGAGAGAGAGAGATATACATGGAGAAACTCTTCCCATACACTTCATTTCACTCATAATACATTTTCTCCTCTCCCCAAAATTTTCAGACCTCTCCTCTCTTTCCTCTCTTCTTCTTCTCCTACACCATTTCCACCATGGAAGAGAGAGCAAGCTCCATCTCTCTCTCATTCATCTTCAAATTCGTGACTAAGGTATAACTATCTCCTATGACTCTTAGACATGATTAAATCATACTTGCATGGTTAGATTGATGATCTTGGTGTGATTTGGGGTGATAGATTCACCATTTTCGTGGTTATATGAAATGCATACAAAAGAATAAGCTTAAAACTGAAAACTGGAAGTATGTTACGAAAAAGTAACTTCATAAAATTATTTGACTAAGTTACAGTGGTCCGATGAATGTGAGATTTTACTATGTTGAAATTAAACATGTCTATTACGTCTCTGTAAAATTTCAAGTCAATCCAACTTGATTTTCTATTTTAATTCTATTTTCAAAACACTGCACAAATCTGTAAAATTTCGGTGTTCATCACCCACGGTCGTGGCTTTAGTTTCGAGTTTGGCTAATGGTAAAACTCTAAAATTGGCATAAACATAAATTAGCATGTCTAGAAGATCTATGTAAATTTTCATAATTTTCTAAAATCTTTACTATTTATTCCAGATTTTTCAAACGAACTGCACAAAACTGTCACTGTAGTGATAGCTTGTAGTAAAATATTTTACCTCCCAATCTATTTTGAATCATTGAGTAAGGCTTTTTCTGGATTAAACTAGACTTAAGTGGATTTTCAATATGATTGGTTGCATTCCTATATTTCTTATAATGAACTCACGATGAATTTTTAAAGTTGATGCATTACAGTAAGCTTTTGGACAAACTGCCTTAGTAAAATTCTATGCTAATTGACTGTCCGTGTACGACTTTTGCGTGAGATATTCGAGCGTTTGTAATCCGACTTTGACTTGGGTTCTTTCATAAGAAATGTTCCTTACCATGTCTAGTTTTGATCTGAAAAGTTTTATCCCAACCCAAGCCTTATAAGTACACTGTTCATCGACCCAAAGTCACCTACTGAAAATTTGTCCATTCCAGCTAGTCAACTTTGAACTTATGTATTTCTCGATGCGCGATATCTTCCAGTATAATCTTCATGAAACATGTAGCCCTTGTTACAAGGTTTCAAATTGGTAACCTGCAGTCATTTTAGCATTGTGAGTCAAAGTTACGAGCCCCAAAATCCTCGTCGTTAAGCTAAATCTGAAATCCTGAAAATTTTTCTAAGTATAGGAGAAGTCGGTTGAGTTGCCCACTTTGAGACCCTATATCTCCAGAACCACGACTCTATTGGGTCGACTTCCTTCTTAGAACTTACAGTACATGTTTAGAGGTTTCAGAATGTGTCTTTGTGCGGTCATACGTATTTTAATCGAGAGTTATAGATCGTCAAAGTATGACACTGGGTTGTTTTAAGCTGTTTTGCTGAAAATTAAACACTTTAAATTTAACTAAGTGTTGAAACTCCCTATGTGAAACATGCCTTATGTGACTAACATGCTATTAATTGATGCATTCATATGATATGTCGAAGATGCATTTAAAGCATTAATAAGATGCACAATTTAGGATAAAACAACAATATGATATTTTACCAAGACGCCTTAACGTGAAATATTTGACTAGGTGCTACTACATGATCAATTGATTGTATATCATGCCATGATATACACTCAAGTAGAAATATGGGTTCTAAGACCCGATGGATGTTTCAACTCCAAAACCTCAAAGCTGGAATAGATAGGCTAAGCTGGACTCGAATCCAAGAAATCGTTAGACAATCATGCTGGTGGACTTCTTATCCTCAATAGTGTGGGCCCCCTTTACTTACCCACTATTGTAGGCTTACTTTCAAAGCGAGATATGACTTTCTGTCTTTCCAAATGAGCTTATTTACAATGCTTATTCACAACTATTGAAAAATATTTACTACATTACCGCCAAAATATTCGCTTGTGTACGGATCCTATCTATTATGGGGGTATGGCGATGGTTGGAACTATTATGACAGGTTATGTCATTTGTTGGTCGCAACCAACCTTTATAAAGTCGGGTCTGTGCGGATGATAAATGCGGCTAGGATTGCGTGAAGGTTGGAACTATCGTGTTAACATATGTCAGAGAGGTATCGCGCGTCACGGGATTACGGCCGGTCACGGCGTCGAATGGGAGGCCTCCTCTCGACGTTATTATTTATTATTATTATATGACTATGAGATATGGACCATACACACCAAGAAAATGCTCAAGCGACTTTTGCAACGAAATGTTTTAGTAAGCCTGAGGCCTTTCAATTAAAACCCTTGACTTACTCGATATTGGCGTAATTAAAATTATCAAATGTTTTGCATAAGTCCACGGTACAATAATTGTACTTAGCCCTACATGTTTGTTTTAAATGTGCGAGTTGAGGATGATGGATGGGCAGTGTTGAGCAATAGAATATTGTCATTGAAAAGTTTATACCTTGATAGTACATCGTCATATGTACATATCACATGTTTTCATGCAAGAACTTAAGTTATGTACTAAAGTCCAAGAACATGCTTGTCATATGAATTACGGCTTTTGTTAAGGAGAATTTCGCTTAATTATACTTTAGAGTTCATATCCTTCTAAATCCTACTTAGATTTGAGGATGAAGTATCAAAGCGGTTCGCTCGAACCCAAAATCTCCTTTAAGATTAAGTCTAGATTGAGTCATTTGACTTCTAAAGGTCACCGACAATGCTCAACACTCCATCACATCAAGCTCAACCGAATGAGGTAAATGATTCTTTTCCAAAGTTTTGAAAATTTCCCGCGATAATGTTTATGAAATGATTTTTATTCAAATAAAATAAAAGATTGAAAGTGAAAAAGGATGGAAATGATTTTTTCAAAAGAGATTCCACAATATGCGGTATGGACCCGCATATTTAAGAAAGCTCAAAGATTCCCACAATATGCGGTATGGGTATATTTAAGGAAACTTAAAGGATTTGATTTATGATAGATAAATGATTTTCTCGGTTTTGAAATCGAAAAGTTTGATGTAAGGATGATTGAAATGATCTTTGAAATGAAAGCTATGAGAAAGGTGAGAATGAGCGAGCAAAGATGTCAGATTGAAAAGAGATATAAGCGATAGATGATATATGATTAGAGTACGAAATTGAATAAGGGTTCATTATTATGAACAAAGTTATGTTATTCATGCTTTAAAGTGATTGAGATTGACACCGATTGTCAAAATGATATGTTGAATTAGTGAATTAAAGTATACATGCGATAATGAGTGTATGAATATTTGAAGTTTTACTCCAAACTTCAAAGTTGTTTATGATGATGAGCATGCTAGCTCAAGAGCGTGAACTTTAAGAAGCATGATCACTTTTCTAAAAGAACATAGAAGTAAGAACTTCCTCCTATTACAAGAACAAAGTAACGATGGATTTGAGAACTTCATTCCATCTTGAGTATCGAAAGAAAAGGATTTATCAAATTGTGACCCTCGACTTACGCCTCGGACTTTGAGAATTTATAACGCACTTTGACATTGGCATTTGTCACTTAATATACTACCAGCTGCATCGGTAACGGCATGCATGACCTTGGCGCCGGCATCGCATGACCTCGGCGCGCGGTAAATTTTTCACGCGCAGTGATTTTATTTTGATTAGTTCTCGATCGTGAACTCCGATTTACGTCGCGTTTCCTACGTGCCCTAATGTACTGTACTTCATTTCTTATGAAGGACCAAATTCTGATTCCTACTCCAGGATTCACGAGGATCAGTTGAAGCTAGCTCTATGATTTATAGAAAGTAAGACGTTATAGTATGATACGAATATTAGAATGTTACTAAGAAAGTAAGATTGCCAAGAATACAAGAGAGCCACGACGTACATAAGAACCTTTGTTGATGACCTATTATGGGTATATAAGCTTTCAAAAATTATATTCATCACCCATATCCGTTGAATTTAACTCTATGACCTAGTTCCATTGAGAATTCATTCGAGTTTCTCACTTCTTCCAAGAAAATTTTCAACCCAAAATTCATAAAGTGTCCTTTTGAACCAAAATCCTAGCGTATGAAAATATTTGTGACGGTGCAGCCAGCCCATATGACCAAAGAAATCTCATGAGTCGTCATTATCTTGGACAATGAGCCCCATTTATTCGGTCTAAAAAGCATATCGAATCAATCATTGAAAGATGTTATTTCAATTTGTGAGACAACGCCTTTTTTAAGTAGTTGATAATTCTTTCTCGATCTCTTGAAACCATCAAGTATGACTGAGCGTTGCTTACCTGTCACCTAAGTGCAATTAGTGAAGCGATAAACATCGATATGAAATAGGTTGACTTATTTGATCCCAAATGTTTCGGACGGTAAAATGATAGACATCAAGAAATCGGGATGTAAGGAAAATCTCGATGAGATGAGATATTTTTCTATGATACATGGATGTGATGACCATGATGGGCTTTACAAAGATTGATAACGGTGAAGTTATACCTTCATCAATTATTCGATAATCAAGTTATGAATAAGATACTCTTTAGCATTGAATGCAAGAGTAAAAGCGAAAAAAGTATATGATATCCGTGGGATATGAACCCTCTTTTATAACAGAGAGATTACAACTTATCCTTAAGATGGTTGGTTGTCCTTGAAACCTCGTTAGTAGGTTGGACATGTTTAAAGAATAAAGATGCATACAAAATATTCCTTTCGGAATATATATATATATATAAGGATATGATAGCATCTCGAAAATAGATCCATCGCCTTATACCGGTCAGTGAGATTATGATTGAGCATAACCAATTCCAGTAATTGAAACTTGGTTAAACAAATGATAATGAGATGGAGGAATCATAATCTTTGAGATTGTGTGAGCGAGAGGATAGCCTAGTATGTAAATCAAGTGTGAAGAAAATATCTTAAAGCGAGACATGGAAAGAGATGCTTGGAATTTAAGTTATGGTGTATACGAGATATCGACCATACAAACCGTCAATGATGATAGCGGTTCTAGTCCGAGTGGGGCGAATTATAACGAAGTAAGATTACTTTCAAATACGTGTCGAAAAAGGGACAAAAGTGGAAATAACTAAAGAAACTATGAACTATACGATTATAAGATAGTCAGAGCATAATCTTGAGACATATGACTTGATAAATAAGAATTTCCTTGAGAAGAGTTAAAGTAAGGATATATGAAATATATTCCTAAGATCGATGAAGTGAAAAGGAATGGAGTCATTCATCTTGGATTAGGAATGAATGATAGTGCTAGAGACACGACGATCTCATGGGCTTAATTATCGAAATATCTATATCCGGATAGGTTGATGTAGACCTAACCACAAATGCTATTGGTAAAAACATACGATCTGGATGCAGAAGTATAAGGTGAATGAGGCACGAGAAGGCCATAGCAGGGCATAATCCCAATGGAAAGAATAGAGTGGCATGTAAATGATATATGGCAGATCATTTAGGGTTACATAGACAGCTTTATGCCCGCTTTGAAGCTGAGAACAAACAAACCCGAATCAA